>CM068319.1:18829921-18892421 GCA_034766995.1 Acanthacorydalis orientalis
GTGTGTGTGTGTGATACGTATATGTTGGTATCTAGAAGTAGCTGAAGATTTTTCGTAAACTACATAAAAAGAAAAAAATAAACCATCATACCTTATTGTTAAAAAACAATATTACAAGTTTCACAAAACTATTTTTCTAGAATTACAAAGTTCTGAAATAAAAAATGTAAAATTTGATGAAAAAAGTTGATAACTATGTGTGCGGGTTTCTTTGCACTGCGCAAATGTTCCATCAATATCTTTTATATCCTTTTAAGATTATAACATCTTTGATCTGATTTTTTAGGTGTTTTTCCCTCAGAAGATTTTTTTTGTTCAACAGAAACTGTCTCAGTCTATTAACCTTTAATAAAATTTCACGAAATCTAATTCCTTAACAAAAAGTAGTCAGTTACTTCTGATCTATCTATTAACTGAAAAAAAGTACATTAAAGAACTGTTCAGGCAAAGATTTAGTGAGTTCTACATTGCAGAAACTAGTAAAAAAGTATTTGTTCGATAATAATGACAAAGATTATTCTATATATTGTTTTTCTGCGAAGCCAATCTCAAATACCATCATTCAAATAACAAGCAATTCAACTGAAAAACATAGTTTTATTATATAAATATAAAAAAAATTATAAACTACTCTCTCATCTTACTTAAAATATATTTCACTATATCAATAAAAACGAATCTTTAATTTCAAAAGTATTGACTTGGATAACAAATATTATTTTTTTTAGTTTATTTATTCAAGCTCTAGACCAGCGGTGGGAAACTTCTTAGATAATAAGACCCACATTCTTTCCATACATTTTTAAATGTTCAAGTGCCACAGAAAATATTATTTTAAAATTGTATTTATTAATAATAAAAAAATACAACTATATAGTAGTTCTACTCACTAAAGCAGAATATGTTTAATCTCTACTCATTGAAGACTGGATTGAGTCTTCATTTTTGCAGTTAATAATTTAAAATCTGGCTATAGATTACCACTATATAGTATTAATATAAAAGTTTAGGAAAAATGGCAATGAAACCCAATATTACTTTGGGAGCCACAGTTTACCTACCATTGCTCTAAACTCTTGATTCTTGTATTTAGAAAAGAAGTATAGTTTTAAAGTTATGAAAAACACATTTAATTTAAATAAACAATTTTTTTAAAAAAAATTAGTAAAAACGTCTAATAAAATTTTATTACAAAAATCGGTAAATTTCTAATCAATTACTGTTTAGATTATAAAATAAAAAATAATTATATTTTAAAAATGAAATTAATGATCGAAGCTAAATTTCACGGTTCATATAAAAAATAAAAACATTTTAATTCACAAATAAATTAAAAAATTATATAAAAAAATATCATGAAAATAATATATATATATATATATATATATATATATATATATATAAATATCACATACACAAAATACGCTTTGTAACCAATGCACTTCTTTCAATACATACAGTGTAATTTTTATACATTCGTGACCTCTATTCTTCTCAGATATCCAATTTCATTCATCTATTTTTTGAATTCGCTCAATTCGTGCTTTTGAAAAAATGAGTTTTTGATGATTGGTATCACATGGCGTAAGCATTGCGACTATGAACCTTTTTGTCTTTCTCTCTTCATCTGTATGTATGTATGTATATATATATATATATATATATATATATATATATATAAATTCAATCCACGTACAAGAACAGATTTTAATAAATCCAGCGTTTTTGTACATTACATTTTTTTGTATGATTTTTATCTTATATTACGTTTATAAAAACATTCATATATATGTATGTATATATATATATATATATATATATATATATATATATATATATATATATATATATATAAATATTTAACTATTTTTTTCTGGAAAAATCGACCATTCATTGGCCATAAATCAAATGTGATACTAGAATGACGAATAATAATGTTTTGTGTCTTCGACTTTTTCTTCATAACTTTGTTTTAATTCATCACTGCGTACATGAAGAATTTCATGACGCCGTAAATCATCACTCGAGACAGAGGTATTTAATAAAAATGGAATTATCAGATGCGGATACAAAATATATATACTTTAGTAATAAACTATTTTAAAGAGATATTAATAAAATGGTTTAATGAATATATAATTAAGAACTGAATACAATATTGTTAGTAAAAAATTCAAAAAAATTCTCGTTAGAATTGAAAATTTTAAATGAGTTACCAAGTCACTGTTTATTTAATAGATAAGATATTCATAAGATGAAGTTTTGACTTATAGTTATATATATATTGTTGTAACGAAAATGACTGACTCAAACATTTACTAAGTTTCAATCTAAACGACGTTTTTAACGAACCTAATTGAAAAAAGAAAAATAACATAAAGTAAACTTCTATAAATATTATTTTCGTTCGGTCTGAAATGTAACGTTCGTCATTTCATATGCAAAGTGGTTTATTATCGTTCGCAGCTTTCATAACGCTCCACTTAATAAATGATCTTCTAGTTATAAGATCGTGTTTCCAGGATATTTTTTTTTAAAAAAAATAAGATTGGTTTTAATTTTTTTTCAATATTTATTTAAATAAATGTTCATATTAAATGACCTAAATAGGCAATTACTTTTTCCATAATGTACTGATGTTGGAAGTTGGGAACGAACACTCAGTTATAACATATTTATTTAATAATTTTATAAAAAAATAAAATAAACTTTGTTCGTACATAATTTTTAATAAAAATATATTGAAAACACCAATCGAATTTCATGTACAATAATAAACAGAGAAGTTCTTTTAAAAAAATCAGAAAATTGTACGAAATTTATAACTAATATGACTACATTTAAATTTAAGACTTGTTTATGAACGATTCCATAAAAAGAAAGTACTGTACTAATTAAATCATCACTAAGAGCAGCGCTATGAAAAAAATCTAAAAATTTTCTGAAAACAACAATGAAATCAATATTGTTTCCTTTCATTCATGAACGTGCTTTTCAGTTTATCATTTAATATTATTTTAAATTCGTATAAAAATCAATAGTCATCGAAGATTTATACAATGTTTTTCTTAATGAAAGCTTTGCTGCGTTCTAACCTTGAACTAAAAATCGAACACTCAGCTGATCAATCAGCTCGAAATTTTAGTCAGTCTGTTATGGTTATTTTTGTTTATCTTTTTATTTGACGTTTATACTTGGAAAAATGCCTTTACAATCTATACAAAAAGATGACATGAACTCGAAGGACATTAAAGTAAAAAATCTTCGGTTAAATACAAACAAGAAGGGTGACGTAAAGGACACAAATCGTGTGGATACAAAACTTTCAAGGAATATATTTAAATTTAAATTCTAGTTTCTCATACACTGTTAGCTATCAAGAAAAAATATTTTTAACGTTGACAAATAACCCTGAGAGTATTAGAAAATAAACAAAAAAATAAATCAATTTACAAATTATATAAAACATATATATATATATATATATATATATATATATATATATATATATATATACATATTAAACATTAATGTTATAGTATACGAAATTTCCATTAATAAAATTTCTTCCAAAAATACTTATGTTAATGATTCAATCGTTATGTACTGTTTAAATCATGTTAATATTTAATTCATTCTGTACTGAAGATATAAAATGCATTTTTCCATCAATAATGAATTAGCATACAAATCAAATCTTAAATAAAGTATTACAAGTATTGCTTTCAAAAAAACGTTTTGTCTACTAAAAAATGTCTTTTCATTCTATTATTATGACATTCAAAAAATTTTTGCAACATTACACGCTTTTAAATTCAATAAAAAATAAGAACTAACATTAAAGATTCAGAAATTTTTGTCACAAAACTTATTATTTTAATACTGGATTGCTGTAAATGTAATATCAGCTGTGGGTATGTCTGACTTGATCACAGAAGCAATCGTAAACATACGCTTATATATATATATATATATATATATATATATATATATATATGGATATATAGATACTTAGATATACATACATATGTATTTATATGCACATACATACATATATATATATATTTATATACAGTTACATACATTTACAAACATAACATTTTCTGTTTATAGTAACAGATGTCCACTTATAAATACTCTTCTATCGAGCACAATCTTATTTAAAATCACCCGAACGCTGTCACAAAAGGTCACGATCTCAGAGACGAAAAATCGCGAAGACGAAAAAGAAGAAAAAGTAAATCCGGTATACATAATTTAGAATCGGGATATAAAGCCATGAGCTCTAGGTACAGATTCGCCTGAAGGCGTATATGAGGAGGACGCATGCCTGAATGATAAATGAGTACTGTGAGTGATGTTTACGTGAAAAGATATAAAAAATAGAAAAAAAGAAACAGAAAACAAGAACTATAAGTCACGTGTTCAGAAACAACATGGCACATGTCTGTCTTAGACTCAACGCTAGCATGCATTTATTAGCGAAAAAATGTTGGAAAAATTACTGTTATTTGTCTGTTAGTGTCGAGTAAAACGGATTGAAATGAAGATTTTACGCTCTTACTTTCAGTATGATGTTTTCGTGAACCGATTCATTAAAATATCAACTAAACATATGAAAAATGAGAGTTTAATAAATACATACATATATATATATATATATATATATATATATATATATTCAATACTGAAAACTTTTCCTAAAGTCTCACAAAATGTATGTAAATTATCTTCCTTATATATATATATATATATATATATATATATATATATATATATATATAAATATATATAATGATTTATATGCAAATTGTATTTTAATATATTTAATATATACATGTTATGATTTTAATTAACATATTTTTACACATTAAATTCTTTGCACAATTCAATTAAGACATCTGCTGATTATTTAAAATAAATATATATTTAAATAAAAAAGAGATTTTAAATACGCATTTGTCAAGTTGTTCATATTTTTTAAAAATAAACAGGAAATGGCGAAATGTGTTATATTTAACGTCAATTAAGTGTATTTCTAACAACGTTGTAATACAATCTTCAATCATCAAATAAACAATATAATTCTAACAAAAAATGTTTAAAATCAACTATATATTTCAACCTAATAAAACTAACCAGTGAAAACAAATAACAGAACGAAGTTCATTTTTCTAAATAAACATACATATTCATACGCAAACATATAATTCATATTCATTAATTGTTTTTAGACAGATGGTAATATCAGAAATCGGTTTTATGTAAAAAAAACTGTTTTTTGACAATATTATATTTTAAAACTAAAAAATCAACGATACAGTAAAAGGACTGCGAGAAAGAAACATGAAGACATGGTAATAAAACTTTCTTTAATAACACAATTATTGAATTCAATGTTTTTTTTGTAATATTAATTTTTAATTTTTGTACAGTGTTTTATATATATATATATATAAATGAATAACAGGTAATATGAAACGTACTCGTATTACTTGTTAATATTTAATGTCATTATAACAAATTATCAAACAATATCATTGTCGATCTCCAAATTCCCAAATTATGTTTAACTACACTTGTAATGTCAAACATATGTCTCTGTCAGTTTATTAATAACAGTCATTGTAATTTACAAATCTCTCAATATAGAACACGGTTATACAAGACCGTATTATATTGCTGAATAGTTTCGGCAAGCTATCCCTAACAAGACCAAATAATCTCCAAGATTTCATACGGGTATTGTGGGCTTTAACAAATAGCGTTCTTGAAATTAAGACAAGAAAAGCTTTTCTTCATTTAAATTTAAATACAAACTCAAATTTGTACTTCTTTTTGTAAATTCTATTATTTTGCCTGTATTATATATTTAAAATCATAGTTTATTTATAGTTTTGTATTATCTAGTACATATATTTATAAGAAATAAAATACCTTTTACGTGCAAATACTTTTAATATATTCAATTGTTGATATTAACATACGAGCATTTAAAAAAAATAATAAATAAAAGTATTAAAAATAAATCATCTGTTTTTGCTTTATTATTTGTATAAATTAATTTTATTGAAAGCATGCATCTCTCTGTCTCTCTCTCTCTCTCTCTCTCTATATATATATATATATATGAATTACAGGAAATTAAAGATCTACTATAATTTATTCTAACTTCTGAGTCAAATTATAATTATTGAAAATTAAAATACTACACGAGCACGCCTTTGCACAGAAAGCTCGTCTGAAAATATACAAAATTAGCAGTGTCTTCGTCCGCCTGACACAATCGAAAAGATTTAATAATTGATTGAGCTAAAAACTTCAAGGTGAATTGAATTCCCCTGCAAAGCTTATTTGTTACCGCGTCGCGTTGCCGATGTACAAAGAAAAGATGACGGAACAAAGTAGGTATACACATTCATTTCGACACCCACATGCCATTGCGACCCATACCGGATTTATCCCTGGCATTGTATGCGTATTAATATCGGCGTAGCATTAAATCCGGGACGACGTAGACAGTGAAAGCGAGAGCTATATATATACACATGTACGCACAATGGCGAAGAATGGTAGATCGTTTAAGAGTCTTGTTGAATATGTACCCGGCGACGGAACGAATTTCTGTCGCTTTCGTGAAGAAAAAAATCGGATGTACTTGTCGCTTTCAACGAGTGTAAAGACGATAATGATTAGTGTTTAAATTACGTGACATAAAATGAATGACTAAGTTTAATCTCCACTCATTAATCTTCAAAATCATCGATTTATTACCGTGTCAAGAATACTTGCTTTAACACGTTTGGAAATACATTGAAGTTGTTCATATTTAAGTATCTATTTCATCGGTTATTGTAGTTTTACAATAATTTAAATAAAATGCAGTTCTTCAAATGTATATATTATCTTAATATAATGTTTGAATATTATTTATTATTATTTAGATAATTATTATCGAAAACATGTCGAAACGATTTTGTTTTATTTATTCATTTCTATAAAGATTTCTGTGTTAATGAATTTGACTTTTATTCATTGTATTAAAAAACGATTTAATATAGATTTCTAATCTAAAATATTTCACTATGAAGTTATAAATAAAACAGATATAGATAATCCAAATATCTAAGAAACAGTTAATAGTCAATATTTCAGTTTTATTAACATATAATATTTGTTTTATTTATAAGAATGTATCAATCAACTAACTGATTTGAAAAAGAGCATAGTTGATCGATATTTATATCTATAAATAACATAAACTAATGAGGAACTTAAATATTATACTTCCAAACATAACTTCGCATATTTCTTTTATTGTTAGTATTTTTCGTGCTTTCTAGTCATTTTAAATAGAAATATAGTAGTGCTTTTCAGTAACTGAACCTTTGTACATTGTTATGAACTCTGTGAAAATATTTTATTAATTTACTGAATTTTATCACTGAATAATCTTAATTTTAATAGTTTTCAACCCAAAAATTTAGTAAAACCGTTTGTTTTTATATTTATTTACATTACAATATATATATATATATATATATATATATATATATATATACATACATATATATATATATAATATATATATATATATTTATTATTATTTATTATTATTTATTATATATATATATATATATATATATATATATATATATATATATATATATATATCAGGTTGTAACATATCAAGTTGCAGAATTTCAGTCAGTCAGAGGTCGACCGCAATTGAGAAAGGTTCTGTGCAATATTTTACAAGTTCGGCTATTTGGAATTGACTAATGTATTGTACCCTTCAATTGTTTTAAATACAGAGTTATTGTTGTGATTTTTATTTTTTTACATCCTTTAACAGGATGGTGTCCACAAAAGATTTGCGTCTACTTTTTTATATGAATTCACGTTGGGTCACAATGCAGCGGTAGCAGGTAGAAATATCAAAGGAGCTTTCGGAGAAGGGTCGGCTAACCAGAGAACAATTCAATTATGGCTCAAAACATTTCGTTCCGGTAATATGAATCTCGAAAATGAGCCTCGAGGAAGGCCCAAAACCATTGTGAACGAAGAACATTTGAGAGCTATGGTGGAAGCTATCCACATACAACAGTTCGAGCTCTCGCATGTGATTTAAATATTAGTGTTATGACTGTTTCTCGTTACCTCGCTGTAGTAAGAACGGTGAAAAAGTTGGATACGTGAGTGCTGCACGAATTGACAGATGGTCAGAAACTGAGACGCTTAGGGGTGTGTTCTTTATTGATGATTCGAAATGATAAAACGCTATTTTTAAATCGAATCATTACTTGTGATGAAAAGTGGATTCTGTATGATAACATAAAAAGATCTGGACAACGGTTAAATGCAAATGAACCTCCAGGACACGCACTCAAGCCGTCATTACACCAAAAAAACTTATGGTTTCTGTGTAGTGGACAAATAAAGGAATAATTCATTATTCTTTTTTAAAACCAAGCCAAGCAATTACGGCTGATTCATACTGTCGCGAAATCGACAATATGAATGAAAAATTAAAAACAAAAACAGTCAATGCTAATCAATAGATAGAGGCCAACACTATTGCAAGACAATGCTCGACCACACACATTTCGAATCACAATTTCCAAATTAAATTCATTAAATTTTATCGCATCCCCCTTATTCACCACATCTTTCACCGACAGACTATCATCTTTTAGCTACTTGGAATATTATTTAAGAAATAAAAAATTCCGAAACCAAACAGGAGTGATTCATGGATTCGAAGACTTTATAAGCTCTAAAAATGTCGATTTTTATAAAAATGGGATAAATAATCTAATTTCTCATTTGCAAAAGACGATTGAAGCTGATGGAGCTTATTTTGATTAAATGCACATTGTTTTATTAAAAATATTGCATTTTAATTCTCACCTACAAATTCCGCAGTTTCATGTTACACACTAATATATATATATATATATATATATATATATATATATATATATATATATATATGTATATATATATATATATATATATATATATATATATATATATATATATATATATATAAATGAACAATTTTTCTAATGAAGTACATAAAAAATTTAACTAACATCTAAAAAATATAAAGTAAAAATATTAATTGAATTACGTGCAAAAATTGTATTTTTTTCTAATAGGAGAATTAAAATTTTTAGTAAAAACTTCGAGATTTTTATCGCAAGCATAAATCAGCGTGAATGTATGTAATTTAAGTTGAATTATATGTATTAATTGTAATCGTACGCATGATTACAAAAACAAATTAGCACTATATGCAATTGTATTTTAAAGATTATATATATATATATATATATATATATATATATATATATATATATATATATATATATATATATTATACAAATGTATAAGCAAGTTCATTGATATGTAAATATGAACTATATTAACATCACTATTTCAACTTATGTAATATATTGATATAAAACAATAACATAATTGCTATTTGTAACTATACATCCAATTGAATGTAATGTAAATAGATAGATCTTTGCAGGTATTTCAATACATGTACCATTGTATACGTCCGTTTCCTGATGTACTATGTATATATTACATGCAATGTTCGCTTTTAAACTTGCTTTGCAAACAAACTATTTGTATTGGTAATGAAATGGTGTTTAATGGGCACTACGCAATTTATTTACACATGATCGCTTATAGACACATGCTATTTTTAGCTATTGATTGTTGTGTTTGTTGTGATATTTAACAATCAACAAAACTCGTTTAGAAAACTGACAATTGAATTTTGGTTATTAGAAAACTGATATCTATCTATCTATATGCATACATTTATAAATATACATATATTAGGAGTAGTGAGTAATGAAGGTCATGTCATGCCACCTCACATCTTTCCACATAGTCTTAGAATTACTGCTGCTGGATACATTGAGGTTCTGGAGACAGCTGTTAAGCCCAGAATAGATGGAGTACGTAACAGAAGATCGTACGTGTTTCAACAAGACTCAACACCTTATCACAAATCCCAGGTAACTCAAAAATGGATGTCAGACAATCTGTACGATCATGTACTACGTTCGGAGCGTTGTTGAAAGGGAGACTAATCGACATCGTCACAATGCCATAGATTCACTGAAGCCCACCATTGTCCAGGTGATGTCCGAAATAAATAAGGCCCATTTAATGCAGAAATGTCAACGATTCCAGTCCCGCATTGAAACATTCATGGAAGCCAAAGGCGGATTCATAGAATAGTCTAATAAGAAAGCTTATCGAGAACATCTGCACACATGTTTATTAAAATATATTTCAGTTTTGCTCGGTTGGATTTTTTTTATTAAATTACCAAATATGTACTCAAATACCACTCGCACCCTATATATATATATATATATTTATATTTATATATATATATATATATATATATATATATATATTTATATTTATATATATATATATATATATATATATATATATATGTATGTATGTATGTATGTATAATAGGTAATAACTGATATAATAAATAAAATACAAAACATCTAATTTAAAATGTTCAAATATAAAAAAGGCCAGATCACAATTATCCAATTTATCCATGAATTGGATTTTATCAAGAAAAATCGTTTTTGTACAATTTTAAATACACTAATAAATGAAACAACTAGAAGCACTCATTTGAGACTTAGAATCTTTATTGATAGGCAAAACATGATTAGAATAGAAATATAATAAAAGTTAGCTTAAATCAATCAACTATATTATAAAATTAATCGGTGAAAATATAGATAAAATGTTATTTGTTTATTTTATAATTGTGTTCCAAATTTCTTCATTGTTTTCCCAGGAAACATCACTTTTTAAATTCATTTTAACTTATATAACAGTGAATTTCGATATACACATTTAATTATCAATATTTATTTAAACTACCTAAGAATTACGTTCATACTATAAATGTAAATCATAATTAACTTTGTGAAATAAACTTGGGCAACAAAAGAAGTAAAGTTAACAATTTATAGTAGACACAGTAGAACTTTATCAGTAGTTCTTGTAACTATCTAGTATTAGATTTTATATAAAAATACTATTCCAGTAGATTGTTTAAAATTATATCAAGGCCATTTTAATAAAAAAAATAAGAAAGACTGTATTGTGTTTTTACAAAAATAGATTTAATTTAAGCCCTAATACTTCTGTATAATACTATTTAAAATAAAATGAAATGTGTATATCGAATTAAAGATAAAACATCACAGTTTCAAACGAGAACATGATTTACTTGTTTATTTCTCAATAAAATATTAAATATCAAACAAGTTTCTAGTATGATAGAACTTTACTATTAATAGACGTAATAAAATATGATCAAAGATATTTGTTGTTTAGAACGATATTTCTAAAATGAGAATGAAATTAAATTAATAAAAAAATCCATATTAAAACACGTTTACGTTATAAAACCAATATAAAAGACAGATTACTATCGAAAATCGATGTAAAATATTATAAAAAAAGTTATAAGATTTATAAACACATTGAATTAATGTATCATATTCAAAGCAATATAACATTAATGATCTCATCAATATCAATAAGCATACAGTAATATGTGAAAAAAAAACATTAAAAAAGCACATATGCATGCGATAAGTTTAGTTTTTCTTGCAAAATACAATTGATCTGATCAATTTACACCAGCATGCAAGTAAATTCTATGATTTTATCTCGTAATTTCACATTAAATTGCATATTTTTTGTTCATTTTGTAATTTTATACGATGCAAACTATTTTATGCATGCTATTCAATAAGAAAAAAACAGACATGCAATATTATATAAACGTGCGAGAACATTTCTTTCATGTTGATTGTGTATGAATTATATCTAGAGTTTATATTATATATATATATATATATATATATATATATAGAGAGAGAGAGAGAGAGAAAGAGAGAGAGAAATTCATTTTTTCATAAAGGTCTGTCTAATATTATTTATTAGACTTTAACATGATTGTATTTATCTAAATAATGCACAAAGGGAAGTAAAACTTTTAAATTATATTTCTTTATCATCATTGTTTACGATAAAATGAAACTCTAGCTGAATTATGCTAAAACAAAAGCTAAAGCTACTTCAATTTCATGCTTGAGATCATGCAACAGTCTTTTTTTAATTTAAATTGTACAAAACATTATCCAGGTGAAACATATTCTGTCACAGAAAATATGTTCTTAAGATGAGATCACACGTCCGAGAAATACATACAAAAAATCGTTTAAAAAATATCATATTATTTTATTGTAATTATTTCTCAGTCGCAATCAAGATAAATCTTTTTTAAGATATTAGCGATATATAATGGAAACAAAGATATTAAAGTGAATATTAATACTCGAGTTGTGAATATATTTCCATTTTATTTCTGTTCTTATAAAAAAAAAATAATCGTTTATATAATAAAAGAGTATGAAAACTATACCAAAACAAATACCTATTTTCTTATATCCATCCACACCAATAATACCCACTCTTAATATATGCTATAAATATATATATATATATATATATATATATATATATATATATATATTATAATTATAAATTGAAAAGTATCTAGCATATTATTAAAATTATAATATAAAATTATAAAATTATATTATAAATTGACAAATAAATTCAAAATATACTCTTGCTCGGCAAAACATAAATTGTACATTGTTTCCAAGTCTACATTTTTTTATCTCTGCCTTTATAAATTGGATACCTTTTAATAACATGAAAACAAATGACATTTCATAATATGCTATAATAGAATTCCTCGAGTCGAATAGTTCATAACATAACGTGGTGATAAAAACTAACACACAGTGACTATCTCGCAGAATTAAACTCATTTATATGGCTTATTTCTCTACTTTTATACCCAAGACACCAAAAATACTTTATTGTCCAATTCTTCTGTACGGTTTTAATATGTTTCAACACTAACCATTTTCTGGCTACATAAGATGATTTAAAAGTAAAAAATTCACCAGAAAATTGTATCTCGTAACTATATATTTTTATTTTTATTATATTAATACCGAAGGAATGGAACATGAAGCAGTAGATATAAATATGACTGACATTTTTGAAATTCTTATTTTTATTATATTCAAGGACAGAATGTGCATCATATTAGTATTGTAATCGTTTGTGAACAGGTAAAAGGAAATTACTTTTTTCTAAAAATTCTATTTTTCTTGTATATAAAACAAATATTTTTTTTATTAAAATATTCACAATTTTCAACACTCTTACAAAAAAAAGTGAAAATAACTTAACAATTAAATTTTGTATACTAAAATATAAAATACTCATCACACAACTTTTATAAAAATTATCTTGTACATTAAGTGAAACAATACGAATTTTTATGTTCATTTTCATTTTTCTACATGTTTGTATTCAGAAATTCTGACAGAAAAAACTTGCACTTGGAGATTATCATTTAAATATCTGAGCAGAAAGAAACTTGACAGACGCAGAAGTTGAGCAAAAAATACAAACCATTAACGAGATGAAAAATAAAAAGCGAGTAGCTTGCAGGTATTTAAACGGAAATTATTAAGAAAGGAACAACAAAATTTATAAAGCTCGTTAGAAAAATATACAATTAATGATTCAACGAAAAAGTTTCTCAAATTAATACATAAAAGAGATATTATTTAAAATAAAAGGTTGTCATTAATCACAATTTGATACAAAAAGGTATAAAATATGAAAATTAAAAAAGAATTCTGTTTAAAGATTACTGCATTGTCTACTGTATGTATTACTGTATTATGTATGTGTTACTGTATTATGGTAGGAAAATAATTACGGTTTTTCTTATGAATTTGAAGGTCATAAACCGCCATTATTTTTCTACCAACCTAATATTTAATTAATTTTCAGAGTTAACAAATTAGAAATTAAATTATCAATAATCATTAGTCAAGTATTAATTTCAATTATAAATTATACATTAATGGAAATAACAAACTAAAATTAAAGATAACTATAAAATAATACATTTAAAAATAGATACATCTTACATGATCAATAGATGATCGTACACATTAAGATAATATACAGTTAATTACAAATTTTCCGAGTCAAGAAATAAATAAAATAAATAACAAGTATATATATATATATATATATATATATATATATATATATATATATATATATTTGTAAGAGATAAAATGGCACAAGTTTTTCACAAACCAACACCGTGCTCTGATTACAAACGTTTGTTATAACGTTTTTTCCCTTACTTTCAAGAGATTTTCGCACCGTGTTACGAATAGATCCAGTGATACAACTACTAGCCGATAAACGAGTTTCGATATGGTCGGTGGTTATTGGTCTGCACAAACGACTTCATCTTATATATCTTTTTCTTCACCCAAGCTTACGTAAATTGGCTTGTGTTAAAGAAGATATTTTCTCTTTCAAAAACAAAAAAAAAACATCATTCATTAGAGAACCCCTTAATCCTAATTGATTTATATATTTATTGGCTAAAATTTACTTACAATTTATGTAAGATATTAAAATTATATATATATATATATATATATATATATATAATGCCGTTTTGATTGACATAAAAATGTTATTTTGAATGAATTATTTCGTCAGTTAATTAAATAGTAAAATATATTTTCGCATAGTAGTAAATAAAGCTTGAATATAAGCACAACACGAAAGGCAATTAGTATAAGCTAATATAATTTCATAAATGCAAAATACATAATGAAAAATAATACATTATTTTATATTTATATTTTAATCAACTTTGCACGCTACAAAATTTATTTCCAAAACAGTAATTTATTCATAAGTTTTAATATAAATATTAAAAACTTAAAGCAGGAAACGTCTACATAGGTAGTTAACAAACACATACATACACATACACACACACACACACATATATATATATATATATATATATCCACCTTTAAGTTTATGTTATTCATAATTCAACAATACCCTAAAATTATAAAATGAGTATAAAAGTTTATACAAATAATAAAAGTCTAATATTAAGATTTAGCACGTCACAAAGATTGAGATATCTTCAGAAATGTATCAACAAGAGCTATACTTATATTTTACATATTTATGTATTTATAAAAACACACATTTATTCTTGAAAATTAATAAATTAATTGCAATATTTTTTAATAACTCGAATACTTAAAGTCCATATACACAAAATAGAGTATTTTAGGAACTACAGCTTATATTATGTTATTTTCGAGAATAGAAACTAAAGTAAATAATGATGTATACTCTATACCAGTGGTCTATACCAATATTTGTTTAATTGTCCACTCTTATTGTAGTAAAAATAAATAGTAAGTACAATCCTTAACATATGTGATATTTATTTATTTATAAATTGTTTACACGTATACATTAATATCAAATAACATTTTTTGAGAATGTAAAAACATTCTATTATTGAAGAATAAATAACAGTTGATTAAAAATTCTCTTACATTCTAAGGGATAAACTTTTCAATTTCACAATCACTGCTTTAAATTATCGAGAAAAAAATCTATTTATTTATAAAGAAAGAAAATATTAACCAATCACAATAACATTTTAGAAAGAAAACGTGCATGTATGTCAAACAAAAACGGATAATAAAATTAATATTTAAAAAAACCGTTCGTTTTTACGCCAATTATACAACAAAAAAATATCATTCAGAAAGGGGCATTTATATGACAATAAGCAATAAATAAATTACATATAAATTTATGTGTAGAAAGTTGAAAAAAAACCGTAATACTGAATATATTGTATGTGTACAAGTACTGTATTTAAAAACATCGTAGTATTAATACAATAATGCCCGTATAAAACATAGACATGTTAATAAAAATAAAAGATTTTAAACACAATACACTATTTCCATATTGAAAATAAAATTGACACTGAATTTATAACATTATCCATTATATACCTCTACATACTAGGAATAAGAATGTAGCGAAATAAATCATTTACATTCAAGTTAAATCACAGTGAAATTACAAAAATGGATAAAATATATATTTAGATATTGTATTGTATTGTATATATATATATATATATATATATATACAGAGAGAGAGAGATAGATATTGAAAACAATTATGATGCTTTAATACATTTTAATGACATGGCGTCCTACTTTTTCGTTTAAATGAGTAGATTTTATACAAATTTAATTTACAGAGAATCAATTGGACTAAAAAAATGAAATGATTCATTTTAAATATTTTTTCCTTATATATATATATTAAAATATCGATTCTCTTATATTAATGAATCTTTTTTTATTCATAAATTATAATATTTAAACCTATCGGAATTAATAGTAAATTCCCTTTTTATTCGTTTGATAATAACAATAGTTAATAAGCTTGCTGTAAGTAAATCATGTATCACAGAACTCAATAAGGAATAAATATTTAAATTTCACTGTTTCTATTCTTAGAAGCTGTTAGTAAAAAAAAATAATGATTTCAACACAGAGAAATAAAAGTAATTCCAGACACATTTCTAGGCATAACTCGCTCATCAATTAGTTCATAATTTTCTAATTTAATTTTTACATCTTGAACATTATTTTATAGAAAAAAATCAATAGACCATGCATTATTTAAAAACAGTTCTGTAGAAACATAAGAATTTATTATTGGACACTAAAGACTTATTTTTATACAATCTAATTGTGCGATACAAATGTTGAAAGAGAAACATGACATGGATACTTCGTTACGTGCGTTCCAATAAAATCAAATGCGGCCAACACGTCATAAAATAATAGACTTCATATTTTCCGCTGTTATATTTCATTGTCAAAGAAGTGTCAAGTTTACACTGTATGAAAAATCGCAACGATTGTTCTCACTCCGCACTTTTTCGTACCCGCTCGTACCCATTTCCGTTCACATGCAACTCACTTATATTTGAATAAAAATTATTATTCATAAACATGAAAATTTACATACACATTTCTTCTTATTTACCCACATACCACTCGTTCATACTTGTTCTAGCATTGTTATAATATTCTTTCTTTATATTTATTTGATTTGAAACTATACATATTTTACATAAATACTTTTAAAATATTTTCAGTTCACAAGGAATTGTTGTAAATAATAAAATATTGAAGTTTTCTTACAGAATAGATTTTATATTGTATATACTATTTATATCCACACAATTGAAGTCAAATAAATACTTCAAAAATATTTTATAGTATATATATATATATATATATATATATATATATATATATATATATGTGTGTGTGTGTGTGTGTGTAAATGTTACAGTATCACATTTAATTGTATGATTCCGAAGGACTAGAATCGTATCTAGCAAGGAATATAGTGATCGATTTTCCCTATTAAATAATAAAAAATAACTTGAAGACATTAATGAATGCTTAATTTAGATGCCCTTTAGCTACCAAATTTCTTCGAACATTATTATCTCAAATATATATTTCATATTCAACTATTCAATGATTCACTAGGAAATTAAATTTGCGTTGTCATTATATTCGCACTATACAGACATTTAAATGCATGCAAAACTTGCATTCAAGTTTACTATTTTCAGATTACTACTGATTTCTTAATAAAAGTGTGTGGTATACAAGCACAACCTTCACATTTTGGAAGAATTAAAAACTAGCATGAAATAATTGGGAAACAATGCTTAGATATGTGAAATAGATAATAAAAAGAATGCACTCTTGTTTACAAGAAAAAAAAGGACGTTTTCAATATCTATCGTATTCCTTTTTTATCATTTATAAATTCAAATCGAAAATTAATTCAAAATTTTTATATGTGCGAGAATTTTGAAGTACTGCGTATGTATATATATATATATATATTTATTATAAAAAAATTATTTTAATAAAACAATGCATATATATATATATATATATATATATATATATATTTATTACTGTATTATAAAAATTATCAATAACTACATATCAGATTAATTTTTGTTCTCCTAAATTTATTGTGTACAAAAAATTCTAATTATAGCTTACACACGATGGAGAGTTTATGAGTTATTGATTACGTCAATACATTTTCAAGAAACTGATCCGTACAGCAAAAACCTTAACTGAACGATCATCGTATTACAGGAAATACGTTTTTTTTTTTCGTTTTTGCACGTTTTTAACGATTTATGTATTATATATGCGAAGGTTCTACTTCACTTTGAATGCATTTCATTTATTAAATTGATTATTAAATCATTGCGGAGAATGTTTCATCATATATGTTGTTGTTTATTACAAATTTAAGTCGGAATTTCAAAACCACATCGATTATAATTTGCAAATTGTATGTTTTTAAACTCTCCGAAAGTATTTTTTTACTTAAATAAATGTATGCCAATATACATTCATACTTAAGAAATAAAACTAACCTGAATTTAAAATTCTGTGTATTATTATTTATATATTTATTTACAAGTAAATATAAAAAAAATTAAAATAGAATTTTAGACAAGAAATTGGGACGAGTAAAAATTTGTTTTTTTAAATTAATCATTCCAAATTTATGCTTTTTCCATTCAAGCAGTAAAATGTTTTAAATTGAATGCTTATATCAAAAATAATCTATACATTCCATTGGACAAAACTAAGCAACAAAATATTATTAATGAAGAAAATTTAATCAATATCGACTTCTACATTTTCTGCAGAAATATGAATAATGATGATTCCTTTAATAAGACTTATCAAATCCTAACTTTTTTCCTTTAAACTTCATATTTAAAAGACAAACGATATGAAAGAAGATGAAATATTCACATATGGATCAGTTATTGATATGGAATAAATTTAGAACACATGTTGTAATTAATTATTATAAAGTTTGAATTGGATTTCAGAAAAAATAAAATCTAAATGTGTTATTTCACGATTTACTATCATTAAACTCTCATCGAATCCAAACTACTAAAAACTAACATCAACAGCACTTACTTCCATTACTTTTAATTGTATCCTCAAATAGTGCATTAACGGTCTATTTTTCCAATTTAGAATACATTACTGATAACTAGGAATTGATTTTAGTAATACACAAACATACACTCACTCACAGATTCACACACGCACAAAACACACACACATATACATATATATATATATATATATATATATATATATATATATATATATATATATATATATTAGATTGGTACAAATATAATCGCGGTTTATGACCTTCAAATTCATATAAATTTTTAATTTAAATGATTTTAAGTGATTCAGAACTACTGAATGACTAACGCCTGACTTTTGTGCAAGCTGTAGAATTGTTGTGCATGGTTCTGATTCAACTAACGCTTTCAGTTGATCGTTACGAACTGAAGAAAGACGCCCGGAATCTTTTTCATCTTCAAGGCTCTCGTCCCTAGTACGAACTTTTTGAAACCACCATTGCACCGTACGTTCCTTAACAATACCCACACCAAAAGTATCGTTAATTTACGAGCAGTTTCTACTACTTTACCATCCGTTTTGAACTCATGCAAAACTTACTCTTATTTGCTTCTATTCCATCTCTAATTCAATACCCCAATTTAATGCAAAATTAATAATAAAATCAAATTCGATATTACCAAAATACAAACCGAAAAATGCATTTTAAAATGGTATTAACATGAACACGATAAAATGATATTTTTATTCAAAAAAATTAAAGTTAGAATTAAGAACACGAAAACCGCAATTATTTTCATACCGACCTAATATATATATATATATATATATATATATATATATATATATATATATATATATATATAATACAGTATATATAATTATCACAATCTTATTAAAGGCATGCTTATTTTTAAACTGCTGACTATAATAAATCGGTCTTTCACGGTACCCACAGCTTAAATATGCTCTCGATAGATATTTGAATTTTATTTCATTTTTCATATTGATTAATGTCTTAAAAAGATTCACTAGTTAATCAAATTTTTTTTTGATTTAGATTTTTACATTTTTTTTTAAATATATATATTGTATCTGTTAATACATAATAATAAATTAGTGCATAAATAAGTAGATTTTTGTAAAAACAAACTTACTTTTCTTTATAATGTATGTATTGTTTAACAGAAGCAATAAAATACATCTAAGAGAAAGGTAGTTTTACGTTTTATAAATATTCGCAAATATAAATAAATGAAGCATTGTAAATTAATATAAATTAAAATTAAGAACACTTTATGTTTAGATAACGGTGTTTATAGACGGAATTACAGATGTTTAATTACGATGGTTTAGAATATGTAATGCACAATAAAGCCTCCTTTCCTATGCATAGATTTTGAGATTGTACTACTGAGATATTTAATACATACAGTTTAATTGTATTTCTAATAAAATATAGCATTAATACACAAGATGAAATTCAGGTAGATTAGCTTATCGATTTTCATAACATTTATCCAATGAATGATTTAAACAAAAGTCTATTCTAAACTGAATTTATAACAAATAATTATATCATAACAAATAATTAATCTTGTCCCATGAACAAATATAATTATTTCATTAAACTAGGATTTTTTTATTTTTCAGGATATTTCTTCAAAATGTAATTACTTTATCAACACAATTCACTGAATACGACGAATACCTGTTTTGCAGGACTGTGTTAATTAAATTCTACTGAACAATGAATCGGAGGGACAAACTTATTTAATCAATTATTGATGAGTCTTGCATTGTTCCACTACATTAGAAACAAGGATGTTATATATATATATATATATATATATATATATATATATATATATATATAAGTATAAATATTTGTATATATGTAATTGTTATTGTAACAAAAACAAACTTAACTACAAATATCTAACAAGTAACCGATGTTAAACAGCTATTATTTACAGATTGCGTGCGCGCACGTACAAGTTCTCCAAGCACATTCATTTGAAATGGTTTTATAAATTATTCGCATGAAGTCTGTTTCAAGGAAAAATTAACTGTGCGCTCATTTCACTATAGTTATTATTATATTTTTTTTCATTGTGTTATAAAGCGAGTAAAATATTTGAATTATTCATATTATTTACATATCTACTGTTGGGGTACAAACGGGGGTGTTAGCTGATTATTTTACGCGTTGACTGACGGTTGGCTACGTGAATAGGAAGTATTTAATACAAGTTGTACTTATTCTCTCAAATAAATCATTACGTTTTCGGTTTGGTTTTCTCTTTACAGTTTTATTTTTGAATAAATTTGAATTAAATGTTTCGCTTTAACAAATTAAAATAAGTATTGTATACAAATTTTTACACACACAATATACATATATATATATATATATATATATATATATATATATATATATATATTGTATACGTAAATAGTCACAATATAGTAGTCTAGACTTTTAGTAATGAATCAAAAGTCGCAATGAAGACTTATAACTTTACCATTATATTTTATTAATAATTATAGTTGTACTTATCTTTCAAGATTGAAATAGAATGTTTTAATTAATTAAAATAATCCATGAAAGATCTAAATGAACATTATGCCTTTTTATTTATTTAAGTTCAATTGCTTATAATTAATGTATTGCTATATTTTCAGTTTAGTTGTAATCCATCTGTAGTGATTTTATTTTTTGTTAATTTTTGAATTACAATCAAGTAATCCTTTAGACTTTCTAAGTTTCGATTCGTGAGAAATGTCATTTATATAGCTTAAAATGAATTCATTAGTGAAGTTTAAATTTATGATGTATGTTTATTTCATTCTAACTCAATATTTCTTGACCTAGTTTTCAACCTGGTTCTCAACACGTAAAGAGAGAAGTGAGAAATGAAGAAAACAGAAAAGTGATCGAGAAAAGAAAACAGAAGAGAAAAAAGAAGAAAGAGAAGTGAAGAAAAAAGAAAATAGAGAAGTGAAATGAGCAGAAAAGTGGCCATCAATAGAATTTAAGCGCTCATAGAGCAACATAGCAACATAGCACCTAAAATAACTTTCAGTCAAGAAAAACACCATTTTTGGATCAAGAGTACAATATCTAAAAAGTTTTCACAGCTTTGAGATAAAGTAAAATTGTTTTTCATGGCATTTCCTACTTCGTATTTGGTAGAATCAGGTTTCAGTCGTGTGAATTATTTACTCAACCTAATGCGGAATCGCCTTAACATAATGGACAGAGGTGATCTTCGGTTATCCCTCACAGCAATAGAACCGGATATAAAAAAACTTGTTTCTGGTCATCGAGCCCAAGGGTCACACACTGATCAAGAAATACTTAAAGTGTAATTTTTTATTTAATTATTTTATTTTGTATAAATTATAAAAAAAATAAAACATGTTGTATTTTTAAAGAAAACATTTAAATAGCTACCTTTTTACCGGTAAGTCATGGGGGCCACAGAATAAAAACAAGGGAGCCACAGTCGAAAAAAGGTTGAGAAACGCTGTTCTAAATTATGTAAAACTAAGTAAGAAACTAATTGCACATACGTATCGAATACTTTTTAACAATATTCGAATTAAAATCAGCATTTGACTGTCCATATTATTTCTGCTAAAAGACGATAATAGCTAACGAACCATTTAAAGTCATAGAAAATAGATAAATTATCGTACGTATTTCAAAGTAATGATTGGACAAGTTCGTTGTATCACGTATAAAATGTAATTGCTCAAGCTGGAAATCAGTGAACGAACTGTGAACAGAATAATCAATCTCCTGTGTGAGATAAAAGGTGAACTGAAGGTGATTTCTACGACAACTGACATCAGTGCACAGAACTCATCGAAAAAACATTATTTCTGAATTACAAGCATGAGACACAGGAACAGGCGTTTTTATCACACACTGTCACTTGTCGTTGGTAATAAAACGTAGATTCATCACTTCGTGGAAGGAACAAAACGATTAATAAATGAGAAAATTAGAGATGGAAGAATTTTCTTTTATTTTCGATCATTGGAAAGTAATTTGAGGAATGAAATATTTTCCTAAAAAATATACTGATATTGATAGAAAAAAAACTAATAAAAGCTTTTATTTTCCCAGTATATTAGAATTTGATTCTTAGATTGTATGTATGAGAATAGACAATTATAAATTTTGTTAGATTTTTCGATAAATAAAAAATGAAAAACATTTTTTTTCACTTTTATAATAAGTATTTAATGTTTAGGTCAATCGTTAATGACATTTTCTTCACAACTGAAATAAAATTAACTGATTTGACAAAACATTTACTCATAATAATCATAAGTTTATCTAAATCATGTATTAAAAAATGGCTTATATTTGGCTTAATCAGGTGCTAATTCCTCTATTGCAATCTGATTCAATTAAATGCGATACTGTGATCGGGAAGATCCAGTGAACTGTTTATTGAAATCAGCTTGAATAGTTAAAAATTGGATGATCATTAACGGTTGACTGTGTAGCCGCATTCGACTTGGAAGTTTTAATAATAAGAAACTAAACGAATAGCGTTACAAAAAAAGAAATGACAAAGTGAGAACGCTCAAGTAAACAATGATCTATTTGTTCGAGACTATATGGTTGCTTTTAGTAGAATCAATATTTAATTCAGTACAATTGGTAGAATGTAAGAAATATTTGTATTTCGAATTACGCAATTTTTTAATCACTCTGTGTATAAATGTATATGTTTATATATATATATATATATATATATATATGAACCAAAAGTGTAACAAATGTCTATTCATAAAAAAGGTGAATGGAAACTATTTTTCAATAAATTATCTAGCTTTAAAAAAAAAGAACACAAGGTAATAAAAAGGCTAAGTCATTGATGTTCATTAAATCAAAATACTATTTCGTTGTATAACATATTTTTTTCTGAGATTTAAATCTACATTATAACAGAAAAAATATGAATTATTATAAAATTCAACTGAATTTTAAAGAGCATTAACTAAATTTTCACAAGAATAGAAAATTATACAAAAAATATAGTCTAGTATATTTTAAGTAAAGTAAATATCTGCTTATAAATAATAAAAAAAAGAAACAGTAACTAAAAGATAGATGTTTTATTACTTGCTATAGGAAAAAATATGCAGTGAAAAATTCGAAGAATTCTTCAAAAGAATATAACAGCCTTTCACATAAATATGCAATACGAAAACGTACATGTATATATATATATATATATATATATATATATATATATATATATATATATATATATTATATGTATATGCGTGTATGCGTAAGTGTGAATTAAATTAAAATCATGTGAAATAACCGATAACGTAAACATTTACGAACAACATATGAGTTGATACAGAAACTAAAATTTAAATAACTTAATTGACTGTTCAATATGGGCCATTTCCCAGAATCCATGAATAAATTAAAGAGGTAGTGGGAGAATGAACAGAAAATGTGTTTATAGACCTGCTCGAAAAATTTATTCTAGACTGTAATTACAACGAGGTCCGGAGAAAATGAGATTCCAAGTCATGTTTGTCGAGGGTTTCGCAGTGAATATTATATTTATACGATCATTATTTCACGATTTTCATAATAAATCTTACCATTAACATATTATAAACATATCAGACTACATCTAATTATGTTACATATTAAACACATCTAATAATATTTTACTCAAAATGTATTTTAATAATATAATATACTAGATGATCAGGAATAGAGTTCTTATTCATTATTCATTGCTATAAAAGAGTATTTTCAATTAACAGGTTCAATTAAAACGATTGAGTATCAATCACAGTTCGGACAAAAATTAATTTAATATTAAAAATAATAAACAAGTTTATATCAGATATAGTTTTTGAGATAATATTATTTCTAAATAAATTTCCATAATATTTTGTGTTACAAAAAATAAAAACGATAATTAGGAAACATTATTTTAAATTTTTACACAAATATATATACTAAAAATATTTCCTGAATGTGCTTTTTTATAGTCAAACCATTTACAAAATTATGGTTTAATATATAAGAAAGTGCGCATATAAAAATGAGTGGAAAATTTGAAAATATCGGATTAATAATTTTTTAAGTTCTAAAAATTGATTCATTTTCGGCTGTCCTAACGAGAAAGACCTCTTTAATTTTTTTCTGTGTACAAATTGAAATGCTGTACAAGTTAATAAGTTTAATTTTTCTTAATCATAAAAAGTTCTTTTTATATTGAAATGTATAAATATATTCAAATATATATATAGATATATATATATATATATATATATATATATATATATATTCAAATATATATATAGATATATATATATATATATATATATATATATATATATATATTAACATACGCTAGAAAATATAGATTTTAAAATGAAATTTTATTTCCGTATTTCATAAGAGGTTGAATATATTTAATATAATAGACCACAATATTAAAGATTGTCTACAATACAGAATATTTTGTATATTTCAATAAAAAGTTATGACATTGAAGTTCGTTTCAATATACTGATAAAATTATTCGAGACATAACAAAAATTCAAACTCGCATAATATAAGATAAAGAATGAAAAATATAGCATTTAATAACTTCATAAAAAAATATAATAAACTTAATCGAATATTTATATGGATAAACGTACATTTAATATATACAGACAAATACCATCATAAATGAATTGTTTTATTTTCTAATGTTAAGAAGAAAATTTGATGAACATATATATATATATATATATATATATATATATATATATATATATATATATATATATATATATATATATATATATATATATATATATATATATATATATATATATATATATATATTATATGAGGTAAAATTAGGTTTTTTTTATCACAAAAAAATACGATTATGCAACAGTAGATAGTCTGAGGACGCATCAGAATTTATTATATGAAAAAGAGATTTATGACATCATAACGTACTGCTTTCATCACAAAATAATATTGTGCATCGTGCAGTTATAACGATACAGTTTTGATGAGCTATAACGAGCTCTCGTTTATACTATTTTTATTCCAGTACACGGAGTACTGATTTACGTGAATATCAAAGACCTCACTATGTTTATATTGTTAAAAATGATTGATCGAATTAACAAAATTGTCTCATATAGAAATAATACGTCACTAGTAGAAGTATACAAGCGTTAATACCTTTATTGATTATATGACTAGCAGAATTATTGTTTGGAAGTCAATGCTGCGCAAATGAGATGAAATCACGTGACCGTTTCATTTCTGATCCATGCTATAAGCTTAATAAATAATATGAGCTCATTATATTCACGTTTTTTTAATATTAGTGTCGGTATCTGTACTGATATATAACATTTTCATAAAATTGGAATATTTAAGCAACCAACACTTTTTTAAACAAATATAAAATTGATATCTCTTTTAATTGCCAACTGTTTAATTACAAGTTATAAATATAAAATCAATAGATATAAAAGAATAATAGAGAACATTTACAAGTACTCGTACTAATAATTTATTTATTTTCATTATAAGGTCGTAAAAAGTAAAAACAGAACAATAACAAATCAATACCTTAGAAGTAAATTAAAATTTCAAAAAATGTCTGTTTCGACATAGTTTAAACGTCGCATTTAAAAATATATAATGAAAATGTATTTTTATATATTCAAAATATATAATAACAACGATTTCATTTCAAAATTCATTAGTAAGTGACACAGATTAAATATTCACAGAAAATATACTTATATGTTTGATTGATTTCTTTATTTATAAATTAAGTCAAAACTCATTGTAAAATAATTGGTACAATATATTTTATAAAAAAAATTCTATCTGAAGATATCTCTCTCTCTCTATTATATATATATATATATAGAGAGAGAGAGAGAGAGAGCAAGAAAGAAAATTATTGTCCTTCTATCTGTCTGAATACAATACATTTCTAAGTTGTTTAATCCGTCAAGACAAAAATTTATAAAGTTACTCACAATGATCCTACGAACAACACAATAACTAGGAAATTGATCAACCTTCTAATTCCAAAGATATTGTTTCTTTACAAACGAAAAATAATATTAGAACATCAAGTAGAAAATAAAAATATGGCCAGACTTATATATATATATATATATATATATATATATATATATATATATATATATGCAATACACACTAAAATGACAATTTTAACCGCTTAGATCCAAAATACAGTACAAAGATATACAAATTCACCAATCATATAAATAATAAATGGTAAAGATGTTTTTTTCACACTGTATATATGTCAGCTATATTTAATAATTGCATTTTTAAGTCGCGCATTCGAAAAAGTATAAATTTTGAATTAGTTTATATACCGTATAATGAAACTAATTTATTTATACATTTTTTTCGTAGGGAAATTATTTATTTATAGAGCATGCACACGTTGAAATACAAAACACTGAATTATAAAATAAAAATGTGTAATAAAAATAAAAAAAATATATTAAAGTATACGTTCAATTATAAATGACTAAAATTTCAATAAAACTGAATAATTTATAGTTTTTGAAAATTCACTTTAATATAAGGATTAAATTGACTGTACATACTTATAAACAGAATACACCCACGTGTATACATATAAAAATATACACACACACACATATATATATATATATATATATGTGTGTGTGTGTGTGTGTATATATATATATATGTTAAATTTCTAGCAAAGTTTCGAGAACATACATGGTAGAAGAAACTCGTAGACAAGACACAGATGTCACGAAAGTGATTTATCGATTAAACAACCAAAACATATACTACATGAATGTAAGGATTAATTGTGTGAGGTAAAATATTATAAGAAGAATTTTAAGTTAGTAAATATTCAAATTAAAAACATTATTTCAATTTATAATTCAACGACAATGATTTTAATCATTTTCTACATAAAAATATATTAAAAATGTTGAATTTCAAGAGAAAACAATTTTATATAATCTATACTCACAGTTTAATTAAAATCATAATATTTAAAAAGTAAGTAGTGAAATATACAAAAATATTTTATATTATATTTAAATATTATGAAAAATAGTCGAAACACCCATTTACTATATGGCAATAAAAAAATATAAATTTAACAATTTAAAAATAAACAGTAATGTTAAGATTTGTTATTTTTGAAAAATAATTAAATTTTTCAAGGAAAATATTAACAGTGAAATAAAATGTAATAAAAAAATGATGTAATGAATAAAATATTTGTAGATATATTTATTTTTTGATTTGTAATTAATTTTAAAACTATAAATCGTAGCACGATATTTACTTTGTCAGTGTTTATATTTAAGTTTTATTATGTCACTTTATTCCGAGTCCAATTAATAACATAGTATTCACAAGCCGCAAATCTTCAAAGTTTGTCACGACAAGTAATGGAGGCGGTAAAGGAATTTGTGAAGACATTGCATGTTAATAAACTACTTGACCAAGTACTGTAAGATTGTCATTCAACTGTAGAAGATATACTCAATATTAAACGAAACGAAAAAAAAACATTGTATGTAATTGGTTTTATTTGTGTTTCTAAACACTGCATATTAATTTTATGAATTCTGTTCTAAAACTTTAATGAACCAAATTCATTTACATAAAATGTCAATAATTTAAATATATACATAGCAAACTTTTTTTTAAATAAATCCTTTATTCGAATGATTTCAGAACCATTCTAAGCTTAAGGTCATTAAGCTTTCGAAATATTCATCTGGTTCTTGAAATAGTATACATCAGATAATGATGATTATAATTATT
Source organism: Acanthacorydalis orientalis (assembly GCA_034766995.1). Taxonomy (NCBI): domain Eukaryota; kingdom Metazoa; phylum Arthropoda; class Insecta; order Megaloptera; family Corydalidae; genus Acanthacorydalis; species Acanthacorydalis orientalis. The sequence continues at coordinate 18,858,818 of CM068319.1, forward strand.
GGTCAATAGTTCAAAATGATATTCACTAGAATATAACCACTAAGTTCAACATTTTCTTCAGTTTTATTATTTCGTTTCAAAACATATTAAATAATAGGAAAAAAAGTAAGCTTCAATAAACGAAAAACATGTGACAATTGATTATAAGTTCAATTTAAATTTTATAACATTTTATCAAAAGCTACATTTTTTTCACAAAAAAAAAACAAATACATACTTTTCGATTTTTACTGTAATATAAAATTGATTAAATGAAAACTAAAAATATGTGGACGATAGATATGCCAAATCTCAAAACTAATAATTTGTTTAAAAATGAAATTTATGATTTTATCAAAGAAATATCTTAACCACATGTGTACATATTCTTATTATTCGCATTATTTAAGCCATTCATATCAGATACTTATGTTACTCATACAATGAGAATAAATGTAAAAATAATGACGTTTTTTCCGTTCTCCTTAAAAATTACCTTTTACGGGTTACACGGTATAACATTCCTCTTAACAGTGAATAATTCAAAAAAATCTTACGAATAAAGTAATAGAAAATACGTGAATCTTATATTTTTTATACATTTTGGAATTCAAAAACATATTTCATACTCACTCGAAATTCAAAACTGGGCAATGTACAATTTTATTTTGTAACGTACACATACATGATTTGTTCAACTTTATTTTTTACTATCAACATTCTATTTCGATTGAAATTCCGTGACAATTTTTATCAAATGAAGATGTAGTTATTCAAGAATTGTATTCTTTTCAGTGAGCATGAACATTATTAAGTTTAAAGAAAAACATGAAATAATAAGTTTTTTAATTCTTCTCAAGTAAACCAACGCTTTTAAATATTTTCTTTGTAATAGTCATTCGACATTAAATGGCGAGTTTGATAAGTTTATAATGAGGGAGTAAATTAAATGTTAACATTAATAATAAAAAGACAACTATTAAATAAGCATAAATAAATTAAAAAAATGTTGCAAAAATTTAAGATTCGAATTTTCTTCGATTTTATTAATAATAAATGAATATATATATATATATATATATATATATATATATATATATATATATATAGATATATATATATATATATATATATATATATATATATATATATCAAATATACAACTTTAGTTGAATTGAAAATGTTTTCAAATTCACATTAAAAATATTATTCCTTACAATAAAAATATATTTTAAAAGAATCGACAAGCAATCAAATGTTAAACGAACGACTTAAACAAAATAATATTCGCAAATGTACTATATATATATATATATATATATATATATATATATATATATATATATATATATATATACGATAAAAGCTCTGATATTTCTTTATTTATTTCATGTAACGTTAAAACCATAAAAATATATATTTCAAGATACTTTATAACTCGTACCACGACGTACATTGCTATATATAATGGGCTCTACAGGTTACAAATCAGGTACACGACGACAGTATCTTTTTGTAAGAAGATTGTGGATTTAAGTTTTTTTTTAGATAAAATACTATTACTAGTTCACTTTCTATGGTAAGAAGTAGTGCACTTTGTGTAGTCACAAAAGATATATTTTTATAAAAATTTAAGAACGTCTCGACGATAATATATATATATATATATATATATATATATATATATATACATATATATATATATGTACATATATAATAAATTGCACACGAAACAGTTGATGTTATTTAGTTCCTTATATTTTCCTTAAGGAAAACATAACATATGAGCGTACAATGAGCAAATTTATAAAACCTCATCACTGAATATTCAACATAATCTAATTCGATAAGATTTTTTCAAATAAAATTCACTAACTTTCTACTTTAAATTAATATTATAAACAAAATATCAGTCCATATACAGATGTATCTTATATAAAATTATATTACTCATATGAAAAAAGATCAAAATGAAAATGAATTAGTAATTTATAATTACACTAAACCAATGATTCATAAGTTTCGAGCTCGATTAATCCCTTGTGGACTGTTGTGAATTTCCATTAAAAAAAACAGCAACTTTCGTAACAATAAAATATTTAAACTAACCAGAATTATAAAATAGTTTAAATGAATACTGCTTAATAATAATTATTTATTATAATACAATACATTAGTTTTATAACAAAACAAACAATTGGCATACAGAACACATTACTAAACCAAAAATATCAAATTGAAAATTAATTAATTTTTAGTTTACACATAAACAAGTACTTAAAGTTATCCTAATTTCCAATATATATATATATATATATATATATATATATATATATATATATATATATATATATACATATATATATATATATATATATACTAAAAGTTAAAATATTATAGATATTAAACTATATTTTTTTTTTTAGGAATGTCAACATTTCTAATCATAAACAATATCTATCTAATTAAAAAAGAGAACAGAACAAAAATAAACAGAAAATATTATGTAGATAAATTTTATTAAATATTTACATATATATATATATATATATATATATATATATATATGTATGTATGTATATATATATATATATATATATATATGTATATATATGTATATATATATATATATATATATATTTGAAAATATATAAATAAGTAGTATGCAAGAAGTCTAAAAGAAAGTGTATAATGTAATCATAAAATAATCTAATGCTACTAACGCCAACACAACAAACTGGAGAAGGAACAAATCGTAATCGAATTTAACCCTCATTGATATTCTGATATTCTCTAGAACATCGGATGCCACTGTGACCGCTCGTCCCGCAGGAACAGGAAATCGTCCAATTCGAACTTCCCGTCTAGTTTCTACCTTTTCATCCGTTCCATCCATCTCTACGTGTCATACGCCACTTAAGCTTCCCATTTCAGTACAAACGCCATCGTATCAGAGCAGAAACACCCGATACGCCAATGTCAAAGGTTGACTGTCGCCATATTTGTCTGCTACCTCCGATTCCGTCGTTCGTCCCTACCACCTTTCAAGCCTTCCCTACACATCCTCTTTCCGCTGTGACACTCGCAATACCATCGTCGAAGTGACGTCTCGCGAGAAGGTATACAAGGGACATAACAGTGAAAAAATTACACCCTTTTTGAATTAGTCTGCGATGAATATTTAGGTCAATCAGTTGTTGACATTCGTGTACAACATTTTTTTTAATATTCATCACATTAATTTATTATGAATTACTACCCGATCCATCAAATAAATTAATTTCCAATATTTTCGGCATAAATCTTCGTCCAAGTCTAAAATACTTCAAACCCACAATAAAATTATCATACTATCAATATTTCTCAATAAAATGTCAACTTCCATACTTTTAACAAGCTTTTAATTGGCATTTTCAAGAGGGAAAATATTAACGTGTAAAATTTTCTAATAGGTATAGTATTATATATAATATTGAAATAACTTAAAAATAATTAATTTTTTTTTAGAAAATACTCGTAATAGTGTATTTATAAAGATTTGAATCATTAAATCTTCCTTTACTCTTTCTAAATCGGATTGTTTTAAAACGCTATCAAAATAAATACTCAATATTTAAAATAAATATTAGATAGGATCATTCTTTTCTGTTAATATAACTTGAATTCAGAATTATTAGTAAATATTTTCAAACTTTACTCACTTGACTATAATATCATTTTACAGTTTTTTCAAATCTTAATAGAACTATATAAAATACTATTTTTCAAATATATTCGAAATTGATTACACTTTTATAATTTTATAATTATTATACCTTTTTTATATATTTGTATATCAAATTATCTATAAAAAATATTAAAAGTGAACCACAAATTAATAAAACAAAAAAAAAATAAAATAAAATCTAAATTATAAAGTAGAAAATATCAAAGTTGGTATTTAACCGAATTTCTCAAGGCTAGATTTACTAGCATTTCTATTAATTTTTTACAATTAATTACAATAACTCGTTGGACAACTTCAACCGTTATAAACTTACAGAAATCTATTAAATAATTAATTCGATTTACAAAATAAGAAAAGCTGTTGAAAATTCATGAGAACAATTAAAATTCGGTATATTTCTGTATATTTCTTAAATAGATGCAAAAATGATATTTCATTTCCCTCGTCTGATTAAAACACATCGTTTTGGATTTACGGAACTTTTAATAATTAAGCAGGTACATTTGAATTTTATGTTTAATTTATGTATATTTGTTTACTTGTTCATAAATTTATATGTCCATATAATTATATATAATATAATCAATGTTGATACAACGCTGAATTATTATTAAAGAATGATATATATATATATATATATATATATATATATATATATATATATATATATATATATATATATATGTGTGTGTGTGTGTGTGTGTGCACAAATTAATTTCTGATAATATTTGTTTAAAGTAAACAAATCATACAATGATCGAAAGACAAGCCCATGTGAATACATTGAAGCGACAAACACCAATTAACGAATGATCATAAAGACATTTACACTTAACAAAATCTATTGACACGTAAAAACACGTACATAAAAATCGTACCGTTCCTTTTTACCATGCAAACATTACTCGAATCAATTCGAACGCTACACGAACGTCAAGTATCTTCTTCTATCAGTATCCCACTTAACATTCTCCCATTTTGTCCTACTAAACATGCACAATATTCAGAGACTAGGGATTCGGTTGGTGTAAATCTCTACACGTGAAGTGGGACAAGCTTTTCAATCCACCGTATACCCGAGATATTTTCTTTATTCATCTCGTATATATACATAAACACAAACATTAAACATACATATTTACACATACACTATGATAGAATAAACATACGCTTGAAAAGGTTTTTAATGGGACACGCTCGTTTATACTTGAGTCCCTGTGTCCGATTCACTTCAAGCAGAATACTGCTGAGGTTCGAATTTCAATGGTTGCGAGTGTCGTCTCATTGCAAACAAGATTCGACATTGATTGTCAGTAGATTAAAATGTACGTGAATATTACTTGACACGCAATGAGCTAAATACGTAGATGTCACATCGATTTATTCTGTTAGATACATACCTACACATATATGCATACACATACACACACACACACACACATATATATATATATATATATATATATATATATATATATATATATATATATATATATATATATTTATATAGGTAATGTAATTTGACGCGAATAAAGATAAGGATGTTTGACATCTATTGAAGTTTACAAACTCGAAAATATTGTTTAATTGTAGGATAAATTTTATTAGAGAATTGTTTTCTACAAAAGTGTGTCAATCAATAAAATTATTTTTTCTAAAAACATTTTCTTTAAAAGAAAATAAAGTATGAAGAAATTCTGATCAAAGACAATGAACAACTTTTTTATTTATATTTTGAATATCCTAAGTTTCATTCTACAAAACTTGAATAACAAATTATCATAAACATAATAATCATCAAATATTATAATACAATAACAAGAAAATGAAATAATAAAATACAATAGCAATATGATACTTAACTACATGGACTTCAACAAAAGCACGTAGATGTATTCTAATTACATTAGTTTCTATATTGCATTTCTTAGTCATAAATAATGTAATTTCAACTTATACATAAAACTCAGTTTAATTTGCAGATCAGTGCAGTTTTCCAAAGTGTAACATGTAAAGTCATAAAGAAACTTTAAATTATAACTGAACATGTCGTCGACATTCTACCAGAATTTATAGATTACAAAAAATCACCAAAACGAGGTAATGGGCGATACAGTAAATAGATACATTTTTTTTCAATTCTGTCTGGATATGAAACGTCCTCTTCTTATTACGGTCGTACTCATAAAATAAAAATAACAATTTTAGATTAATGGTTTCTTATATACACACCGATGATGTTAATAATAATATAACAATTGATTAAAGAAATTAAAATTTTTGGAACAAAATGTCATATACTTAAATGTATGTTGTAATATTTACTCATTATAAAATATTGATCAAACAATCGGTACCACCGTTCAATTATTTTTGTTTACATACAACATTTTACATCAATTTAAGTATTCCTAAAAATCTCACTAAATGTGATGTTATATTACAGTCGATTAATTCAACAATATTCAACATCATAAGTAAAACCACTAGAGAATTCATGGACAAAACAAGTATACTCACGCACAGTTTCACGTACATGAAGATACATTTATGTGTATGTATATATATATATATATACATACATACATACATACATACATATATATATATATATATATATATATATATATACATATGTATATATATATATGTATATATATATATGTATATATATAATATATATATATAATATATATATATATAAATATATATATATATATATACATGAACTATATATGTATATGTCTGTCTCGTTCACATTGTACGTTTATGAATGCACACTGTATTGACCTGGCGCTCTACAGGTCACCGCCATGACGTCATACATTTTCCGCCGCCTCTACATATTTTCTTGCAGCTGACTGACTGCATCGTATCAAGTTGCTTAAGATTTTCATAGAGTTCCACATGAATATCAACGCAAAAATATTATTTGGAGCATGTTTAAAATATATTTAAAAATTGATTTTCATATAGATAGAAAATGTATACTAATGTCATCTTTTATTTTTACAATCTGAACCGCAAACTAATATTTTTGTGAACTTTTATTCTTGAATAGGTTTATATACTATGTTGGTATGAAAATAATTTCGGTTGTCGTGTTCTGAATTTTTCAATGAACGTGTCATTTCATCGTGATCAAGTTAATATCATTTTAAATTGCATTTTTCGGTCTGTATTTTGATAACATCGACTTTAGTTTAATTATTAATTTTGCTTCAAATTGAGCTAATGAATTAAAGATGGAAAAGAAGCAAATAAGAACAATTTATTGTATGAGTTCAAAACGAGTGGTAGGTAGTAGAAACTGTTCATAAATTAAAGATGATTTCAGTGTGGGTACTGTTAAGGAATCTACGGTGCAATTGTGGTTTCAAAAATTTCGTGCTGGGTACGAGAGCCTTGAAGATGAACAAGGTTGCGGACGTCCTTCTTAAGTTCATAACGACCAAGTGAAGGCGTTAGTTGAACAAAAACCACGCACAACAATTCTACAGTTTGCACAAAAGTTAAGCGTTAGTCATCTAACAGTTCTGGACATCTTAAAATCACTTAAATTAAAAAATATATTTGAATTTGAAGGTCATAAACCGCAATTATTTTTCTACCAACCTAATAAAAACAACTATAAGTTAGCAGAAAAATAATTGTGGTTTATAATCTTTAAATTTATAACAAAAGCCGTAATTATTTTCCTACCAGCCTAATAGTTATAATTAACATAATTTAAACCAGCAACAGTATTTACAAATACTTTTTTCTAATATCTAACTGAATTCGAAGTTATTTTATTAAATTATTGAATTTATTTATATTTAATTTAACTTTCGCAAATATATAAAATAAATATTCATATATATATATATATATATATATATATATATATATATATATATATATATATGCTTCAAATTAAATTATTTAAAACTTTATTCATTACACCATTTGAAATATTGTTTATCTTTTTAATTTCTGTTTCAAATTACCCTATCACATTAAATAATAATTATTAAATCAGAATATATAAGCTGATAAACTTTCAACATTATGAAAGTTATAATCAAATTTGTAAGACAAATAAATAGTATGTTTAGTTCTTTGAAAAATGTACACACATTATCAGTAAACATTAATATTACTTATTCTAATAACCAAAAAACATTTTTATTTATACAAAAAGAAATTAAAAAATATGTTTTATTAATAAATAATATTAAATACATTAAATTTAAGCGTGACACAAAAAGATAACTAAAATCAATAAAGTTTCGTTAGAAATATATTCTTCGAACAAAAAGAAAATACTATTCTATTGAAAAATTTAAGTAATAAACAAATATATATATATATATATATATATATATATATATTTGAGTAAAAATATGTAATAAAAAAGCATGTTAAATTTTAATACACGTTCACTCAAAATTCATTTCTTAAAGAACACAAATGTCACATTCGAAAAGAAAATATGCACCACGATAGCACGACCCGAATCAAAAATAGCATTTAAAGACATCTTCGTTCGATGCACACTATATACTATTTCTACAACCACGTTGAACTATAAATAGATCAGGTGGAAGTAATTTTTCATGGTGTGGGGTTGGTTGGTTCGTTCGTTCGTTCGTTCGTCTGCACTGCATGGTTGTCGGTCTGTATTATTAAGTATCACAGTTTTAATTCCATTGACGTAGTTAAAACAAGACTATATCGTAAAAATTTTTTTAAAGATGATCCTTCATTATCAAGTGACATACGATGTTGACCTCAAATAAAGGAGTGTAAAGGAATATAAGATGTGTTCATGTTTATGGAAAAAATATTCAAACGAAGTAGTGCTGTTTGTTAAATTATCAAGTACTGTTGTAAAATGTGTAGCTTGAAACATAAAACTTTTTACTATGTATTAGTATTTTATCACCAAAATGAGTGCGACTATTTTTACATTAGATCCTCTAAAGTACTTCTGTAGAATTAAAAATGTTTCTCTTTCTACATATGTTACTTTTGAGATATATGTAATTTGATAATTAGTAAAATACATAACAATATAAAGTTTATAATGGACTATTTTTTATGCTTGCGAGCCTATTGATTTTTTTTGCTATTCTTAATCTTACCGAATCACTTGACTATCTATTTGCTACAACCAGTTTCTGTACTTGAGCCATGTTTAGGTAACTTGTTGATGAACTCGTTATCAATCAGTAATTTATCATTATTTTAACTGTCAATATAAGTTATCTGAGGATGACTCAATAAGCGAAACTACTCGTGTTAATACCACTGTAATTTACCAGGATCAAGACCACCAGAATAATACATAAGAATATACTTATTATAAGATTTTATGGTAAATTTACAATTAACGTGTGAATGGAAAAGATCGTGTTTCAAATATAATTAATTTCCTGTTCATAAAATGATTTGAATATATAACTGGGAGAAAATCATTAAATGAACAAGAAAAGCTGAAATATTATTTTATTCATGTCAAAGTCTAACCAGAAAAAAATCAGTAAGACTTTTTGCATATATAAATCAACATATATCCTAAGTCCATTGTACATTTATCATCGGTCGAAAACCGCATAATCCTCACATTTAAAACAGTAAACCAAATCATCCATTATCTTACTCCTAGTCCTCTCTACGCCACTGTTGAATTTCAACAACTTTCTTACCGAACACTGTGGGTTTTTGGTTTTCGTTGTCGTGTGGTGACCATGTTGAAGTACAATTTACTAGGGGTAGATGACCGACCAATCATTCTCTCACGTGTCGTGATCATGCTAAACCCACGGCACGCATATAATACTCAACACATACACACACCCGAACACACAACATAGATGCACGTGTCATTTAATGGTCAAATAGAAAAAAAATGAGGGAGTTCTGTTCGGACTGTACATCATGACAGTTTGATTATATATTGATTAATTTAGATACATATTAATAATTTAGTATATAAAGGAAAATTATATTAAAATACCTGAAGTAATGTGTTAACTGGCTTTAATTTTATTTCATGTAAAATCAACTATTGTCTTTCTACTTAATAATATAAATTATTGATTTAAAACAAATACGGAATATTTATACAAAATATTTAATAAACTAAAGTCAAACATGGCAAATACAATCATTTAAAAACACAATGTTGAAAAAAAATAAGCGATTGTCAATAAAAAAGTAAATTATACTTAAGATATCAATAAATTAATAACGTTCAAGACTAATTAAAAAATGCAATATTGTCAAATGCAGAATTATTCTAATATTAAAAATAATTCACTATATTTAAATTGTATATAAAGCAAATTAATAAAAAAAATTAAAACTAGTTAACTTTAAAATGAAAACAGCTCATTATCTCATTAATAAAAAATAATTTAATTTTATTATTAAAGAAATTGCAATAAACGCCTGTGTCATTAATTTTTCTGGGTTAACACTAAAATAAAGTTTCTAATCAAATAATTAAAATAATAATATAATAATTCAATAGAGCACACAGTTACAATTTGATTCAAAGTTTGACTACTCCTATTTCCAGAACAAATGAATAAGATGTTTTTCTTCACAGATATACATATTATATATATATATATATATATATATATATATATATATATATATATATCTATATATATTCTGTATACTGAACATTAAATGACAGTAGATAGTTGAGACCAAAAATGATTATAAATAGCAATTATATTAATATAAATTATAAAATTAAATTGATATACAAACAATTTTAAATTTTTTATGTTTCAATTCGACTATAAGATAGGATATAAATTATAAATATAAACTTAATAGCATCAAAAATAATTATATTTGGCTTGTTTAATGTTCACAACTATTAAATTAAATTAAAACTTAATAAATTTACATCACGAACGACAAAAACCTATATCTAAAATAAATTTCTCGTCTGCACAGACACAATTGCAAAACTACTGCTAATAAGGATATTTTTTCTAACTATAGAACCGCTAATTATATATAGTAAATTATTTTGTATTTAATTACAATTTTCAATCAATACAAATTATTATATGTATATATACATATATATATATATATATGTGTGTGTGTGTGTGTGTGAATATATATATATGCGTGTGGTACGGGTTTGTTAGTAGTGAGTATGTACGATTCAATTACAACATTCTCATTTTGAATTTATTTAAAAATAAAATGTAACTCACTCTTAAATAACAGTACAATTTTTATACTTGATGGATTATAACTAATTTTTCTCGGTTATTGATACACATTGCTGTTATTTTTTATTTAATTATCTAAAAGTTTTAACATCCTCATTATTAGAACTAAAAACAATAATTATCTATTTAAAAAACATTTATATCTTGTGCCTAATAAAAAGTTGTTCATTTATAAACTTTTTAAATAATATTATACAAAAATATAGATAAACAAACGTTTTAATATCATGTTTTTTTTATAAATGTACATATACATATATATATATATATATACATATATATATATATATATATATATATATATATATATTTGTATATATGTATGAATGAAAGATATCCTATAAGAGAAAAAGAAAAAAAACATGAAATAATTATTCAATTAAAGTAATAACATAATAAATTACATGGGAATTTCATGAAGATTTTACATAAAAAGAATGTCCTGGAAAACAAAAAAACGTCTAATTAACTAATTTGGAGGTATGTTTAGCTTAAGGAAAAAATATTTTCAAGAGTCAACAAAGTTAACAACGAAAATAAACAATACGAGATGAATTCCTGAAACCCAGGAACACAGCTGCGAAATATGGGAATGAAATGATAATAATTGATCTTATTATAACGATGTGAAATTTCCTGCAAAATTTTACATTATCAAAATAATGAGTCAACAGTATAAACATAAATGAAATACATTTATATAAAATTAAATTATATCAATTTCAAATAAATGTTCACTATTTCTAAATAATAACTGAGTATTGCTTATATTTAAACACTGTTCCTTTAGACAATTATAATACGTAGACATCTTTTATATTTCAAAAGTATTGATAAGGATCATGAATATTTCATGATAACCAATTATATTCACATTCGTACATAGTATATACCTCTTCAATAAGCTACTCCGAAGTCATAAATCTTAGGTTACCTCTACATATGATTTATTGAACTCCGGTATTATCGAATTTTGTTGTCATTAAATGAAAGGAAATAAAATGATTTATGATTTATTTTTGTTTTCCTCGAAGATGAATTCACTTCGTACTGTAAATAAAAATTTAATAAAACATTTATGCAAATGACTGGCTATGTTTCTGCTTTAAAATATTGTTTTGAATAAATATATATATATATATATATATATATATATATACATAAATATATATACATATATATATATATATATATATATATATATATATATATATATATATAATATATATATAATATACCAAAAGAATAATATTTAAAGAGAAAAATATATACAGGAATAAAAAAATGAGTATAAAAAAAGTGTAAAAAAACATATACAACTGGCTGGTTGCTATGTAGAAACGAACATGAAAGAAGTTGAGATAACATTTATATAAACGTTGATAACATAATCGTAAGAAGATGTTGTATTTCTTCATTAATACTCGTATTTTTTTCTTGGAAACAAAGTCGATTAAACGATAGAAGTTTGACTGGTTTCGTGGAAAACTTTGCTGGTGACAAAAATTAGATGTCTTTTACTCGAGATTCTGAGAAAATAATTTTTATGATATAATGAAATACTGGATGTCATTAAACTGTTAACTAGTATTTTTATTTAATATAAAGTTTTTAAGTTCCTAAATGTGTTCGTTATAAAATAATCTGAATCATTCTTGAAAAGTATATTAGAAAAAGCAGTCTAGTTAATATTCTCTTTTTTCAATGATTATTAATATGACTGTATCTGTTTTTTTTACATCAAGTTTCTGATCATGGACTGAATGCAGGTGTACACTTTGACGTATGGCATCTTTCAGTAAAAAATGTATACTTCAAACGTTTAATGAACTTATAATTTGACAGGATACTAAAATAACTACAATAAAAAGAAACTGGTGATAAATGAAGGATATTAGTAAAAACTAATAATACTTCACAGTTAAGTATTAATTTAACTATAGTTGAAATAAGTTTTAAATATTATGAAAAGTATTTAACTTAATTTTAGTCTCAAAGTACATCTTTATGAAATTCTATATACTTAGTGCAAGAATATAAATGCAAATAAAATTATTTGCTAATCACTTTTTTATTAATTTCTAAAACATCATAACTAATCAATTTGATCTTAGGCTATTAATAAATTTATCTTAATACAGGTTATAAATTCTCACCAATAAACTTCTTTAATAAAAACAAAGATAGAGGCATTTGGGTCTTAAATTCGTTCCTAAGTAATCTTAATTCGAAAAAATGTTAGTAGTCTCAAATCAAAAAAAAATAATTGTTCAATATTGAAACAAATTAATTAGATATTTTATTAACTTTAATTACTTAAGCAATTTGGAAGAAATAACATTGTTTTTTTAACAAATATCTACACCTATGCTATTATAGATTTTTAATTTTTGAATTAAAACCTAATAACTTTTCTATAGTCTCTTCAATACACTTTTGTATGAACATTTTATTTAGTTTTTTAATACGTATTTTTTTCCATTGAATATTTTTATAATATTAATCCACCAGAGCCGACCTCCACATTTTACAATTTTATTCTTTAATACATAAATTATACAACTGACAGAAAATTATAAATGCAGGTGTTTAGAAGAATATAAAATACAAAAATTAATCTTTAAGCTAATTCTCTATCTGAATCTATCTTCCTTATTTAGAATAAATGTCTAGTGAACTATTCGTAACATGCGGTAAAGTATTAAATGCAACTCGTCATACCCTTGAGATTTCGTGTAAAGAGAATTTATAATCTGAAGAATATATATATATATATATATATATATATATATATATATATATATATATATACATATATATATATACATATATATATATATATATATATATATATATATATATATATATATATTATATAATCAAATTTTATTCTTAGTAATTTTATTGCATACATAATAACATACTTTTTTTATTAAATTAACAAATAAAAATTAATTATAACATTATATACCGATATCAAGATAAGTTTATAATTAATAACACTTATGTGAAGCAAAAATAACATTTTTATTTCATTTTAATAATTTAAATATTTTGAGTGTACATATATGATGGAATTTATTTATTTATTATTTTGTGATCTTACAAATATCCTTCCAACTTGTACCATATATATAAAAAATTAATTTATCAAAAATTCAAACCTATCAATAACTATTTTCAGTTCAAAAAAATAATCTACATTTTATATATACTTGTGTTTTATCTAATATAGAATCAATCCCAACATAAATGTTCCCATGAAAAGTTTCAATTATGTCATAATTTGATAATTTTATTTATTTAAATTTCAATAATTTACAAATGACATTATAAACTCCCCTTTGGATTTTTTATTCTTTCATGTTGCTTGCACCTAATTTATTGTATAGTTATTGTTTTTTTGGTCATGAGAAGAGATATTAAAGTAAATCTGTTCTTTGATATAAGTGTAAACATGATATAGTGTACAAATATACATATAAAAATTAACAGTAAAAAGTATAAAACCGAAATAATTTACATATTTTGCAAGTATCTGTCGGATGTGTGGACTTTTCAGTGCTTTTTCGCCGCGGTGTCAGTCGCCATGCGTCGATTAGGTGAAGTGACGCCGGCTTATGTCCGAATCATTCTTTAATGTAATTAAAATTTAGTTGTGAACAGCTGTAATTTTTTTTTGTAACTTTTACGTCATTATTCAATTAATCTCTCTTTACATAAATCGATTTTTCATTAATAAATCGATTTATCTCCATAAAGAGACACACCTAATAAATTTAACTATTAAAATAAAATTACAATAGCATGTATGTATATATGAAAAAATCAGTTACACTTTCAATAAATATTTCTAATAGCTTTTTCAACAATGTTTAATTTATTATCAAACATAAAATATACATGTCTTTCTTTATAGACATATCTTTCTACTGTAGCTATCTACCTAGATATATATATATATATATATATATATACTAACTAATTTCCAAATGATACTTCGAATATAAAATATAAATGAATTATACTAACTTCTGATTAAATGACGATGAATTCCGTCTGATTAAATGGAACAGTACAACGATACTCAATAAATGATTGTACTATTGACAACGAAAAACGCATTACACTTTGATCTGTCACGTTGTACTCTTAAATTAGAAGATATCTCTTACAATTCTGTCGAAATGGCAATGATACAAATTCATTTCATTGGACAAAAATTGATCGCAATACGAATAAAGTGTAATAGAAAACGGTCCAATCTGAACCTCATCTTTTATAATGAATGCAGAACACGTTACCTTCAAATAAATCAAAGAAAATAGAATATGTATATATATATATAGATATATTACTGTGTAAAATATGAAATTGCGGAATTTGTAGGTGAGAATTAAAACGCAATATTTTTAACAAAACGAAATATATTTAATCAAAATAAGCTCCATCAGCTTCAATGGTCTTTTACCAACGAGAAATTAGATTGTTTATCCCAATTTTATAAAAATCTACATTTTTAGAGCTTATAAAGTCTTCGAATCCTTGAATCACTTCTGTTTGGTATTGGCCCATCTCTATTGATTAGCATTGGCTGTTTTGTTTTTAATTTTTCATTCATATTGTCGATTTCGCGACAATATGAATCAGCCCTAATTTCTAGGTTTGGTTTTGAAAAGAATAATGAATTATTCCTTTATTTGTCCACTACACAGAAACCATAAGATTTTTTGATGTAATGACGATTCGATTTAAAAATGGCGTTTTATCGTTTCGAATCATCAATAAAGAACACACCACTAAGCGTCTCGGTTTCTGACCATCTGTCAATTCGTGCAGCACTCACTTATTCGACTTTTCACCTTTCTTATACCAACAAGGTGACGAGAAACAATCATAACACTAACATTTAAATCACATGCGAGAGCTCGAACTGTTGTATGTGGACAGCTTCCACCATGGCTCTCAAATGTTCTTCGTTCACAATGGTTTTGGGCCTTTCTCGAGGCTCATTGTCGAGATTCATATTACCGGAACGAAATTTTTTGAACCATAATTGAATTGTTCTCCGGCTAACCTACCGTTCTCCGAAAGCTCCATTGATATTTTTACCTGATACCGCTGCATTCTGTCCCAGCTTGAACTCATATAAAAAAGTAGACCCAAATCTTTTGTGGGCACCATCCTGTTAAAGGATGTAAAAAAATAAAAATCACAACAATAACTCTGTATTTAAAACAATTGAAGGGTACAGTACATTAGTCAATTCAAATAGCTGAACTTGTAAAATATTGCACAGAACCTTTCTCAATTGCGGTCGACCTCTGACTGACTGAAATTCGGCAACTTGATATGTTACCTTATATATATATATATATATATATATATATATATATATATATATACATATACATATACATATATATATATATATATATATATATACATACTCGTATATATATATATATATATATGTGTGTGTGTGTGTGTGTGTGAGGGTATAAACAAACGAATAATCGGCACATGTTTGTGTTTGTAGTTTATGAAATGTATAAAATATAATTATAAATCAATCAAAAATACTTCAATTATGTTGAAATATACCTTAAAAATTAGTATTATGTATGAAATGTTTCTTCGAACTCATTAACGATGACAAACGATTTGAAATGATTAACACGTCTTGTTTGTTTAATTAAATAACACATAATTTTTTTAATATGAACTTCTGTCTGTAAATGCCATGACAAAAATATCACAGAATTAATTATCTCGGCTCTTTAACTGAACCAATAACGAATGAATACGTAATTCGATTATGATAAATATGTCCGCGTCGAAATTTCACCGGTACAAAAATTAAAATCGTTTTTTAATCTCTGTTTACGTACTGTCACAAACAAAATAATATTCCATTCAAATTTATGGACATGATGAGGGTTAGGTGCAATTTTTTTTTTTTGATTAATGATTTTTTTGAAGAGATATAACCTATTTAGTTCGGATTATATTTTGTGCGAATTCATTATCATATATATACATATATACACACATATATATATATATATATATATATATATATATATATATATATATATATATATATATATATATATATATACTCAATTTTTACACACACACACATATATATATATATATATATATATGTATATATACAGATAGATAGACGTTAGTATCATCAGTGACTCCCAATCTGTGGTCCGCGGATCCCCAGAGGTCCGTGGGTAACATCGAGGGGTCCACAAGAAATTAATTTTTGCAAAAAATGTTTTACATTATGAACATTCTTGAAGAAATACAACAGGCTGTACAAACAGAGAAACACAATCCTCCTCAAAGGAGTCCGTGGCATTTTTCAGATTAATATAGGGGTCCTTTGCATTCAAAAGAATGGAAATTGCTGTTCTACAGTACAAACTTAATTACCTCTACACAGTATCTCTCAGAAATAATTTTATAAAATTTCCAGCTCGTACATTACCTTCTGATAAGTAATTATTTTATACCATAAACAATTATGAACGTTTTGCTGATAAATCGTTTCGATTTTTAATCAAGCATTCAATTTAACTATACAAAAAGTTTTTTTAAAAGTTTGACAGTTTATTAACTTGTTGATATGTAAAATAATCATATTTATAGCCACACTTTCAAGTAATTATTTTTTTCAATAATGACCATGTCAGCAGAATATTTATATATTTAAAACATCTAATCATAAATTGAAAACTTTGTTCAAGAAACATTTACTTAAATAATTCGTTTATATTTAAAATAAAATGATTTCTTTTTCAAAAAATAATAATCTTATCAGCATGAAATTGTCATGAAATATACAACATACGTTTATGTTAAATATATTTCTGTCACACCCTTAAAATTGGACACACCTAATTAATAAAGTTATAAGCAGTATATAAAGTTATAAAAAATATTTTTTCATTTATATTATACTAATCTGCGGTCAAATGAATAACAAACTATTTAATATGGAATTATTCACAAATTTTTGCAAAATTGTAGAACCAATCAATACATATATACACTTTCCAACAGGTTACCACCTCTTGTAGATAAATGTACAATTATATATATTTTTATAATTATATAATAGTATGTAGATTCAAGTTTAAATTTTTAAAATACTAATTTGGTATTCTAGCGAATGAAATACTTTTCGTTTTTAAGTCAGTATGTTTATATGAACGTTTTTTAATTTATTTTTACAGTTTTCTACATTTTTCTGAAGTAGACTTCTTTATTTTTAATACACGATATATTTCGTACTAAAATACGATATATAAGACAAAACAAAATCTGAACTTAAATATGAATCATTGCTATAATGACGAGTATATTGAAATAATTCAATTTAACATTTCAAATAAATACCTTTTTAACTAGAACATTCTCCAATATCCATTTAAATATATACGTTATTTAAATCTTATGAAGAAAAAAGAAACTCGAGCTGGAATGTACGTTTTCTTAAATCACTTTAAATCTTAAAATTGGAAAATAAATTTAAGAAGATTTTATTGAAAAATACTTCAGATGTTTAAGTTCTTTCTTTTCAAAAACGAATAAGTATTAAATTTCCATTATATCGTTTTACATACTATACAATATTGTCTTTTTAAAAACTACTTCGTTATAATTTTATAAGCAATTCAGGTAGTTACCAAAAACTCTTGACATTCATTCTGATACATTCAAGCTTCAAGATTTGATACAGAGGAATTTCTAACTGAAAATGTTTGTAATTAATTAAATCAATACCATATACATTTGAAATCTTGCTAAACACAAAGCGCCAGGTAATTTACAAGTTAGAGTATCGTTTTCAAGTAAATTATTTTCATCTTTGAAATTTCATAGTTTGTTTCATAAAATCATAAACATTTTCAGTAAAATTTATTAAAAATAATGCTTTCAACAACTAAAAAAAAAACTTCAGTCTAAATATTAATATTATATTTACATAATAATACTTATGACTCTTATGATATGTAAAAAAAGAAACAAAATGCATACATTAAGGAATGCAAGGTAAAAATAAATTCATTATACAATCACCAATCAAGGAGGCAAACAAGGGAAGTTAAATACTCTTTTGCAAATCAGGTTATAATGTCAGCTGTGTTGTATGAAACGAACTCGAGTGAAAACTTCAGAAAATTTTACCGTAACATGAGGGCGTAGTGTAAATACATATGCATATATATATATATATATATATATATATATATATATATATATATATATATGTATGAGAAATTCAGTAGGTTACTGATTTTTCAATAAGTTTCAAGAAGTGATCATTTTTACAGGTATGTATTGACCCACACATATGCAATTTTAAAAATACTTATATAGACACACACACACACACACACACACACACACACACACACACACACACACATATATATATATATATATATATATATATATATATATATATATATATATATATATATATATATATATATATATATATATATACTCAAATGGTTGCATAAACTTTTTAAACGTATGTTTCAAGTACGGATGCTATATATGAGATAACCGAACATTATACAGTGTACCGCTGTACCGTTTCATTTCGTCGCCGTTTCATTTCAAATTCTTTTTTCTCTTGTACATTTTTTGATGCAAAAACTTTCGTATATATGAGAGTTCAAATATTCAGCAATATTGCGAAGTTGACTATTGAGTGGTAAACGATCCAATGCAGGTAAGTGATGTGAAAAATTGGTAGAACATAGATAAGATTTTTTTTTAGCTCTGATATACAAATTTTATACTTTTTTTTCTTAATATAAAATAATATATTTTCAAATAAGCATATTCATAAAATACTATTTTTATCTTCTAATCGAATATTTGTTTTTATATAAATAATTCGATTTGTAAATTCATTGTATCGACAAGTACGAAAATAATACATTAATTAACGAAAAGAGATACATATTTATTTTAAATTGATTAGATTTTTTACACAAGAAGAAAATTCATATATACATATTTATGAGTAAACACTTATTTATTTAAAAATATACTTTTGTTTTAATTTACTCTTCAGTTCTCGGAAAATAAAATTATCTTTTAATGAGTAGAAATCACTTCAAGTGTTAAATCAGATATTAGATACACATAAAATACGTTTCACTAGAAGTTATCTTTAAATTTAAAACATTATTCTATATAATTGTTTTAAAATTGATAATAACTGTTCCTTTTATTTAAATTATTTTCTAGTAAAAACTATATAATAATAAATAAATAACGGGGTGTATTATTATCCGAGACTTGAAAATAAAAGATTATATTCACAAATGGATTTCATTCAAAATAAGTTATTGTTATTTATATTTACATTATTTTAGAGTACTTCCAAGATTGAAATTCTTTAAATATTCAAGGTAAAATATATTTTTACTATAAACCAGATTCGAATACGAACTCATTATACGAGGTGTGTGTTACATCTTGTATGTTTCTTCAAAATTCACAAAGCAAATATCAAATGATTTTAATTTTACCTATTTTTTATCATAACCATACGTTGAATTTTTTTAACAAAGTCAATTAATTACATTACAAGCTTAATAACAATGAGTAACAAAGCAGATGATAATTAAAAATTAAATAGAAAACAAATTATTTTTATAATAAATCAATAAAATAAATATTTAATAACATTAAGTAAACTCATCCACAAATACCTCAGAGATTTAAAAACAATTTTAAAAATTAAAACCTCATATGTTAGCAGTAAAGTATCGTCTGTCATCTAAACAAAAAAGATGTGCCCTTAGCTCATGTCTCGCATACCTCTAGAGGCATACAATGTCGCATGTCCTACTGCACGAAAAAACACTTAATCTAAATGAGACCTGAGTGTTATTTAAAAATACATGGTAATAAGTATCTTTGCGTGCGTCGTACAGGTACTGTCAATGCCTTGATAAGTGAGCACAGAACTGGAAGTTGCTAGTTAAAAATGGGATGTGCTGTGCTGGATTGTACACGTTGTGTTTACAGGGATCTTTGACCGTCAGTAATAACATCGTTGCCAGACAAAAAGAAAATATTCTATATAACCGAAATATACTTTTAATAACATTATTACAGTATCATTAAATTATTGAAAGTGTTACAATGTGTCAGACAAGTTTATTTCATTTTGAAAATGGATAATAAAACCAAATAATTAACAATTATTTTCACAAATGAATTCTTTCTCACCACACATCAGATAATAGCAATTAATTTCTTTAAAATGAAGGACTGATACATAGTGAGGTTATACCAAATTATGTTAAATAAAATTAAATTAAAACATTCATAAATATCGGAACATCCTGAGAATGTATTGTGAATTAATTTAAATCTAATATTTTTTACATACGTTGTATATGTATATATATATATATATATATATATATATATGAAATCATAAAAAAACATTTAATTATTTAAAGAGGTAAAGACATTAAAACAAAATCAAATCCTAATTTATAATATATTATATTTTTAAAACAAATTGAAAATTATGAATGACAATGAATAAATTAATATTTTCAATAGATATTGTAAGACGTATTTTAATTAATTTCTAAAGTGTATATACAAAATAAAATATATTATATTAAATGAGATGCATAAAAATAAAATGAACCCAAAACTGACCATATACGTCATTTTTATATTTTAATTACAATATTTTTAAAAATAAAAAAATACAAAAGTAATATCATCAAACAAAACATACATAGAATAGTCGCTAATAATAGTGTTATAACGAAAATAATTTTCACAAATGATACAACGAAAACATTATTATTGGAATACATTTTTATCAAACCCACTGTTTCTGGATAAATGTAGATTATTTGTTTTTTATCTTCACGGAAATATATATATATGCATATATATATATATATATATATATATATATATATATATAAACTTTTAATGAAATCATTAATGCGCAGTAAAGAATTACATTTATAACTAGAAAATGTAATTGTAAAGAAATTAAGTAATAAACAATAAAATAATTACTGAAACATTAAATTTTTTAAAACAAAAAAGATTAAATATATATATATATATATATATATATATATATATAATATGTGAAAAATTGGTTACCATGTTCAAATTTCATCGTTTACTTTAACCTTTAATGGATAGAAACCCAATGTAATTTAATATCCTTTCATTTTGAATAAATGTACATTTGATAATATATATGTATATATATATATATATATATATATATATATATATATATATATGTATGTGTATATATATATATATGTATGTGTATATATATATATATACATATGTATTATAAGTGAAAGCTTCATATCAATTTTAAAAATTCTTTCTTTTCGCTCATCATGTAGTCGTTAGTGAATATTTGATGTAAATTTTATTCACCACACACTGAATAATAACAATCAGCCAGCTTCCTACAACCGCACTTTTCTATATTTATCAAGTTTATGTACTCTTTCATAAATTTCATCTTGAACGTTATAATTTATTATTTTTACGACAATAGATTTTTAACTTCCGGCTCAACGGTTCTTTCTTCTTTTTGATCTATTGAAAGAGAATACGCTTTCAACTTTACATACAAAATATGTTATTACGGTTTCTTTTGTAAATATACGTTTGTAGTGTTTAGATATAGTTTATTACTTTTTATTATGGATGTATTGTTCACTGGAAAAAGACATTTATAAGAAATTTCAGTTGCTAATTAATACTGCATAATAGATTACTATAATACTATATAATAATTTGTGATTGTAATTAATTTTTTTGATATTCTAAACAAATGTAATTAACTATTAAAAAAAATATTTGTTACGAATTATAGAGATGTAAATTATCATTAAAATAAAAAAGTATGAAATAAAAGTTATAATTAATTAGTTATAGTTAATTTTAATAATTTATAAAGATAAAACGTTCAGAAAATGCATGACATATAAATTCTTACTTATAAAAAAGGCATGAAAAATAATAAAACACATACTTTCCACATTCTAATTTCAGAATTTATATTTTATATATGATTATACGCAAGTAATAATTACAGCCAAATATAATTAGACTGATGTTTTCTATTAATATTTAATTCAAGAACAATTTATCAATAAATCTATAAATTGATAAAAAGAACTATACTTTACAAAGTAGTTCGAAAGCCAAGAATATGTAAAGTTTATATTTGGTTTTCATATCATCACTATTTTATTTAATTGGCATATTGACGTAAAATTTTTATGTAAAAAATCATAAACACTTTCAAATCTGAAGTACAAAATTGAGAATGCATGTGATGGCATTCAAAACCAATAACACTATATTCTGTAGCTCTACTGGTGTGTACTCTGAGTACGGATTAAATATTTACAAAATACTTCAAATATTATACCGAGTTTTCAATTCGGTGACACGAACTAAATAACGAATATTTTTTTATAAAAAAAATATTTACAAATAAATATGTACAGTTTATATTCATTATATGTTTGATATAAATAAAAATGTTTAGTTATACATCTTCACACACATACACACACCCACACATATATATATATATATATATATATATATATATTATTATATATATATATATATATATATTAAGTTGTTAGGAAAATAATTGCGAATTTTCTTTACTGAATTCTAACCTTTCTAATTCTAATTTTTTTCAATGAAGATTCATTTCACCCTGTTCATGTTAATATCACTTTAAAGTGCATTTTTCGGCCTGTATTTTGGTAACATAGACTTTGGTTTTATTATTAATTTTGCTTGAAATTGGGCTACTAAATTAGAGATGGAATCAAGCAAACAAGAGCAAAATTTTTGTATGAGTTCAAAACGAGTGGTAAAGCAGAAGAAACTGCTCGTAAGCTAAACGATACTTTTGGTGTGGGTACTGTCAAGGACCGAACGGTACAACGGTGGTTCCAATAATATCATGCTGGAGACAAGAGCTTTGAAGATAAAGAAGGTCGTGGGTGTCCTTCTTTAGTTCATTACGATCAACTGAATGTGTTGAATCAGAACTACGCACAAAAATTCAAGAGCTTGCACAAAAGATAGGCGTTAATCATCCAACAGTTCTGGACCGCCTAAAACTACTTAAATTAAAAAATGTGTATGGATTTGATGGTCATAAACCGTAATTACATTACTACTAACCTTATATATATATATATATATATATATATATATATATATATATATATATATATTGAAAGTCAATTAAAATATGAATATTCAAAATTGTTTAAATCTATTTGGCTGCTTTATATATACCAGAAGAAATAATTAAAACAGAAGAATTAAATGGAAATGGGCTGTAACAAATTACAATTAAAGAAAAGTATCAAACTAAAGAAAAAGTTCGAAAAAATGTTTTAATTAGGTTTGAAGTGAATCGATTTATAATAAGACGTTACAGCTGGCAGCAATTTTAATCATATTTAATGAAATGCAGGAAACAGGAAATTAAAATTCTTTCAAATGCGCTCGTTTTAAATTATCGCACGATATGTTATTATTCCTGTTTTATTAAATTAAATATAAACGTTATTGTACACAAATAATTGACGTTTTACATATTGTCATAGAATTTTTAAATTTTGAATAATTACTATTTCTTATTTAAAATACACACACACACACACACACACATATATATATATATATATATATATATATATATATATATATATATACATACTAGTAATAATGAAAAAAAATTTGTAGCAATCAAATTCCCATTTACAAACGAAAAAAATTCAATGAGAAAATGCAATATAAACAAAAAAAAATCACTACATGTTGAAATGCTTAACATGATGAGAGTAGTGTTAAACGAGATTCCGCTAATTTGTCAAAAAGAAACATAATTTTTTTTATTTATGGTAAACAGATTTCAGAGATCTAAAAATACCGCCCTTTGTAGCAGTGTTAACATTGTGCATCGATGTATTTTAATCCAGCACGTATATATTTTTAGTGATTGCTACGCCATATATTTAATGTGTGCCATACATATGACTGTTAAGAGAGCCATGTAACATATGTTATTTATGTTATACCGGTATATTACTTCTTCGCCAACATCATTCCAGTCATAATATTTTGAAAACTTATTGTTTTTAAGTGCTTCGAATCGAATGTTATTTTTTTTAATCCGTCAAATATTTCGTTCGTATCGGCTTGTTTCTTACAGCAAGCAAATATGTACGCATCACATATCATAAGCATACTTTGCATATTTCTAAGTAATTGCTCCAAATGTTGAATTCATTGACTATTTCTAATTTTATTGCGCAATAAATTGTATAGCATAAAACAAGATGTTTACTAGTAATTTTGATTTATTACGAATTAACTACAATTTTTTTCATATTATTTCAATAAAGGATATTTCAGCTATGAAAATAAAAATATAGTAAAAATTTACATTCCGCCGAATCAGAGATTGATATTTTTAATTATTCGCAATATTTTTATCATGCGAAAAATAAACTGAAATCATAAAAAGATAATAAAAAATATAACTGAATAATAAATTAAAATGACATATTTTTATATATAAAAATCATGTGATGAAATTAAAGAACAATCATTAAATGCGCGAGATATAAAAATATCATGACGGAAATTCACAACCGTCTGCTTTAAAGAACAAAATTTACTATTTCCGAAATGCAAATAAGACAAAAGAAGTTTGGGAAAAATGAAGAGGGTGCAGTTTATGACACACTTCATACTGCATATTTTACAGTACTTTGCTTTAATATGTATGAAAAATCGTGAGAGAAAAAATATCTTCATTTTCAAAAGAAAAAAAAACACCTCTGTCTTTTATACATAAATATATACACTAATATTATGATTTATTAAAAGTGGAATTTCCAGTATATTTTTCTAAATTATATAATAAAACTCCTTGTACTTACTTTTCTTATTCAAGTAAAAATGTTTACTGCTGAAAGATATGTATATATTATTAAATTCCACAATAAATTAATTAATCAGTACGTCTATATGTTCATTTATAAGAACAAATACTAACACCAAAATGATCTTTTAAATAATTATAAAAACTAAAATAATATATAATCAATAACAACGGACAGTGTAAGAATCACAAATCCAAATAATAATATAAAAGTCAAAAAGTTGTCTATATATCAGTTTCAGTTATTCCCACAGGTACCATATAACATTTCCAAATAACTTTAGTAGCGGTGTTGCTTGTATATAAGTATGCTTTTCGTAGTTTCTGAAATATTTTTATATATAAAAATGTGAAAGATGATCCAAAATCGAAACACTACATTTCTTTATTACTTTCATTTCGTGTATGTGAAATACTTTTTATTATTTTACAAAACATGTAAGTGGTTATTGATTTTACTCAGAAGACTTACATTTTCTCGTATAAACGATACTTCAACAATAATAATTTTTACTCAACCCGATTTTGATTAAATATTTTCATACTGTTATATTAATATATAAAGAGTAGAATTAATTTCTTTGACATACTATTTCTTAACTATTATAATAAACCATTATATATATATATATATATATATATATATATATATATATATATATATATGAATATAATATATATATATATATATACATATATATATATATATACAAATATCTGTTACAGTATCAAACATATTGGAACGACGAGCACGATTCGTTTTATTACATTGTATTTATATCTTGCCAATTTAATTCTATTATCATCCCAGCAAAATTGTCTGATCGTTCGGACCCACTCGATTTCGTCGAGCTGCGTGCTACAAGTTATATTAAAATAAAAATGTATTTTTAGTCAGCAAAATGTTTCAAGCGCAGGTAATATTTTGGCAAATAGAGTTGAAAAAAATAATAATCGTAGATAAATTTCTATTAGAAGATAATTTATAATTATTTTTTTAAAAGATAATAATTTGTATTCTCTTGAAAGAAGTTCTTGTTCTGTGTTTGTTTCTCTCTCTCTACATATATATATATATATATATATATATTAAATGTAGACACACACATACACACACACATATATATATATATATGTGTGTGTGTGTGTGTGTTTATAAAGTAGAAAATGTTAAAAAGTGAGCATGTGTATTTTACCTGTAAGAGATGTGAAATTCAAAAAGGTTTTTTTTAGATTTACATCTGTTTTAAGGATTTACATATTTCAGCTGAATAAATAACTACCTCCTGTTTTATTTAGTGACTAACATTCATTGATCCATCTAAAATGAAAATGGTATTTTTTTTTAAAAAAAAAGAAAATTAATACAGTTTTAATAATTTTTCAAATGTTTATAAACAGGTGATACTAATTTCAATATATACTATGGGAGCGAAAAAAAACAGTTACAAATAAAAAATAACAAAAAAATGCCATCTCACTTTTGTTTAACTTTTATGTATTTCTCCTTTTACACAAAACATTTAGTCAGAATTTATTTTCAATTACTTACATCCATTATTTATTACCGTATTAATGTTATTATTGTTTTAAAAATATATATATATATATATATATATATATATATATATATATATATATGTACGCACTTAAACACACATTAAAAATATACATATTCAATGCGAAATCTGTTCATTTGTCGTGAGAACAAGCCAGGTGTTTGGTACTAAGCATATTTTATTGAACCATGAAGAAAGGAGCGACCGTTGGTTTATTCGATTACAGACACAAATTTATTATATACATACCTGAAAACATATACACTCATATTTGGAAAAACTGAACAAACCTGTTAGCAATCTTTGAATATGTGGTAATATTTTGATGTACTATATAACTCATACAAAATCATTACACATACACAAAAATCGACATTAATATCAAAATGTATATATATATATATATATATATATATATATATATATATATATATATATATATTTGTTGATTGTATTACTTTAAAGAGTCAAGATTGTGTTATTCTAGAGGTTTATTATATTTGTATAGTTTATATGAAATTAGATAGACGTATTAAATATGTTTATTACATAAAATATTAAATAAAAAAGATTAGATTTTAAATACTTTCCCACTAATATGTATATACATATACATATATATATATATATATATATATATATATATATATATATATATATATATATATATATATATATATATATAGTTGGTGTGCGAATTAATTTGGTGTCTTTTTTATAGAAAATAAATGTTTACAAAAAAATTGAATACATTTCAATCATCAAAATATCCCTCATTATTTTATATAATTTTTCTCCATCTGTCGGATAACTCACGAATCCCTTGTCGAAAAAAATATGGCGACTTTGAGACGATGAAGTCGTAAGGCATTTTTATGTATGTTTTATGTGTCAAAATACCTTCTCCTAAAGCCGAACAAATCCTTTCCTCGACTTCGAAAACATTTTTTTCTACTGGAATGCGAAAAGTATGTAATTCCTAATATGCTGCTTTTCGGACGTCATTATGTTCACTATTGTTTTGTGAGGTTATTTCAACTACTTTGCTAACATATATAATGTTTTTACATGTTAATGTGGGTACTTAGAAATCATAAAACTACAAGAAAATATTTTCATTTGAAACAGAGTTGATTGATGCAGTTTAAAGGCAGATAATTAATTTTTACACCTATATATATATATATATATATATATATATATATATATATATATATATATATATACATATATATACATATATATATATATATATATATATATACTTCAGTATCGCTTTTATCACAGAAATTATTTAATGGTAATTTATATGATATAAAAATTGAGAATATAATAGTTAATTAGTCTGAAGTGCAATAGTTCAATAATAACTAAAAATGTGCAATCCACTGTTCAAGCGTTGCTAGAATTGTTCAGTTCATTTCACAAATAAAAACAGATTTCAATAATTATTTACTTCATTTAATATTTATTATTTCATTTAATAGAATTTAATCATTAATTCTGGATTTAGATAAATAAATAATGTTTCAGATAGTATAATTTAATGAATTCAATGCCTGAAATAGTCAATGAACAGTATTTATACGAGTGAATTAATCGAATTATTTTTGTTCAAATTGAAAAATGAATAATCAATACTACACATAACTCCAATTTATCTCCCTCTCCCTCTCTCTCTATCTATCTATCTATCTATCTATCTATCTATATATATATATATATATATATGTGTGTGTGTGTGTGTGTTTGTGTGTATGTGTGATTGTGTATGCCATATATTTGTGTATATCTGAATAAAAAAAATATTTCCTAGACGCTATCGTATATTTTTTACTTACAAAAAATGCTATAATAAAATATATTTCAACACACAAAAATCAAAGGAATAAAAATCTAGTAAAATAATTTATACTGCTACCAAATTTGTAAATAATAAAATATTATACGTATAAGGATCTATTGTAACTTTTCCAGACACTAAAAGATAAAAATAAGTTATTTACAATAGCAATAATCAGTATCAATTAAATGGTCTTCGAGTGCTCGAACGACACAACATCGACAAGTATTCCTGATATACTGCCAAATATTTAACTGACGAAGTGTGAAGGAGCAGTGTACTAATGAATATTAGGTTAAAGAGATGTCAATTTAATGTATTTTTAATATTCGTTTAGTCATACGAGACTAAGATAATTAAAACATGAATAAAATCATTTAAAAAACGTGTCAATAACTTATGCATATATATATATATATATATATATACATATATGTAATTTATTATTTTAATATTCGTATCATAAAATGATTATTTACAATAAACAGAAACGTTTCAAATTGAAGCAGTAATTTTAAAAAACTCCTGTCCTTAAAAAACGGAAATCAGTCTCAGTGTTTTATATCTAAATAAACCTTGATAAATATATATAAAACTTTACAAAATAAACATTATCGTCATATATAGTATAATTAATTAACCTTTATTTACTGACTTTTTTTAAAAAAATAAAAGTAAACCAATCAATATTTACAAACTGGACATTAAACATACGTTTATTTTTGATTAAAAAAACTTCAGAGATGAAGACAAGTTGATTAAATATATCAAATTGAATGAAAATTTATTGATTCGTTTGAATAAAATTGTAAATAATTAAGAAATTAAATATCAAAATCTAATTAAAATAAACCAGACTGACAACATATACTACTAAACATCTGAGTTGGAAAAACTCTCATGATAACATCTGATAATTTATCTGAATCCATTTTAGTATTTCATAATTCGCTTGATGGTTACATTAGATAAAATAATATTTATTCAGGATGAGCAATACCATGTTTAGAAACGCGAATGTGGCCGAGATTGTAAACGCCAACTAACATAGCATATTGGTAGTTTTTATAAATACTTCACATCGAAATCATGAAGCCTTATTTAGCCTTTCTGACTTTACATTGTATTTTTTTATAACAATATTCTATTATCTTATTCAAACTACATTTATCCATAACCATAAACTAGCAATTGTTTTTTTCCAAAAATGACATGAAGTCAAACGCCAGTTATTTTTCACAAATATTTTTTTACAGATATAAACATCACTAAATATTATTTTATATATATTATACGTTTGTAATAACATATAAAGATAATTTCTTAAAAGTGAATATAATGTACACTTTTCTCAATAAGAAACATAATATACAAACCAGTTATAATTCCTTAGATATTACGAGTTGATAATTATATACATATACATACATATACAAACATATACATACATATACATATATATATATATATATATATATATATATATATATATATATATATATATATATATATATATATATATATATATATATATATATACTGAACGAGTTCATTTTATGAAAACGCATTTAATAAGTTGTATTATATACATAATAATAAAACACAAGAAACTTAACTAACCTTCATACCACACCATGAACTTTGGAACAATCATAAGATGAAATTGGCCGTAACGCTGTTGCATCCTCTTCAATTTGACAAATTGCACACTACAGAACTAAACTTCACAGAACATGTTTATTTGAAATAATAAAAGAAAATGAAATGTAATTCAGTAGCAACTATTGTTTCATCAAGTTATTCTTTGTATGTAACACAAACAAAAAAATAATGGATATAATATTGTTTATATTAATGAATGAGATACTATATTTTGAGACAAACAATACAGTTCTATTTTTTACATGAAGTCTTGAAATCTGTTTGTGAAACGTGTAAAAAACTATTTTCGAATTAAGAATATATTAGTTTTGAATAACTTATGCGGTTCTGAAATATAGGTTATGGTCATTTTGTCACGTGTAATATATATATATATATATAAAGTAAACAGTTCATGAAAATATATATATATATATATATATATATATATATATATGTATGTATGTAAAATGTTTTGAAATAAATTATTTTAATTTGTAAAAGAAGATCTATCTATATTTCTATATTTTTTATATTTCATTATTTTATTAATAACCTTAATATGTTTATACACATAAAACGTATTTAAAATATTTTACCTTTAGAATAGACCTGTTTTTAATAAATAACTTACTTTACTTTATTATCATTATTTTACTTCTATAAAATATTTTCTTATTTCAAAATTAAAAGATAATTGACGTTTATAATATTCCTTTGGTATTAAAATATATTAAAAATTACAGAAGAGAGTAAATTACTTCATTTTGATATAGTAAATTATTTATATATATATATATATTATTTTAATATAAATTTAACTATGCGTAGGTGTTGTTCAATTATTGCTGAATAATGAAATAGTAGTTATATAAAACACAAAAAATATTGAACATACCAACAAAATCCAATACTTTAATATTTGCCTACTGAACTATAAAAATGACTAATTTTAATTTTGTAGCACGTATTTATTTTAATATTTTTAATCGACTATCCAATATACTTCAATAAAACAAATATCAAAACAAAAAAGTATATGTAATTTACTAATAAAATATACATATACATACGTACATACAAACATACATACATACATATTTTTTTATATCAAATTGACTTATAAAATAAAACACAAAAGAATAATGTTTCAAATAATAATGACTTTTAACTAAAATTTCTAATATATAGTCAATAATCACATGCAGTCAGTTTTAAAAACTCATACACACTTTTACATTCTAAAAAACTAATCAATCTTACGTATTACAAAATCATGGCTCATTAAACAGTACCGCTAATGATAAAAAAGTGATATATTGTAATTCGTACAAAAAGCTTTTAACTATGTGTTTATAATGTACGGACGTTGAAAAATTATGAACTTTTATCAACAGAGAATCAGAATATATTACTGTAAAAAAATATTTTTACTAACGAATTACATTCGCTGCTTAATAAAAAAAAAATATTTAAAAACGTGCCAACAAGTATTACAAGTTCTGCATTTTTTCATCATTCGTGCAAATACGTAAGTACTTGATAATTATCTCAAACGGTAAATAAAAATATATCAATATATATTTATTTATTATTTGAGAGCAGAATGAATTCATAATCAAAATATTAATTATAATCTCTATTTATTTAAGAAAAATAAATAAATACAACATAATAAAATAAAATATTTTAAAATGATAATTCAATGATATAAAATTCGTAATTTCATATAAAAAAAATATTAATTCATATAAAAAAATTAAAAAGCCTAATTCAACTAAATTTATTATTCATTTATAAAAAATTATAATAAATTCTGATGTACAAGGCATGTTTAGTACAATTTTAATATTTCCTGTTAATATAGATCGGATAAATAAAAAATTATACAGCTTCCTAGAAATGCGAAAATTCTCTGACAAGCTATTATTTTCCGTAATTATTCTGATTTAAAATCAGTAGTACTTTTAAAATCTCGGATTACTTATTTGCTGCAGTTTATGTAAAATCTACATATTATGAAAATATTTATTAATTTTTATTTTAGAAATGTCCGTCAATCATAACAATTTCATTAAATATGCTATATAAAAATATGATTCGTTTTGAAAAGTATAGAAATGTAATTATTAAAATAAAAAACTGATAGAGAAAACATATATAAAAGTACTGAAAATTATATAAATGTCTAATTTATATTAATAAAATATTCAACATGAGTAACACATAAAAATCGATTGAGAAAAGTAATATCATTTCAAATTGTTTCGCATCAACCAACTACAAAACGGTTTATATACATTTTATAAGGTTTATGTGCAATGAAAATATCTGTTTGCGTTGTGAGTTATTTACGAATATCAATGAAGAAAAACTGAATAATTATTAGTTTATTTACAAAAGAAAATGTATTCTCTTTTATCTTGTACTCACTAAATCATACATACATATATATATATATATATATATATATATATATATATATATGTTTGAGTAAGTACAAGACAAAACGAAACGAAATTATGTAACATAATTGACATGAATAACAATTTGGGAATGCCCACGCGTACACTGCTCTCAATG
>CM068319.1:18897421-18937421 GCA_034766995.1 Acanthacorydalis orientalis
ATCAAAACTTATAATTATTATTTTAAATCTCTATACTCCGTTTCATATATAATTTACTACATAAATATAGCAACTATTTTTTTAAATTTAAAATATTATCAGTAGGTTTAAACAATAATAGGTTAGTATTACTTAACAACTCAATGAAATTGCTTCCAATATATTTTAATTTTTGCTTTTAAGATTCCGTACTTCGCAGCAATGAATTTATACTTATATATACAAATATAATTTATTGAAATTTAAAAATAATTATAACAGTTATTCATAGTACAAAATTATACACTCACACACACACACATACATATATATATATAGAGAGAGAGAGAGAGTGGAGGAGAAGAGGAGAGAGAAAGAGAAAAAGAGAAAGAGATTATATCATAGCATATGTCATTTATTTTGTTTATACTAAATGTTCATTTCGAATTCATACTATCACTATAATGAGTTTGTAAATATGAAAAAATCAAAAACATAATTTAAATTTAATTTTGTTCCTTAAATATATAGAATTTCATTTCAATATTCCATATTATATATATATATATATATATAAAATATTTTCTTACATTTTTTTTCCAATACAATAATAAATCAAAAAAATACATGACAAATTTTTGTTTTTCTTCAAGTAAAAAAATCTATTTATCTACTGTAACAGTATATATATATATATATATATATATATATATATATATATATATACATATATATATATATATATATATATATGTGTGTGTGTGTGTGTGTATATATACATTTACAGGTATTAATTTTTAAATTCGAATTTTGCTGACATGATTTGTTCAATATAAAAATAACAAAATATAAACTATTTCAGAACCACACAAATTAAATAATCGAAACTTGACAGAGTTAAGTAACTCACAATTGAGACAAATCAAAATGTTTCGAGTATCACTCTAATTTCAAACACTTCAATGACGAGGCAAGAAAAATAAAGCTAAAAAATGTTAAAATGCTTTTCAAATGAAAAAAAGTAGAAAATTAAAAAACGACGATGGACCGTTTATAACGTAACGAAATTAACTGTAAACGACGAAACGCACTAATATCGTTAATTTCGTTATAAATAAAACGAGCTTCGCACCGACTCTAGATAAAACAAATAAAAGAAAGTGTCGACTGAAACGCAACGAATGGTGAACGAAAACGACACGGTTACAATATTAAATAATACATTTATGTGTTTTGATTTATAACAGAGATGAGGGACACTAAATCAAAGGCGAAAAGAGAATCAAACGACGTTTCACGAACACGTTGTTTTCATTTATGCGTGTGACACGTGTCTAAAAGCGTCCCGTTCAGCTGAGAGTCGCGCATTAACTGAAAGAACTGAAGTTCAACATGTTTCGACCGGTTTGTCGACGTATTGTCGTTCATATAAGCAGGTGAACGATTGTGTACGAACAGTGTCGACTGTTCACGAGTTCCATTTCATGAAATGAATTGACGTATACATTATTTATGTATATTTATGTGTGTGTGTGTGTGCGTATGTACGTATACAAGCACGTGAAAGCTTTTTTGGAATTAATTGTACTTTTGTATTAATAATAGAAATAGTATTTATCGATTATTATGCACAGTCTGTATGTGTATTTATTTTCTAACACACCTGTACACCAGAATACAAAAGAATTTATTGTTAGTTAATTCTAGATTTATTTCTATTTCATTTCAGTATAATTGAAAAATCAGACTGCCAAGTCTAAAACAAATTAAATCCTTAGAATATAAAACCAATTTAATCTAATTATGTCTAACGAAATAATTAGTTTATTTATTAACTTCGTGTAAATACTAACTACAATTCATTGTCATTTTCAATCGTCAAAAATTCACTACTGAATAAAAGCTTCTAATTTCTTCAAATTTAAACGACAACAACTATTAACACATTTTCTGAAATTTTTCTGATATTTTTATTATACCGATTTATTCATGAGAGTCTTTTTCATCCTCAATATATTCTTTATCTAAGAATAAATATTCTCTTTTGTTCATCTGCTGTCATGGCACTAAATTAATTCAATTTTTACTTACAACTCTATTCTTAATAATTTTTTATTATTTAATTTCTTATTGTTGTATTCGTTCAGACTATTATATTTTTCCATTTTGTATTACAATGATCTTTCACACTTATGCTTTCTTCACAAATGCAATTGTATTCGTTTAGGTTCTTGAACGTTCAACACCTCAAAATTTGCTTATATTTTTTTAAAACGTGATTCAATTAGATAAATTTTATTTAAATAATATTTCATAATTTTCTCGCCCATTAAAAATTATTATTGATTTTTCAAAAACAATCTTATTTTTCCCATTTATGTATGCAAATCCTACTAGTCCTCGTATCCATTTTTTTCTCTTAATAATTCTAACATATACTGCTGATTCCTCGTATATATATATACATATATATATATATATATATATATATATATATATATATATATATATATATATATATATATGTATATATGTATATATATATATATGCGTGTGTATATTTTACTGTTTAAATACATGTATATTTGATCAGAGAAATCCTTGAAAATATTAATTTATCAATTAGCTTTCTGAATAAAACTTAAATGCCATGCATATCTAATTAACAAATCGAATAATCAATAAACTACTTCTATTATTAAAACAACTCTAATTTGATAACATTATATACTAAAAATCAATTTATCAGCATAATAATAAGTAGTCTTTTTTATAAATTATTTTCACATAAATTAGGATATTGTTTATAAATTTTTATGTGCATATAATATATATATATATATATATATGTGTGTGTGTATATATATATATATATATATATATATATATATATATATATATTTAATAAAAATAGTTTTTATGATTAACTATATTTTTTTAAAAAAAATCGAATATCATTACTCAATATGTACTTCATCCAGCATTAAACATGTGTAATCTTAATGGTAAAACCTATTAGAAATTTAAATACTATACATATATATGTATATATATACATATATATATATATATATATATATATATTTGTATGCTATCTAGGTATAGGTGTAACATTAATTAATTAATAAAAAAAGAACACTTTGAAGAATAATGATTCAACGAACATTGTCAATTACTATTTGAAAAAGAAAAAAATACATGTAATTACTTTAATTGAATAATAAAAAAAATTATACAACTATACACATCGTATGATTTTTTTAAAAAATACGCTGTTTCTTATTATATAATAATTATATATTTCTTCATAGTTAAAAAGAAAATCCAACACATTTCTATACAAATCTCAATTATTTATTTATCACACCAAGAAGAAATAATCATTTCTTTACAAAATTAAGAAAACCATAATAAAAACACAAATATTCTTCACTACTGAAAACTGTATATAACTTAATTAATTAAAAATCCGTTTTCAACTACTTTTACATACAATTACATTTTTTCCCTATATATCGGTAATTGTTTTGAAAAAGATTCTTCAATGAACTTCTGACAAACATATTAATTAAAATTTCTGACATATTTTATTAATAAAATATCGTTTACAAAAAACATTTTTTTATAAATGAACATTTTAAATAATAATGTTAATTTTTTATAATTAATGTTTTAATGTTTACTTAATAATAATAAAAGCAGACTTTTTTTATTGATAACAGATTTTATTTTAAGGTTTATGCAATATTCAATAATAGTACAAATTTATGCAATAATTATCAATACAATTGAATGTATATTTCAACTATTAACATTTTTATCATTTGGCAAAAGTAACTATACGAATTTTTTAATACTACCAAAATTATATTCTAAATAAAATAGTCTGACGTGTTTTTATTAAGATTTACTTTAATTCAATCATATCATTGATTAAAATACAAAATAAGCTGTAAAATAAACTTCTATTTGAATATATTATATTAACGCTTGGAGTATTTGGCTGCTAATATATTTTTGGAATTTAGAAAATATCTCTAATGAAAATATTTCAAATAAATTTTTAATTAAAACAATCGTATTCAAAAACTTGATTTGATTTAAAATATATACTAAAATAACGAATTTTCCCTGTTGAGATAAAAAATAAACATATATTTTTTACTGTTATTGAAATTTATGCATTTGAATATACATTTATGCTCAGTAGAATATATACATATATATATATATATATATATATATATATATAGATATAGATATAATTAATTAATTATCCTGGTAGAAGACGCACATTGTTCTCAACTTGTTGTATACG
Organism: Acanthacorydalis orientalis; assembly: GCA_034766995.1. NCBI lineage: Eukaryota > Metazoa > Arthropoda > Insecta > Megaloptera > Corydalidae > Acanthacorydalis > Acanthacorydalis orientalis. Next base: position 18,901,719 of record CM068319.1, read on the forward strand.
TCGTGAAGATTGCGAAATCGGACATTATGTCGTATGTGTGGGAGAACGTGTTGTCGTCACGATATTATTCAACTTACAATTGTATACTGTCAACCAGCGCCAACAAATGGAATTGTCTATTACATTCGATGCTTGTGGATAGTATATATATGGATATGTATCTGCGAAAGTACAACACGAAATGTTTTCAGTGCACGGAATCGAACTGTCAACTCACAGTAAATTGAAAATACGTTTAATACAATCGGAACCTCATCTTATAATTTCGTGAAACTGAGAGGTCATAAAAGTAACAGTTGTGTAATAGTTTAAAACCAATAACCATTTTTGTTATTTTATCATTATTTTAAGAAAAAATACTTGGCCACATTAACTTTCATTTTTACCTTTCATACATTTCAAAATAACTTCATTGAAATGAATCATTTAAAATAGAAATGTAAATTAAAAAATAATATAAGGCCATCATATTCTCTTTTCCCTTCAGGTACTATAAAATATTTTCTGATATTACAAAACAATTACTTTTTACGGTTTGCCACACCAAATAACCCTATAAACTTCCAAAGTAAAACTGTTGACATAAAATAGTAGATAGAGATTGAAGGAATGCAGAAAAGGATGGAAAAAAGAGTAATGAAACAAGAAATAATTTAAAAGTGTACGATAATCAACGATAGAGAGAAGAGTAAGGTAAAGTATTTTAAGGTATTTATGATACTTGAAGATATAAAAAATAATTAAGTGTACAAATTTTTCTCAGAGAATATCAGGTAGAGAGGATAGCTGTGGGTGAATCTAAGTAAACGCGTTTCAACACAATTAATGCTACCCAGTTAATATAGAACAGTAGTCTTCAAACTTTTGTCGACTCACTAAACCCTTAAGATTATAAATTATTTCGCGGAACCATTACCATCCACAGAAAACTTAAGATGCGTACCCCACAAGTTTTGAAAATCAGCCGCCTTACATGACCAAATTTTATTATTTAAATCTGATTGAGCGGGGTCGTAATGTGTACTCATAAATACAGTTTTGCTACATAATAATAAGTGTTTATAGAAAAAAGAGAAATTATTATGAACTAACTGTTTTGTATTTTTAACTTTTAGAGTTTTTTCTTCTAAAATTCTTTCGAATTTTGACTTTGAGTCGGGAAACACCTGAAGAGGTTGCGCGGAACCCCAAGGTTCCTCGGAATATAGTTTGAAGAACACTACTATAAAATAACATTTTCAAACAAACTTGCACATTTTTGGCGATGCAATATTCGAGGAATACTACCAATCTTAGTGCAAAGATATATTTTTGTATTTTTTGGATTTAAAAAGAGTTACTACCAATATCTGTAACAATGCTAACAATTTCTAATAGATTTAACATTTATTACTTTTCGATTGATAAAACATATTAAATTTTTGTATAATAGTATCGATATTGATTTTTTATAGAGCAACTACAAAATCAAACTGTATAATAAGTAAGTACATATATATATATATATATATATATATATATATATATATATATATATATATATATGTATATTACAACTATCACAAATTACAATATTTTATAATAATATCGTTTTAAATACGGCTTGTTTTATATTAAATTCTGTTCATAATTCTTTCATAATAATGCGTTTAACCACAACAATAAAATTGTATCATATACATCGTTCCATTTTTCTTTCCCATCAAATACATTTATTCACACCGAATGCGAATTTTTGAAAAAAAAAACATCAGTACGCAGACTTCCTGTTCAACGAAACAGGAAATATAATTTTTTATTCATACACAAAAAAATGTATACAGCCGTGAAATACATCACACGTTTACGTAATGAGCACGACGCTATTTTATTAACGGTGGCTTCACGTTTATGGTAATATTAAAATGATTTTAATGTTAATAGGGCAGCCTCTATATATATATATATATATATATATATATATATATATATATATATATACACACACATATATACGTTTGTGTCTACGTTTACAACAATAAAAACTTGTTAAATCTGTAAAAGCGTTTAAACTAAAATTTATTTAAATGAAAATCACAGGTTGGAGGTGCAAATTACATTTATACTTCAGTTCTACTGCAATCGTTAACGGATGAGTACAGTTATTTGAGCTTTTACGACACCTCAGAAGCTTTAGCTATTAACGCTTCTATGTTTGTTAGAAATTCCAGTCATAAAACAAATTCCAATAAGCTACAGCGAATAGAAATGTATACGTTTTCCAATAATATTTTATAGTATATCGTTACTTCAATATTTTTATCACGAACAGAATGAAATATATATTTAAATTGTATTGGGTTGAATAAAATCTCCAAGATTTTCACAAATGTGGTTAAACATATTGCATTCAACTTGCCAATGAATTTATTTATTACTTTGTTATTTATTTTCACATTAAATCAATTATACGTAGATATATAAAGTGACTAAATTAATATTAATTATATTTAATATTTGTTTTAAACGACAATAAACGGTCAAAGTTATATATAAGTCGAAATAGTTTAAACCTTACGGTAAACTTTAATTTTTGAAAAAATATGAAGAACAACATTAAAAGTGTTTTCTACAATTTTGTAGAATTTTTCAGACAAAAGTTAAATTTTTTATATATTTTTAAAAAGCTTCAAATTACCTTTTTGCACTAAAATACTTAATTATTTTTAAATCACTGCCATACATAGATTTGAACAAAAATATATTTAATTATATTTTATAATTGTTATTAAATCATAATTTAAAGAAATTCTGAATAACAATTCAGCACATTTTATTGTACATTTTAATATATATATATATATATAATATTAAAAGTAAACCAAAATATAACGACGTATACATTAGGCATTTTCAAAATTACTTTAATATTAATATCGTAATATTTTTAATATATTATATATATATATATATATATATATATATATATATATATATATATATATATATATATATATATATATATATATAGTCTTTCAAGTATATTTTTCTTTAATAATATGCTAATTTTACTCTTGAATGAAGAATAAAAACATTCTTAAAATGTTCTTTAGAATATTATGATAAACAATTTACATAGAAATGTATAACAACTAGAAACTCAATTAAAAAACAATAGGTAAAAAAAAATCTGTTTTTGTAGTTTTCTTACATTCTTTTATTTACATAATAAAACATTGAGAAAACGATACTTTTCGAATAAATATTTAAAAAAGAAAGATGAGTTTTTTCAATATCTCTTTTTCACTCCATTATTATTAAAAAAATCGAATAAATGGTCTGTTATTCCATATAATATTCTATAATATATTCTGTATATTATTCTTTATATGATTTTTTTGGAAATGAAACTCAACAAGTAGCTAAATCATATTAATATTCGATTTAATAATGTTTTAATAAGTATATTTATAATATGTAATATACAATCGAAAAAGTAAAACTGATGAAAGAAAAGCTCTCATAATAAAGTGGTTATATATAAATAAATATTTAAACTACATTTAAAGGCACTAAAAATATAACTATACATTTATAAAACAATATCTACATTAAATAAGATACAAATTATAGAATTAGATATATCAATGATCACTCTATACATTAAATACCAGAATTGATGCTATTGACAGGTCATTTTAGGGGTAAAATCAATAATCACGGCATATATATATATATATATATATATATATATATATATATATATATATATACATAACAACTCACGCATAAACTTAAAAGCATTGATTGCAAATTAAATAAAAACTGAGCACACACACACACGCTCACGCACATATATATATATATATATATATATATATATATATATATATATATATATATATATACTTAATTGACGTCAGAAACTGGATAAAATTCCTTTACAAAACACACGGATTGAAAATATATAGATTCGGTTTAGTTTAACGTCGATATTAATGTAAAAACGGTACGTTGTTTAAATAGTGCGTTCGGTTGTGTAGACTGAGTCGCGACTTCTTCAACAACTGTCGACTTCAAAGATTTATGTTATAAAATGGTTACACGTGCAATGAACGCACCATCTCGAGTGTAAATAACGTGGTTTGCGCGAAAACCTAATTACACTTTACATAGGACATAGCACGTACACTGCCTCCAACGCATAAAAACATTTTTTTTTCGTAACACAGTTCCTTTTCTCCAAAACGACTGTTATATAATATACCAAAACATACACGCACACACATACACACACATACATACAGGCATATATATATATATATATATATATAAATATAATGTTTTTAGAAAAATAAAACAAATATTTCCCCATATTTTTAGTGGCAAAAACGTACCTTCCTGTTTGGATAATATTTATAATTTAATGCAAATATAGTATACATGTATGTATGTATTTATATGTATATAAGGCATCAATACTTACAACCCTTGTCTACATCACTATCCTTTCAATTGTTATTTTTTCCAATAAAAATCAAATCAACTGTTAGACTTTATAAATGCAATTACTTTGTGAAAATGACTATTTCTAACCAAGAACCACAGTACAAATACAAAATGCACCTACACACACTCACTTTTATGTATGTATATATGTCTGTATGTATGTATTTATGTGTATATATATATATATATATATATATATATATATATATACATGATTAATGAAAAATCTGTATAAATAGCTCCTCCTAAACGAAATTCTCTATTTAATTGCTAACAATAACTTAGTGTATAATTTATGAACGAAATATTTTTTTATAATGAACTGTAATCTCTCAATAACGAATTAATTTCAATTCAAGTACAGGGTTATTTCCAGAATTATATTTAGAATTTTCTTTTTTCTCGAGAAAATTTTCTGAAATATATTTTTTGAAATATAATGATGTTCAGGTGTGTTATTACAATAAGTTTTATAAAAATCGCTTTAATTTCTCACTTATTGGGAAAAATCTTAGATAATTAGTTTTTGAAAAAGACATCAGGAAATAATTAAGTAAAATTTTAAAAATAAGCTCAGTAACAGATGGGAATTATAAATATTTTGGTTATTTTTTCTCTTTGTCCTACTCTTACTGTATTTATATAAAAAATTAATTATTTATATATCGTTTAGAAACAAAAAAGTAAGATATTTATTTCTTAATTTAAAAGAATATACGTATAATTTAATTGATTGATTTTCGCTTTATTTTATAGTACCATAGTATTAAAGTGTACTATTTATTCCTTATAAGAGGGAATAAAAGTGTACTATTATTTATTCTCTCTCTACAAAAAAATCTCTCGATAAGAAAATTTAAGTAACAGAATCAAATCTGTTAGAAATTTCACTATGTGTGTGTGTGTGTGTATATATATATATATATATATATATATATATATATATATATATATATATGAAATATTAAATTTTAATAAACTTCGTTTATTATTAAAAAACTAATTATAAAATGACCCACATTTACCATTTTTAATTAATAAAATAAAATTCCAAATTATCCACATTATTATATTATGATAGCACATTATCTATTACTAGAAAAACGTTATAAATATAAAACAACCGTATAAAATCACAATATTTATCACACTTGGTCAGTAGTGATTAAATAAATTTTAAATTAAATTGTCATTTAAACGACTTTCAAACGAATTAAAAATTTCATTAAAATAATATATATGCAATATGATAAGGTAATTTTTATTTTAATGGAAATTTTCTAATTATTTCATTTTCAGTAATTGAAATTTGATAATTTTTTTCATAGTGTGTGAAACTATTGTAGATAAAAAAAATGCTTAAATCGAAGTCTATATACATTTATTACATATTATACATGTTATTAATTTTTGTTCAGCATAGATATTTGAATATGTTTTAATTCAAAAGTTAAACACTAATTTATATTAAAATATAAATATATATTAAAAATTTTTTTTATTTATTTATATTTTTTTTATTTCATATTAAATCCTATTTTATAATTGTAAAAAACATAGTGTGTAATCACTAATATCGATTTTCTTACAAATTCGAACTGTGAAACAGTTTTTTGAATGTTAAATATTGCATTACAACATAAAATTAAGTAGTGATATCATGGGTTGATAGTAACGACAACAAATAAAATATTTTGCCGGTGCTAGTCATATGGAATGATTAATTAACAGAACTGGGAAACAAACAAAGACGCTCTTTTATTAAAGGATAATATTTTTTAAACAATAAATTGTAAATGAAAATCTCAAAATAGACGTAATATTAATTATTAAAACCTTACTTACTGCAATTTTTAACTTCGCTAAAGTGATATCAAACTGAAATTGTTTCAAAACTATGTTACCATTTAAGATTATTCTACCACTTTCAAGATTATTCAAATTTCATCTTAAATTATCTATTCTAAAAATTGAAAACAATAAAAAATCAAAGTTTGAGCCAAAAAATATAACTAATAACTAGTATAATCACACACAAAATCAACTTAGGACTTATGATTTACACAACTTATGACGTATGACTCGCACACAAAATCAACTAATGTTAAAAAAATTTCAAAAAAGATATCTTTTAAATTCAATATCAATAAATTCAGTTTGGCCACTTTAATAATGAATATAATTTTGTTGAATAATCCACCTAATTAAAAAATGTATGTTTCGGTATGTTTGAAACTTACAACGATAATAAAACACATCTTCTATTGCTATCTGAATAATTAAAATATCAATATGGTTAAACAATTATGCACATAAAAAATTAGAAATGAACATTGTAATTAAATCATAAAGATATTTATGATTAATTATTTATTATGTAGTAAATTACATCAGTGTATTTTCTCTCGATTAATCACAATTATTCAAAATCCAATCATGAAATATTTGTGGTTAGACTCAAAAATGATCGGATTGAGATGAAATAACTATTAACATAGCAAAATAGCATTATAATTTTTAATATAATAATTTGAAATGAAAATTATTGCATTGTTTACAGTATAAATCCTTTTTTATATTATTTTATATACAAATAATAAATATTTAAAAATAAATCTTCGCAGAATCTAAATGAACATCTTAATCGTATTTTGAAATTAACTCTTTTTTACAATCTTACAATTAGTTCTAAATCAATCAATATCGATAATTCTTTTATAAAAAACATATATATTAAGAAAATTATAGTTCAACCAAATCTAATTTACATAATATTTTGATTATTTTACATAAAAGCTTTTGTAAATCAAGTAATCATTCTATAAAATTTGGTTATTCTTCAAATATCCGCCGTTTTTGTGATCTAAAATTTATTTACGAAAATCGACATATTAAATATAAATATAATAATTTCTTAATGATATTTACAAAGCGAACCTCAGTAAAATACAAATCAATTACAAGCTTCGATCGAATTAAAATGCATATACATTGTTTAAGTTTACTTCAAATACTTAAAAACTATTTATGTTGTTCTGTTTCGTTTTAGATAAAGTAAACTTTAGCATATTCTGTAATATTTTACATGAAATATCACATTTAAATTCCTGATATACAGAAATATCCCTATAAATATGGAATTGGGATCTAAATCTTTGCACACGATAGTCGTATAAGTCTGTGCGATCATTTTATCTAAAAATAGCATCGATGTAACGAAGTTCAAGAACCACAATTTATATTAGGCATCCAAATATAAATTCTGAATTCATATTAATACACTTATAAATGTTTGTAAAAGAAATCATGCCAACAGATCGTTTTTTAAACAAATCGTTACGCGTGTTGCATAAATAGTTGTAACAAAACAAATTTGTATCATTCTCACACGAATACTTTTTAATATATATATATATATATATATGTATACTATATATGTATATATACTATATATATATACTATTATATATAGTATATATATATATATATATATATATATATATATATGTAGTATATACATCTACATTCGTGTAATAAGCAAATGAAGCTTAGCTATTACTATTCCAACTTTCATAATGTTTGTTGTAATGTTTTTTTACCCTTCAGTCAGAAATGTACATGTCATTTAAAATATAACAAAAAAAAAACATATATGCAATGTAAAACGTGTACTGGTTAGTATTAAAAAAATATATAGTGTACCTGGAAACACAAATTATAACTGTCTGCACCACCAGCACGCAAAAACATAACTTTTTATACATGTTGCAGAACATTGTAGAATAAAATACCAAGCATATAAATCTTCGTCGAGTTAACAGGAACAGCATCATGTTTCTTTAATTCTTATCGTATAGTTCGTGCTGGAGTATTTTTTTTTTGTGTAAAATATGTAAAACAAAATATAAAATACACAATTCATTCATAAAATATATATTAAAGATAGAGTTATGTTCAGAAGAATTGTATGAAAATGTATATATACTTTTTACTGGCTGTTTAATATTTTAAAATAACACAATATATCCAAGAAAAGATTATTGGTTATTTTTTGATGGTGTCAAAATTGTAACATAAGAATAATGTAAAATATAGGACAAATAATTTAATACTTTTTGTATACGAATGATACGAATTTAACATTGTGACTTAAATGTGGAAATTTGTTTCAAATGAAGTATTATTTAAAAAAAATTAAACGAGAAAAAACGTTTGATATTGAGAAGACTACTCATAATACAAGAAAGTATATATTATTCAAAACAATATTATTCAAAATTTAAAAAATATTCCTATCCAATTTTTTTTCTAATTATAAACTGGAAACAAATTTTCATAGTAATGTTTTTTTAATTAATAACTATTAATGTGCAAGACTAAAAAATCATTATATAAATTAAAAAAACATATATAACAAGCATACAATTCTTATAAACAAATTACCTATCAACTTCGCTTTTGACAATAACTTACAATTTACAGCATGTATAAACAAAACTTAATATTTTACATTTTAATAAAAAAATTGAAATTTTCGAATATTTCCATAATTAACAATTTATCCATTTCATGATTCATTTTACCAATACACTATGATCTCTCTTTTAACAAAAGACTCATGTTCACTGCTTTCAAGTATTATTGTTTCCCGTAACATCATCCGAAAAGTTATGACTACAAGTATCTATTGTGTTCAACTGTGAGATATAAACAATATTCATATTCAATTTTGATATAATTTTCATTTTATTTTAAACTCATATCAATAAAATATTGCTCAAAATAGTACAGCAAGTCTACACGTGAGGTAATTATGAACCAACAACTGTGTATTTTTTTCAATCTATGAAATGTGTAAAAACACATCTCTACCAGTAACAGGGTATCCTTACCAAACGTAAAAAGTAAAAGACTAGACAAAAGGGAAAACAGTCATTGCTAGAATAACTTGTCTCATTTGTAATATTAACAGCTTTGGAAAATAAAAGATCTTTCAGAGAAAAAGTACTATCTTTCTATCAGAGTAAACACTACTCCTGAAAAACACTATATGGCTAAACGGCACAAGATTCAGAAAATAACAGAAAAAATTTGTATTCGTAATTTTCTAGATTTCCCAAGAAACTACATTTCAAAGGAATTGCAGCAAAGCACACTACGAATTCAAGTAACCAAAGATATTTTATATTTAAATATCCACACTGTATCTATTATTTTGACTGGTATGTTTTTATATTAAAAATGCACTGAGAATTTATTATTTGATATTTTTAGAAAAAATCATAATTTTGTAATTATATCTTTAATCTAGACTACATTTTAATTAAAAGCAACAAATAGTATAATATAAATATATTAAAAAATAATAAAAAGAATAGTTCAGTTTATACACAATGTAAAATTGAATTCAATCTCGATAAAATTTTCTTAGTCTTTATATATATATATATTCATGTGTATGTATAAATGTGTGTCCGTGATGAATTTACATAATAAAAGAAGAGGAAATTTATATTTCTTTTCAAATTTTCCATTCGAACTAAGTTTACCCCATTCATTTATAACATAACTTTACTGAAACATTTCTTTAACTCAGTTCTCACAGTTATACAACTTAATCATTGTCATTTTTTCAATTTTTATCTACAACTTCATATATTTTATCCTATATTATCTGCCACCTTTAAAATGACATGTCACTAGAAGGCAATTCGTTCACAAATATTCACAATTCTCACATCTGTCACAAAACACATACCATATGTTTCCATCATGGTTGATTTTTCTCTTTTGTTCATTTCGACGTTTTCAGCCTTAAAAAGAACTACTAAAAATATGTATTCTAGTCGTTTTTTTTACATATATACACATTACATATCGAACTTGAAAGTATTCCAGTGTTATAAAATAACCGTATAGGATTCGTTTCGAAATATGAAGACTTTATATTATAATACTTCCTTTTTATTACATCCTTCCAAATTGTATCTTAACTTTTAGATATGAAATGTGTTTTTTAAGATTATATCTTTTTTCGGATGTTTTTATTTACTTCGCACACAAGCATACATATACACACATATTTGTACATATGTATATATATATATATATATATAGATAGAGAGAGAGAGAGATGTATTAAGCATGTATACATCTGTGAGTATATAAAATGAAATAAATTTATTATTTATTTAAAAAATAACTATTAAAAGGTTCATTAATTAAAAAAATGTTCACACTATGCATATAAAAATAAGCTCTAATGCATAGAACTTTCAATTTTTAAAAATAGTTAAAATAAATTTAATATCTTACAATTATAATTATACTATATTGTTGATTGGACTGCTGTTTTCAAATATATATAATTTTAAATAAGCAAGTATATGTCTATTTAATAAGAATAACAAGTTACTTTAACATAACATGCACCACACCATTTTTATTTAATGCGACACTTATTTAATGTTTATTAAATAAATTCGTAACATTTTCAATATTCATAATTAATAAATATTGATAAATGAATATTTAATGTGTTTTAATATAAAAATATTCAAAGCATTTTACAATAAAATTAATATTTCGCTTCAAAAAAAAACATACAATCTCAAATTCAAGAACTCGTATACACTGAAAAAATATTTTCAATGTGTTAAAACATACATAAAAATAAAATATTTCTAAATAATAACATTACTCAAAAACACGTTCGCTTAATATAAAAACTAATTTTAAAATTCTGAGTTTTAATTGTTTTTTTCCGATATGTTTAAAACATATAATAAAGTATATATTTGTAAAATAAATTTAAAATTAAAAAATAAAACCCTCAATCTAATCATGTAATATTTTGACATAATAATTTTTTTTTAAACTCGAAATATATGATTATTATATTTTTTGTTTTTTATACTCCACTGGGCCATTTTTTACTAGAAATTTTATAAAAAAAAAGAGCTCCATGGAATATTAAAAATAAAAAATAAAATATTCAGATATATTAAGAGTTTAAAAAAGAATCACAAAACACATTCAGTTTTGTAAGAATAAAACAATAATAAAAAAACAAAAAAATAACAAACAATTAAATATCATGTTATAATTTTAATTTTGTAGCTGATTGGAAACAGTGATTATAATATAAGGGATTTAAAAATTTTCGTATAATAAATATAATTTTTGGAATAAACAAAAGTTATTATCGATTATGTAATAAAAAAAATTAAAACACATATTTACACACACACACACAATATATAAAATGCTCTATTTGTTATAATTGTTTATTATTCTTCTTTTTGTTTTTCTATTTACTTTTTTTGGTAGAAATTGTTAAAATTATTTTCTATTTATTTATGTAATTGAAATATCTTTAATTTATTTCATAAAATGTTAAATGTTAAAAATAAAAGTAAACACTAAAAATATGCCCTACTTTAAGAGAAGCTTCACAAACACACAATCAATCACACTCTTCAAAATCACATAACGCTATACCACTATAAATTTACAAATTGAGAAATTACTGATTCACAAAACATGCAATCAATTGAAGATACAAACTGAGATAAATAACTATTTTGAACTCAATAGTCAATCCTCAAAATCATTCAGCAATAAATTGTAGTCACAAAATAAGAACATTCTTAGAATTATAGCTTTTAAAAAAATGTATGTTTTATTCATGAAACAAAATTAAAAATTTTCTTTACGAAATACAAAAAAAAAATACTTATAAACAAAACGATAACTCTAAGACTAAATAACTATTACCTTAGAAATGTGCAATATGATTAAAAATCACCTAAAAAATAATATAAAAGTATTGTTAATAAAAATTCAATGTTACTCGTAATTAACAAATTATGTCATAAAGGATGATCCTATAGGTATTTGCACTTTTATTTAATTTACATAATGTTGAATGTGTATTCCTTGCAGAAAAACAGCACCGTAGAATGGATAAATAAATAACAGGGGTATATCAAATAATAATCTAACATGCATCTACTCTGTCATAAGTATTTCAAAACGCATTAGTGAACGGGCGCATAGGGAGTATACATAAATTATACAAGTTTACAAAATAAAATTACCATAATTTAAAAGTAGAAGCATTAGATACAAGTTATCCCGGCGAGAAATCCCTGACGAGTGAATGTTTGCAATATCTAAGTAGTAGTTTACAATTTATTTAAGAAGAATTTATATAAAAAAGGAAAACATGCGAGTAAAACATAGAAAGGAAAATCGTATCGTCAGTGTAAAAGTTTGCCCCGGTGTTTTCTCATTCCAGATTACGATTTTGTAAGTATACACAGCAGACAGTGCTATTGCTATTCTGTAAAAAGAAACGTACAAAAAAGCTCAAGAGATATACAGATACACGTATACTGTGTTTGTGACTTGTTACTGAGAATAACGGTCGTGTTACGTTTTATATTTAAATTTAATTATGCGCAAATGGGAATTCTAGTCTTTAATAATTGTAACATAAATATGAATCATTACTATATGAGGTTACAGTCATATAACTGGTAACTCCATTTATATGTTTATATTAAAACTCAAACAGAAATTCCAGTTAAGATAAATGTTTTGTTTATATTCAATGTATTTAATTCATCAAAAACTATAAAAAATAATTAAAATAAGAGGTATATTTCTTTTTAATTATTTATTTTTATTTCCAAATATCATTTGATCTTACATTTAATTCAATATGTTTTTTTCATTACAATTAAATCATAAATTTAAAAGGAACATTTTTTTACATATATATATATATATATATATATATATATATATATATATATATAAAGGTATACTTTTCAATAAATATAAAATGAACAAGTATACAAATTATACGATAATTTACTATTAACTAACTTTAAATATTTTTTAAATGAACTTTTTATACGTAGGTTTATATACGTATAACGATTCATCAAAATCATACTCTTTAATTAGTATCTTTATTGAAACAGTCCTTCTTCAAGTATAAAACTTTTAATTATTCTTTTTCCACAGACTTCTATACGATGAAAACTTTTCTCTTTAAAAAATCTATGTGAGGCAATTCATATGAAAATTGAATACTAATTTATGTTAGATACATAATATATATCTAACGTTTTTAAACCATAATTATTTTTTTTATTATACCATATAAAATAAGTTTTACACATACATACACACACATATATATATATATATATATATATATATATATATATATATATATATATATATATATATATATATATATATATATATTATTTTGGCCTCCACGATTAGTCGAATTTCACTATGATAAACATTTTGCTTTAGAAAGCATTTCTAAATTTTAAACTCATTTTTTTATTCTACTGTACTTATATAAATTTCAATCATATTTTTTTACTTATCACTAATTCACAGCTAAATTATTATACATGTATTTAAACAAATAAAAATAAAATATAACAGTTCGATTTTTCTAATTATGTCAAACATAAAACTGCCTCTCAATTATTATCAGTTGACATATACATATTACACTCAGAGTAATTCTCTTTATCTATGTGTGAAACTATTTCTTCACACTATCATTCCCATTCAACTTGTAGATCCGAGCGTGTATAATTATTATAACAATTATCTTGACAGTGAGAATGAAATAAATCTGCACATTATGACTACTACTCAACTTTACTCATAAAAGCTATATATTAATTCATAACTTCTAAGAAACTTTTTATGTACAGCGTAATTGAGAGTGAAACAACTATATGTTTGTAAAGGTATACTTAATTAGCACAGAACGAAGAAAAATTAGAAAATGTACAAGAATAATATATTATATTTTATAAAATAATTTTGATTGTTTGTACAAAAACATTGTTTGAAAAGTTTTATTTTTTATCTCGAATAAATAACACTGTAACTAAAATTCAAATATTTAAACTATGTTAATGAAAATATATCATACATTAAATTTAATGTAACAGAATTTTTAAATTAATGTCCATTACAGCGACAAAAAAGTATGAAAATTAGGTACAGGAATAAACTACATCTGCGATATTTTATTCATCACCTATTTTCTAGTTTCAATATCGATCAGTCACTGTCCTAAAATATATTTCATACCCAACTTATTTTTTTATTACAATTTTAAATCCTCACGCACCTTTGAAAAAAGATTTATCTTTAGTTTTTACATATACGTATGCATTATCTCACGCTATATATATATATATATATATATATATATATATATATATATATATAAATATGATCTCAAATAACTGTCACGTATCTCAAATTTCTACCCAAATCTAGAAAGTTTTTTTTTTCAATAACTGTACTGAAAAGACGTTATAGTCGTCGAGTTATATACCATCGCTGGAACGAGCTACACGACTCGTGTTTCTTGTGAATCGACACGCAAGGATGTTTTTATTGCATTTATTTATACTCTGTTTGGATTCGCAGAACGAATATATATTTTTTTCTGTGGTTGCAACGGTTTACGACGAGTTTTCAAATACCTTTGCTTACGTACGTAATTCGTATGCACTGCTCTTTTTATGTGTCGTAGTTCGTTTGAGTACCAGTCGCGATCAGATAAACAAAAGGTGAATACAATGCAGAAATGGAAACGTCAACGGATAATACGATTTGAAATTGGATTCACGTTCAATTCAATACTTTGTGAATAATATGTACATACATATTAATGATTATATGCTTAGAATACATGTATATATATATATATATATATATATATATATATATATATATAAACTTCAACGATAACAAAAATCTATTCATCAATAACATCATTCTTTCCTTCGCTTATGTCTAGTCATATAGGTAAATATAAATATTAAAATGTTTTCACTCTAATAAATTATATTTTAGTACTAAGTATAAAAATAACTTTCGTTACAGTAAACATTAATTATTAAATCAATGAACAAGTAAATAACTTGAAGATGAATTAGAAAATGTTATTTGGTCTGATCAAACAATAATTATTTCTATTCTCAATCTACATTTCTTAAAAAGTTTCTTCACACGACGTAAACAAAATTAAGGAAATTTCACACGACGTAATTGGTTCACACGACGTAAACAAATTAAGGAAATTCAAATTATATTCGTATTGAATTCCATACATAAAAACTAATAGATTAAAATACCTACTTTCATGTAATTTCTAGAAAATCGTATCCATTTTTAATTTCTGGTAATTTGGAAAAAACTAGTACTTCTTTATAATTTCGTATAAAATAGAAATTATTATGTCCATAAGATATACTATTGGTCCCGTATATTAAAAAAAATATCCAAATGAAATTCTTTCTATAGAATAATATTAATTTTCTATTTTCAGAAAAAAACAGCAATAATTTACCATTATTATAAAAGACATATTATATATCTTTATACCTGTAATCAGTAAAAACTGTCTGTGTGTACATAAACTGCGAAAGGAAAAAACAGAGACAACATCAAACATGAATATATCTTTTAAAGTTACATTTTGAATTGTTATATAAATGTACTTCTAGAAATAAGTAAAAATTTAAATAAGATTTCAAATTTGAAACAGTAGTCAGTAAAATATTATAAATATTGAAATAAAAATGAAAATAATTTCAATAACGGTTATATATACAGTACTTTGTCTGGTTTTATAATTAAAGATTTATTAAAACAAATGTATATATTTAATTGTTATAGAAATAGTTGTTAAATAAATGAAATATGTTTCACAATCTAAAATACAAACTAAGCAATATTTAAAACCAGTAGACATTGCATTCTTTTAAAGTAATTGCTCAAATTCCAACTTGAAAGCATGATTTAACGCTTTATGGACAAACGATATCTATGAAAGAATCTTCGAATATATCAAATTATTTAGTGTATTTGATACAATCGTTAAAATTATTATTTTTTCGAATGATAATTTATAATATTTATATATATATATATATATATATATATATATATATATAAGAAGTTCAAATTTGGAGATCAAATGAATAAACACTTACTAGTTACTTAGATCAATCTATCTAAAAGTATATTAGTCAATCTGAACATTTCATTTAATGTAATTTCGAAAATAGAGCAGAAAATTGAAATAATTAGTTTCGAAAGTATAAAACTATAGTAATTTTAATTAAATACTTTGCAATCTTATGATTATATCAGGTTTTTCTTACTTTGGAATATATATATATATATATATATATATATATAAAGAGAGATAGAATGAGAGAAAAAATTTAATTAGAGCGATTTTTTCAAATATAAACAATCAAAATTAAAATTTTAATGCTATACAAATATACACAGACAGAATATGTACAGAGAGTGTTTATTCCAAATCCCAAAAAATTATCATTTAGCAACTGGTAATTACAAATTTCCCCACTACATAGTATTAACTAGGTACAATGTGAATAATGAAGTCAATTTTTTATAACATACCCATAATGAGTGTAAATAATTCGCGTTGTTATCACAACACGATGTCAATGTTTTCAACACATGACGTATTTAACATTGTTATCTCGGTGTACTAATAATTTTTTTTAAGTAATTAATATAACTTATGATCTTTGTATATTTTAAATACTTTTAGAAGTGTATAGAAAGTTACAAGATCTTTGTATATATATATATATATATATATATATATATATATATATATATATATATATATATATATATGATTATATCTGTGTTTATATATATAACATAAACACATTTATATTGGGTTGTAACATATATTCGTCCCGTTATCTCCGCTTGGTAAAGTCAAGACCATGGTTGATAGTGACCGCTATTTGAGGACATGTGACATTGGTCAAGCACTAAACATTACTACCAATACTGTTTCGAGACATTTACGAAAGCTTGGGATGGTCAAGAAACTCGATACTTGGATCAATTTCTCCATAAAAATTTAGTGGAGCGAATTTCTGGTTTCGATTCGTTACTTAAACGCAATGAAAATGAGCGTTTCCTCAAACAACTCATCACTGTCAACAAAAAATTGATTCAATACAACAACGTTAGCCAAAAAAGATCATGGCCACAGCGAGGTGAGCCAGCACAGACGATCAAAAATTGCGCAAAGAATCTGGTGGGATCTGTATCTGGTGGGATTGGAAGGGTATCGTGTACTACGACTGCTAACACCAAACCAAACTATTGATTCTACTGAGTACTGCTCACAAATAACCAAAGTGAAGGAAGTAATACACAGGAAGAGGCCAGAGTTGGTCAATACGAAGGGCACTGTGTTCCACCATGATAACACCAGACTACACATTTCTATGGAGGCTCGGTAAAAATTGTTGCAACTTGGTTGGATTGTTTTAGTGCATGCACCATATAGCCTGGACCTTGCACCTTCAGACTATCATTTGTATATAGCTTTGCAGAATTCTCTTAATGGTGTAAATTTAACAGATTTGAACTCCTGCCAAAACCACTTGAATCAGTTTTTCGCTAACAAGTCTAAGGAATTCTTCAAGAAAGGAATCCTTCAGCTACTATAAAATGGAAAAGGTTATCGATCAAAATGTCACATACATAATTGATTAAACTTATTTCTGAATTTATAAATAAATATTTTAGAAACACTAAAAAACCGGAATGAATATTTGTTGCAACCTTATATATATATATATATATATACTTTTATAAATTACTATAGACACTAATTTTCCTAAAAACATAATCGGCAATAACATATAAGTATTTGTGTGTATATATATATATATATATATATATATATATATATATATATATATATGAAAAGACAATTTACTTACATAGCGCTCAAACTTAATTATATACCTTCATAAATTTTGTCTACAAAGTATTCCAGTGCACACAAATCGTCAAAATACACAATGTATATTAACACGTCATAAAGTGACAGCAATGACATCGTATTAAAATGAGAATAGTGATGAATATTCCGTTATTACTTTCAATTTAGAGCCTTGTAGTCATTACGTTAAATCAGAATACGTGTCGGTGGATGCATGTTCGGTCTGTGATGTTGTTATTACCATAAGTAAACATATGGAAAACCTTCTATCAATAAAACAATTTCCACACAATCATTGTAGATGTTCAGCAAATATAGTATATATATATATATATATATACAAGTGTGTGTATATACAATTTCATGTATATATATATATATATATATATATATATATATATATATATATATATGCAAAACCTTTCCAATTTAGAAACAAAAAGTACTTCATTTTTACGATGTCAGCGTTAATTAAAAATATTTTCAATTCTATTCAGAATATTTTGCGGCTATTTTTTGTAACATGTTTGTACAACTCTATATTATATTTGACAAAACGTCTATTATTAAAACCAACTGAACCTCCATTATTGCATTATTCTGAATTCACTTACATTTTGTTTTGCATGCCATCAGTAATACAAAAACTACACTTGTTTTTGAAAACAATCAGTCTAACAATTACGTTCTTCTATAAATTTATTTTGTGCTTTTAATTAGCTTTTGCATTTATTTTAATCTTTTTTCATTTTCTATCATAGACACAAACAAAGAACAATTGTTTTTCCTTTACATTCATCATTTTGTATGTATAAGCAAAAATAATAAAAAATAAATTGCAATAAATTAGAACCTTTAATTTAACCAGTATTTTGGTTGTTTGTTCAGCACATTATTGTAACTTATTGAAATTTCCTTTCTGAAATATATTAACCTAGAAATAAAAAATGAAATAGTAAAATCGAACTCTGGAATTTGGTGCTTTGAGTATGATAGCGTTGCCATCAAAATGCACATAAGCGATAATCAGAAATAATCAATAACACTTTATTGAATGTTTTTGATCAGAAAAGTTTGGTGCGGTAATGGGTTCAAAAAATTATTTATTTGTGAAATTGAAAAATTACTTAAATAAATGTGTTTATATGCAAAATAATAATATATTATGAAAATACAAATAAAATACTTGGTTCATTAAATAGACAAAACGAACATATTCATATACAAAAATTCATACACAAACATACACACACACACACACACACACATATATATATATATATATATATATATATATATATGATATATTTCTAGTTGAATATTTACTTTCCATTGAATTTATGGAAATGTAATCACAGTAAACAGAAGAAAACCCACGTATTCTCAAGATTATTGATATAATTCATGATTAGAGTAAGTAATTTTACTTTATTCAAGGGAATATTTACTTAAAGGTTGTGTTTGATACATAGTTCGTCTAAATTTAATACTTTTTTCCATATTATGGAAAATAATCAGTTTAAAAAATATTAAATTATTATAGAAAATAATCAGTTTAAAAAGTATTAAATTATGAATAACATTTATCAATATTTAAACGTTATTATTTATTAAACTAAACTAAACTAAAGAAAAAAAAATGAAAGCATCTGACTAATTATTATAATAAAATTCTTTGAGTACATAAAATTGATCTACTAAAAAAATTTAAAACATATGAAATATATACATACATATATATATATATATATATATATATATATATATATATATATATCAAAATTGTACTTCTTAATATCTTATTTTAAATTGGAAATGAATAACAATAAAATTGCAAGTATTACATTTAATCGTAATAAGTTTTTAAATATTTGTATACATACATATATATATATATATATATATATATATATATATATATATAGATATATGAATATATATATATATAGAATTATATATATATATATTTATATATACATATATAATTTTAAGCCCGTCTAGTATAAAAGTAGACCCTTTACAATCACTATTATTCAAATACAAATATAAAATTCAGTATTATTGGTAAAAAGTTGACCTTTTATACAAACTGAACGTGACTAGGCAAATACATTTCTGCAAATAGGAACACATTTCCTTAGTTACATAGTTCCTAATATATTCCAATGCCCAAGTCAACTACAAAAAATTATTGTATTATAGTTTATCAAAATTACCTAATTTGCAACAATTGTAAAAATAACATGCCTAAATATACATAATTATAAATAATTCTGCTTCTGACACATGTTTATTAAAACTTTAATAACAAATATATATATATATATATGTTAATTTTTTAATCAGCATAAGTCTAAAGAAATAGATTACGGAGTGATATTAATTAAAAATCAGTTGTATTCCTTATTTAAACCACTGTTAGCGACCAAACTTACTGGAAAATATTGTTATACTATATGTATATATATATATATATATATATATATATATATATATATATATATATATCTGTGTGTGTGTGTATGCGTTTGTGTATACATATTCAATCCATAATATATTTACATAAGATATATCATCCAAACCTTCACAAAGTTTCAATGTAATGGAACACGTGAAAAAAAAAACATTTCTTTCATATTCTCACCTTTCATTCGACTACATCTTAAGTTTCGTCCGACAAAAATAAAACTCAACGACTAACATAATTCAAGGGGAATATCACTATTTTCGTTTTATTGCCCATTTAAACACATATCGAACGGATAGTGATCTCTTTGAATGTAACTTACGGCAACGGTTCTCGATTCTAATCTATCCAATAGTGCGTATACGCACACATCCGTGCGTGTATTAGGTGCGAAAATGTTACGAAAACGATAAATATTCATAGATATCGAATAACAGAGTCGGTTTCAATAGAGTTTATACACAAAAATTAAACTTTAATTCATTTATGATCGACAATTACGTACGTTTTTAAGAAGTTTTGTATGTAAGCGGCCATAAAGAGTATATTTATAAATAAATAATTATATTATAATAAAAAATCTATTAAGAGTTCTTTTCCTAACTTACATTTTTCAATTATTAATTGTTTTTCATTATATATCTTCTTAAGAAATAAATATAATTATGTGTAACAACTTTTTGATCTACAAATATTACCAATTTATAGTTACATTACAGATTAATCAAAATGTTCATTCCATTTTTCAAGAAGAAAAACATTTTGTTATCTAAAAATAAGTTTAGTATTATTATTTATATAAATTTGTCCTATTTCTCAGATAACTATAATTCCCTATGCAAAACACTCTACAGGATTTTACTTTAAGAAAATGTACAAAAAGTTTTTGATAGCCTCTAACACATTCACATTTTTGCATTCAACCTATTCTGAAACGATAGGGACAGATGAAAAGACTGAAGAGAAAAATTCTTGTTAATATAGAAGGTGACAAAAACTTCTGACTAGTGTCCAAAAATGTTTGTGACCTGACAGTATCATAATAGAAAAAAACGTCTTTCCTTCTAACCTACGTTGACTTTTTTCTTTAATGGGTGTCATCAGATCATCTGTTTAAAAACAGAATGTAGTTCTCCGTAGAGAATTTGGTTGTTGGTCAGAGACCTGGTAGTTGATAATTACCAGCTAGTCCCACCAAATACAGAACATGTCTTTTTTAAACCGATTTTTAATTGCACTAATGACGGCTCACTTCGCTTTGTGAAAAACATTTTTAAAATTTAAATTATTCTAGAGATTCATTTTTTCATGGTTTGTCACTGATTCTAAAATAAATCGTTCTAGTTTTTTCTGATATATATATATATATATATATATATATATATAGTATAATTTTTATTTACTAATTAAAACATTTGTTTAATTTATATACCTACTTATATAATGTTTTAACCGCATAAATATAAAAATATCTACACATACAAACCACGATAACTGATAAAAATTAAACGAATATATGTATTTCACACTGAATCTTTATTCGTAAAAGAACGTTAAAAATCAAATTGATTACAAATCAGGCCGTGATTCTGTAAGATAAAAATCTACTACTGGCTTTATTAGGAAATAAGAATTTAAAAAAATCATGTAATTAAAGAAAAATGATAAAAAAAGTTCCCATCATATTGTTCATTTTCATTATTTCAATATTATATTCTTTCATTTTTTTATTTATAGTACAACAGTACAAATTGAATAATTTGAAGCTTCTTAATAAAATCATTGTGTTCTAGAGCAAGAGTTTTAATATATCCATCATATTCATAAGAAAACATATGCTATCATATAACAAATAAATTTTAGATTTTTTTATAAAAAAAAGTCAAAAACTGATTGTTTTAGCATTTCGTGAAAAAAGTTTTATATAAAATTCTAGAGCTTTAACAAGATTCAATTGTTTTAATAAATTATTAAATTTCAAGTTATATCAGAACAAGTATGTACCATGAAATCGAACTTTATTCCGTCCCCAAAAAAAAAGTTTCATTGAGAAAAAATTAACTGAAACAACTAGAACCGAAAAATGCGAAATTTATATATTATTGGAACATATTAATATTATTAGGATAATTAAATAGTTATATAAGTTTAAAAACATGAAAATACAAGTGTTGAGTAAATTATTGTCATTAAACATACACTAATGACTAAACTGAAAAATAAAATGGCACTAAAACATACAAAGCATAAGTTTTTAGTGGAATTATAACATTGTAAACAATTTGTTTTGATACACATTTACAAAATCGATTATTATAATTTCAGCACGTAATAGTCAGCACATAAATGCATAGTAAACTTCCAAAGCATAAAGCACATATTCAACAATGTTCTAATACCAACTGTTTCATATATCATGTATTTTAAGACACGTTACAAGCAAAAACTGCGAGTGTGCTCATAAATATTTTACTACTAAGAATACAATATCATAAGTGAACATTAGTACTTATATCTATACGTGATTGTTATAAATGTACATTGTGAGTATTGTAAAAAGACTCACTTTAAAACGCTTTCATCAAAGTGCACACGTATGCCGAGTGCCGCCATTTTCAGTAATCTAGAACACATGATTTTATGACAAGAAGAACATTGTGTGTATATATAAACACAAATTTTACATGATAATGAAATTTTTGAATTTTTTGTGGTAACATTGTAAAACTATGCAAAGAAAATATATATCCATATATAGAGATTCATAATTAAATATTTATTCAAAAAAAGTTAATGACAAATAACAATAAATTATTTTTTTAATATTTTCAAATAAATCACATTAACATCAATCTACAATAATAATTACCAATAATTTGAGTGAAGAAGTTAAACAACATTTAAAAAATGCATTTTTAAACAAATCTAATACGTATTGTTTAAGAAAAATCCAATACTAATTTATTCACAGATTTAATTATACCTTCTCCATTACAAGTCATATTTTTATGTTTGTTACAAATCTTAATCATTTTCTTTGTATATTAAAAGCAATGATTATTTCAATATAATATAGAACTATAATTATAAAAAATATAGTTCTATTATTTTTATTGATAAAAAACATTATAAAACTTTTATTAGTAAACAGTAAATATTCTGATATTGAACATCTACAACCTTCGTACTTTATCATATTGAATATTTATACTTTTTAATTAAATATAATAATTATTTTTAATTTTATGAAAATTAGAATTATTTTAAAAATTTATATATCCGTATGTCCATTTTTTCTCTTTCTCTCTCCTTCAATAGAAAGGAAAAGATATAAATGTGTGCATCATATGTGTACATATTACAGCAAATACAAGGACAGGACAATTAAATTATACTAAATGAGATGTAAAAACTTGATAGTAATGCAAATATTTGAAGGAAAGCAATTTGATTGATTTTTCTATTTTTGAGACATCAATTCTAATATCATTTCTTATATATTTATACACGAACCCGTACATATACACTCTCATATGCATATATATATATATATATATATATATATATATATATATATATATATATAACAAAGGGATCTAATAATATTTCATAAAATTTTTCTACTTCAATATAAAAGTAAAATGAAATTTAATTAATAAAAAAATGTGTTTTACTTCTTCTAATAATAAAATATGAATGTTAATTATTTTAAACAAATGTATAAATAATATTTTGTGTATTTCTTAAGAAGTTTATAAATAAATGAAAATAATTTCCCATTTTCATTACTTACAAATTACATTTTTATTCTTCTTGCATAAAATATTTTTAAGTAAACAAATAGAAAATTTGGTACACTAACAGTTGTAAAATATCTAGTATACTAACAAAAACATCTATTAATTAAATTTTATACTAGTCTGGATTAATTCAGAAATAGAATTAAACCAATGTTTATACTTTTCAGTATATTTATAAACGTGATGTTTTTTTTAAAAAAATAGTAATGTGCATATTTATATACAAAACATTAATCTGGATTAATGCGACTGTAAAACATTATTTTAGTTTCTTTTCATTTCTATCCAACACTTTTAAAAGAGTATCAGAATTTATCTTATAATAAAAGTTAAAAAAGTATGTTATAATTTTTATGAGACGATGATAAAAAAGTCTAATAAAAATCTCAGAAAATATTTTTATGTGTATGTACTTAAAATTAAGATATTTTTAAATAATCGTGAAAATGTATCATTATTAATTATCAGTTTATAAAACCAGTATCAGAATTTGTTTAATATCAAATAATAATATATAAAAACAACAAAACTTGATCATAAACCTAGATGTGGTATAAAAAGTTATCATCAATCTATCTGAATTCGAGTTATAAATTTCAAAATATGTTATCATATTTTTTAAATGTGATTTTTTAAACATTACATATTTTAATATTGTATCAAATAACCATTAGCCTAACAAATGTATAAAAAGTAACATTTTTTATTTATAAGTACTAAAATAAAACTATTATATATATATATATATATATATATATATATATATATATATAAATATAACACCCTTAACCCTGAATATAACTACTTCTTTACTCTTTAAAAATAACATAAAATTTAATATTAATTATACTTTATTCTCCTTGAAAACCTATTGTTTTCATGTAAATTATTAATTTTATAAAATTCTATTTATTGCGAAAAGAAAAACTAAATTTCACAAATGAAGTTCTTTTTACACCATAAACCACAATAAAAGTTTGGTAGAAAATTCAATAAATTATTAGTGTTCATTTTTAAATATTATTTAAACACATTAACTGAACATAGTGACTTTTTTTATATTTATATGAAATAATATTATCGACGATACTACCTATCATTTTGTTTTGTCCCTTTAGAATCTCAAAAATACTTTCAGTAAATTTTAAACACATAAACTATAAAACAAAATAAAACCGCATATATATTTTTCTTAAATCAAAAACCAATTGAAATACAAAATTAAAAAAAATTCGTCATCAACAACGGATATTGCCAATTAAATAATTCAGAGTGGAAAAGTGTTTCTAAGCTGACTGAAAATAATTTCCTGTAATTATATTAACATGATTTAAAAACACACACTGAAAAATTCTGCGTGAGAACAAGTGCGACTAGTACAAACAATTAATCTCATACGAGTCATATTACACCGCTGAAATTCCCAAGTCGATGGCGTCATCGGTGTAAAGTTGTCAGCCATCGCTGTCGATAGATGGTGGTTGTAGAGTAATGTGAACGTGTGCTTTTGTTGTTCAGTCACTAGTACCAACCTAACGAGAAAATTGTTGCGGGACGTAAAAATCCCCTAACCATATAAAAAATTAAATAGGCATTTCAAATATACATCGAATAAATGGGTTCTAAAAATAGAATTTACTACTGCTGTTCTCTGAACGATTGCTTTAATGTTACCTGTGTATATTATATATATACATATATATATATATATATATATATATATATATATATATATATATATATATATATATATATATAATGATAAAGAACTAAAAACAATGACTATAAAAGAAACTAAAAAAGATTAATTAAAAAACTTAAACAATAAAAGGAAAATAAAAAACACACACTTAAACCAACCTACAATTGGTAAAAGTAATTAAACAGGAATCACCGTATTTTTTAAAGTGAAGAAGATTTTTTATATATTCTATTTCTTATAAAATGTAAGTTTAATTACAAGCAGTATTAAAAATTTTAAAAATTAAACGACTTATGAGGAGCAACAATCAAATTTAAAACTATTAATAAATGTATTAATATATTTACTTATATAATAATATTTCTTTCTCGGCGGTTTTTAGTACTTTTTTTGTAAATCAAGCCACAATAAAATAACTATTTTTGCTATATCGAAATAATAAACTATTCGTTTTGTTAAAAAATAATATATAAAACTGCTAATTAATTTATAAGTACTGAATTTATACACATTTAATCAGCATTTTATTTTTATTCCATAAAGAAATAATTGATACAACTCCTTAAAGTCTCATCAAATCTATCATCTCTATTTCACACGTATTTCTACGTTTCATATTAAAGGATGAACGAAAATAAAATAAATATAAAGTTTTGACAACTATAAATTTTCAGATCAATAAGATGAAAATAAACTGAAAAGTTTTTATTAACACAGGTGTACATGGCAGTTTAACGTACAGTATATTTAATAAATAAAAAATAAATTGAAAAAATATTTATGAAAACTTTCTTATGTAACATATATATATATATATATATATATATATATATATATATATATGTACATATATAGACATACATATATATATATATATATATATATATATATATATATAAACACAAGGTAATTAAAAGTTGATGAATGAAACATATATTTAACATATGGAATAATACACATCTAAGAGAAAGAAAAAGTAGTCATTTTGATATCATAAAAGATGTCCTATTCTTTATAATTATAAGATGTTTATATAAAAACTGACAAATTTCAAAACAAACTTCTTTATTCAGGCGCTAAAAAGCTGACTTTTATATATAAATCTAATATCATATTATCATCGGAAAACCATTCTAATGTTGTTTGTTTTCAGTTCTTTTTATCTCAGAATAAAATTCTCTAGAATAATAAAATCACCACAATAACAATATTTGTATTTTGAATTTATTTCAATATATATATATATATATATATATATATATATATATATATATATATATATATATATATATATATATATATATATATATATATATATATATATACTATAAATAATAAATGTACGAGTCATTCGAAATAGAAACAGAAAAAGCGTATTATTTTTCAAATAAAGATGTTTAGAATAAAATATAAATAAAAGACTAAGAAATTAATAGCAGAAAATTAAAAATATTATTTTCTTATAAAACATAGCCGATGATATATTTCCAATATTGATTAAAAAAACCTGCACTGTAGGTAACCAGAATGGACTTACATCTACAATTTCAACTTTAAACAGACAAATGCATGTTATGTGGATGCTTTGTATATATATATATGTATATATTTAGACAAATATAGATAGATAAATATGGGTATATTTACATTCATACTTCGTTATTTGACATTGAACTTTTCAAACATTATGTATAAACGCGGCATCGAGGGCATTAACCAAGCTTACAAGCATATAACTAAATTTTAAAAATAAAATTCTTTAGCGAAAATTTCATATTGATAATAATTATAAAAATAATTTACTTTTGTGTTTTATCAATTAATATATTTATAGAGGTAATTAGATTTACAATTTTTAATTTATCATGAATGAAAAAATACAATAACAAATATCTATATCTACATCTATATATATATATATATATATATATATATATATATATATAATTATTTTATTTATAGTATAATTTACGAAGAGTAGTGTAATAATGAAACAAATATCGAAAATAAACTCCAATCAATACCTCTAATGAAAAAGAATCAAGATACATACTTAATTATCAAAACAAATATCTATTTTAAGTTTATTGAGAAGCATTTTCGATTTTTATATTCTTATTTAAATATAGAAGAGTATCAAATTGAGAAAAAATTCAACGTATCAAATATAGATTTCGTGAGTATATCTAAACAAAAAACCGTCCTCCCGAGTATTAAGTAACGTATCAATATCAATACTTCTTTATCCTATCACATCGTACAAAAAAAATATTTGCAGAAAAAATCAAGTTTCACAAATTGATCATCGAAAGGAAAATGTACTATCGATATATGTACGTACACCGCCGCTGGCATTATTTGTTTGTTGATTTTGCTTTCATCGTTTTAACGATTTCAATTAGTCCCGCACTTCAATTAATTAGTAAACGTAGAAATGTATTTATTTTGAAATACGATTATACTTCGATACAAGATATCATCTAGTTTCCATGTCGTATACATATTTCAGTATTGTCATATCTCTTACACTGATACATTCAATACATACAATATAAATACATATTATATATATATATATATATATATATATATATATATATATACATGCATATATATGTTGTAGTTTTTGTTAAATAATACAGGAGACATTGCTCCGAACTGAGATTTAATTTCTGAGTATATGAAAATTCGTTATATTTTAAGCTTTTTTTAAGACACGCAAATATAAATAAAGTATAATCGTATTTAATAACAGATACGTAGTAATAATAGTATTTGTCTTATCAGATATATTTACAGAAGTTATCAATAAACATACTTTTAATAAAAGTGTTTTTGTAGAATAAAATAAATACATTTTACTCTATATACAATTTTAAAAATCAGTATAAATATATATTTACTTGGCCAAAATGTATGTACATAAACACATAACTACATACATATATATATATATATATAAGTATCTATATATGTATGTATGTATATACATATATACATACATATATATATATATATATATACATATTTATATATATATAAATATATATATATATATATATATATAAATATATATATACATACATATATATATATATATATATACATATTTATATATAGAGAGAGAGACAATATAAAAGAAAAAAGACTATAGTAGAAATAAATTTTGCTAGAGACAAAAGTAAAGTTCATACAAACGTTACAAATCTGTAGATTGATTGACATTTCACTTCACTGTTTTTATATTCGTAAGGTAGACATTTTTTTTCTTTTTTTCACTATAAGTATATTTCCAGCCATTGAAAAAGTTCAGCATGTCATATTCATATGTACACTTTATTTTTTTTTATAGGTTGAAAACATATCAGAATTAAATATAGAAATCATTTTACTCCAAATTGTTCTTAAAAAAATATCTAATAATATACTTTAAATTAAGTTAACCACAAAAATATCTATTATTTTATATTGAAATAAGCTAAATAATTACATTTTTAGTTTTGTTCAAGTGTACTTTATTAATAAATTTGAAAAAGAACTAGTTTTGAAAACAATCATAATCGAATGTGCCATATTGGGAATACTAACAATTTTTAAAATCGTCATCCTTTACTAGCATTAAATATTAAATGATCTTGAATTATTAATAATTTATATTAAATATTCTTTAATAAATTAAATAAATATTATTTTCAGTATTTGACTTTGACCTACAAAAAGATTGTTAAATCTAGAAACTATTCTCTAAAATATGCACTTATAAAATATTATAATAATAGTAATTGTAAGCACATCTGATTAAGGCTGAAAATCCGATTGCAAGGTTTTCAAAAAGGAACTAAAGCTTTGTTTTTATTGCTTCTTCTTATAAATATATATATTTGACTACTTTTACTTGTGAAGGTTGTAGATTTAACATAGAAAGATGCAGTTCATGTCAAGTAGGAGAGCCAGTATGAAAAATTGAACATTCACTCACGCGATTTTCACAAATTGTATTCTTTAATTTTAAACAAATGATCATTCCTTCCATAAAAAATGATTTTTCTCTTCATTGTTAACATCCTACAAATGATTTAAAAAATGATTTATACAAAGTTACAAGTTTCCTTTTTACTCTAAATTTTTCAATTCAAATTCTTTAAGAAATTCAATTAAACTAATTAATTTGAAATATCTGGTTAAAAGAAAGCATATTATTTTTCTTAACAATCATTCTGATTAATTGAAATTTTCCAGATATAATTTCAATAATATAATCACTGAAATATGACTAAAAATTCTATATAACAGCGTACAACAACAACAAAATGGATAAAAAATGAATTATTTCAGTGTTTTTGAATTTAACTTACAAATATCTCTAATTCAATATATATATATATATATATATATATATATATATAAACATACGTCTTATATATATTTAAATCCCAATAATAACTTAGAAAAATCCAAATAAAGTAAAAAAAGAGTACTCATCATAATTAAGTATTTTTTTTAAAAGAAAAGAAAACATCTCTTTAAGTCTTTAAATTGTATGGTAATGATTCATTTTTGTTTCTCGATAAAATTCGTACTTTCACTTCATAGAACCTCGTATTGCGTGGAACATAATTTGGGAAATTTTACATTATACCAAGTTAACAATAACAGATCGATGATAAAGAACACTTGAAAAGTTAATAACAATAACGAGTTATAATTTCTATATTGCATATATAAAAAAAAAAAATATCTCCATTTATATTTTTCTTCATTTTGAAATACTTAAACGACTTGAAAAATATTGTTTAGCCTTAAAAATTAATACTAATTACTACAAAAACATATAAATACTTCATTAGTTAAAAGAATAAAAAAGAACTCGCCAAATATTTAAATAAATAATTACGTGTACATACACACACACTTACATATATATATATATATATATAATCACTATATAATTATTAACAATTTATTTAAATAATTATGACATTATTTCATTGTATCTATCTTCCTGACCTCAATTTTCATACTTTCATTGACATTTAAAAAAAGTAATGACCTAGACATTATTTTTTAAATTATGACAATTTGTAAATAAATTATTTACAAATAAGATGTTTTAATATATTCCAGATAATAAATAATCTAATGACACTGTTTCAGACCAAAATATGAAATTGAGTTTAACCCATCAACTCTAATGATTCATGACTACAACTTTACTCGACAGATGCTATCATGATAGAATATTATATATAATGCCCTTTAGATTTACTATCCACTTCTGAGTAAGAGGTTTAAATTAATGAACTATTCACAATAATGTTAGAAGATAATAGTTCGGTCGGCTTTCAAGAATTTCTTACAGGACACAAATGTAGCATCTGTTCGAAATAGTGTTCAGATATTATTAATATAAGAAAACCAATTTTCAGTATTTTTCGTGTATTTAATAATATTGATTACGATAAAAAAATGCATTTCCTAGAATGTATATTTAAAAATTATAACATAATTATACAGTCATAAAACAAAATATAAAAAATCATTGGTTATAATTTTTTTCAAAATAGTGTCATTTATATTAAGAATATTTAATTTTATTTATATATCTTAATAAAATAACTGCATTACTTACTTTAAGAAAAAATTATCTTTCAAAAACAACAAAATATGTATATATATATATATATATATATATATATATATATATATATATATATATATATATATATATGCAAGAAATAAAAAAACATTTTAATGAAGAGATAAATTATCGACATTAAGTAATGAATGGATGAAAAATTAAAATAAACTTATTGATTATAGGTTATACAAAACTCAAGTTAATGAGAAAACGCATACTGCATAAATTATTAGACAAACTGAAAATAGATCAGCAATACTTACGGTACAGAAACACCTTTCTTACATAAATAAAATATTATGTGTATATATAATAAAAAGACAACACAGAAACTAAAGTTGAAAAGAAAAATTACAGGAAATTACACATTTTTTGCACTGTGACTAAATTCATTTTCACTAATGAATGTTTCATTCTTCCACAAACTTTACATTTCTTTTGATCAAAAATATTAATTAATTAATATTGTTGTTGCTTATATGTATTTCGATACCGTCGCCATCTAAATTCATTACTCTCAGGATAATATCGACGCTAAGGTACAGAAAATGTCTTAATATTTCTTCTCTTCAAAAATTCGTAACATTTTTAATCAGAATTTATCATATTATTTATGAATGAAGGAAATGTTTATTTACAAACGACTTTAGTAATCCTTTTGCTCTTTTCTGATTATCTTTTAAAAGAAATTCCAGTAACGCATTTTATATATATATATATATATATATATATATATATATATATTAAATAATTATTAAATACTAAGATTACATAAGTTCAATAAAAAAGGACATTAAATGATATATTAATATAAAATAATTATAACATTACATACGTATAATATATATATATATATATATATATATATATATATATATACTTAGGTACATTCTAAAATTATTTTCCACTAGACAGTTAATTTATAAAATTTGTTGTTATAGATATGAATGGTAGATATTCAATGGTATGGTTCATATTTAGATATTCAAAGAAACCTAATCAATTTAATCATTTGAAAAGCCTATCTATTTTAAGACATCGACACTATTTTAGGCTAAATTTAATTTCGATTCAATAAAACTTCGATCCATTAATACACACTGAACATATATGCACGAATGTAACTGCATAAAGACTTCCAAGCAGACAATTGTGTTTCGAGAATCCATTGTACAAAATGTACTGCTGATGTGCGTGGGTGTGACATGATCTTCGTCAAAAATTCACTACATTCATGATCGCACATTAAAATTTATTAAGCTTGTTCACAAGTTATGAACCCACGCACTCTTACAGGTCCCTCTTGTCATTATTTACTAACTGTAACAAACTGACCAGAGTTTTCCGTTTTTTTTAAAACCATTTTCATGGCTCATAAATTATGCTTTTCATTTGACCTGTATGTACATGATTCTTTAAAGCATTGTCCTCTCATATGTGGAAAAACTTTTAGTCAACACTTTTCATTCGCTCGTCATTGAACCATTTATATATACGTGATGTTTTATTTCAATTTTTCATTTTTCAATTCTGTTATCAAATTTAAAGAACTGATATCGTTCCTTTATCGTCTTACACATACTTTTTCTTGTGCAATAGATTATGTTTTCAAATTGTTATTAATCAGATTTTTCTAAAAAAAATGATTATTATATAAAAAAAAATGTTCAGCGTCACTACTTGTTACTTTATAAATAATGAATTATTAAAATGATAAATGAAAACTTTAATATATGTAAAAATGAATTTATGCTTTAAGCTATTAAAAGAACTATTTATTTCACATTAGATTCTTAACAATTCTATAAAATCACATCAATAAACATAATTAAGTATTAATAATGTGTTGAAAAATAAATCATTTATTCGAAATAATTTAATTAAGATATATACAATAAATATTTGAAAAAGTAAAGTTAATTCTTACTTGGATATTAAACATTGTATTTATGGTAATATTTCAAACGATACCAGTAACTGTATAACTAGATGAGTAAATTAAAAAAAAATGAAACGTAATTATAATTAAAGTGTACTTTTTCTGACATTTTATACAAAAAATAAATAAAACCAATTACATCACATGATCAAATACGCTTCTGCAATTTCAGTTGACTACACTATCGATCTGCACACTGCTCATTTGATTTTTAATGGTTACTTTTTGAAATTTAAGACCGACAGATATCAATTAACAGTTTATACCCACACAGATTGAAATTGATGAGGAGAGAATGGTTAAAAATATATAAAGTTCGTATATAATCAGATTTATATTTTTGAATACCGTTGTCTACTCTTTCAAATATGCTTCTAACATTATAATATGAAGTATTTACGTTGTTCCGCAAAAAATAAAATAACCATTATTTAAAAAAATTAATCGTATGTATGTAAAATATTCAATTAAGTTGCTTATCTATAAAAATAAATCGTTTAAATTTTATTTTTTAGTAGTCGTTATTAATGTACAGTTGAAAATGAAAAGTACAACTGAAAAGTACAATTTATAAATTCGTTATAAAAACTATTCACTTTAATACATACACACATACACATATTAAACACACACACACACACATATATATATATATATATATATATATATATATATATATATATATATAATGAATACATATGTTTCATAATACTTGCTGAAAATTTCATTTTATAACAGCTATCGTACATAGATAGAGTAAATATGGTGTATAATTATCTCTAGGCCATTTATATCCAAAATGCAGTACACTTAATATGCATTGATCGATTATACCTGTAGCAATACAATAATGATGCATTGTGTGGTGGTGGCAAATGCACACGTAAAATTTAACATAGACAATTTCAATCATTTCAGAGCTATGAAGATAAATTCGATTCATAGACAGCACAATGTGTATATAGGTACGATATGTTTCAATAATAGAACATTGTAATATATAATGGTAAATATTAACTACAAACCATTGTTTCGAATTTGTTAATGTAAAAATTAAAATAGGTCAGTAAATTATGTACTATGATTAAACTATTTTATTTATATTCATACGAAATAGATTCCATGAATAATTCGTCAAAGAGTAAAGTTCGTTTTTTTAATTAACTTTAATGATGATTACTTACCCATCTTCCATATCACTGTCATCATCGTAGGTTTCTTCTTCAGCCATAGGTACAGTTAGCATATCCTTCTCAATTCCAGATTCGTTAGATTCTTCGATTGGTTCTGATTCATTTATAATAGAATCAGTCAAAATTATAGGATTTTCTGAACTGTTTTCTTCTATAACAGGAGTTTCTTCAATTGCAGGAGTTGAAATTTCTACAGTGGTTGGTTCAGATACTTCTGTAGATGGCACAAGCTCAATATTTTCTTCAGCCATTGTTAATGAATCACTTTTATCAACTTTTATAAAGGGTTTTTAATTTAATATTTTTATTATTATTTAATCTTTAAACAACCAATCAGTAATATATAAACTTTAAATCCTTCTTTATCTATACACATTCAAAATTAATTCATTATGACACACAGGATATATATATATATGTGTGTGTGTGTGTGTGTGACTGTGTGCATGTGAGTATATATATATATATATATATATATATATATATATATATATATATATGTATGTATGTATGCATATACGTTAATATCATATTCCTATTTCAAAGACAACATAATTTGTAAAAAACTTTAGGTGAGGTGAGTTGGGTTATTTTTCGTTTCACTACGGCAAAGTCAAAAATGAACCTAAATTT
>CM068319.1:18942421-19087421 GCA_034766995.1 Acanthacorydalis orientalis
AAGATATTGTAGGGTCATCGCGAATACAAAAGCCCTGACATGCAAGAACCAAACTAGTCTACACGACACGTGCTTGTATGTATGTGTATTGACATATATGTATTTGTGTTAAAAAGTAAGTATGCATGTCCTCGTCATAGCATTATCTAAACAAGATTATTCAGCCTAACAAGTTGATCCCATTAGCTAATATGAAGAAGTGGCACGCAGTGTACGTCGAACTCCTGACCATTGTGGTTGAATTCTCGATTTTTAACAATAGGTAGGCAAAAAAAAATTATGATCAGAATACAAATTTGAATATTTTCTTAAATTCACATTTTTATACGCTCGTACATACACACAAACACACACAAATACATACACACACACACACACATATATATATATATATATATATATATATATATATATCAAAAAAATACATTTATCCTTAAATTATCTCTTTTTCAGTAACAAAAACACCACAGAAGAAGTTACTGTATTCGTCAATCTTGAATTTCTTACTCAAACTATTCTACTACGTAAGTAAATACGATGTAACATAAATTTAATCCTAGGTAATTACCATATTTTAAAAAAATATTTAAATTTAAAAATAGATGTTCCATAACAAACACATTTCATACATGACAGAAACGACTGGCTTCTACCATGCAGCATTTTCGTGATCTGAAATCTGACTAATAAAAATAAAAACAGAATACCCTTTAAATAAAAAAAATACTCCCAAACTGTTTCTTTTTATGTTTCAACGGCCACATAAATATACACAAGGGCCATGGACTAAAAGCGTGACTCCGTTCTAAACTCAATAGAAACTAAACTACACATACGTTTTTTTTATTTATTGATTAGTGTACAGTTTTTATACGTTTATAACTTTTTTTATTTATCTTGTATATTATTTTCACTGGTTTGCGTCTACGATTTAAATTTTATCTAAAGTTTTAACGATTTTGACTTCAATATATACATATTATAGTCTTTCAATATTAAATTCAGTTTTAATCAATCCGATATAACATATAACTTTTTCAATTCTCTTTGGAAAAGTTATTACTTCATCGTGAAACTAATTTCTACAAAAGACTATTTTATGATTGTTATTAAGCTTACTATATTTAAAAAAACATTCCATTGTATTTATAAAAAATGAAAATATTTTAGACTTAACTAAATTATTTTTTAACTAGATCACTGATTAAATAACTTGAATACAGTTTTGTCGGTAATCGATGATTTTGATTATTTTTTTTTGTTTATTTAAGTAACATATTTAAACAATGAATAATTAATTTACAACGTACTACATAACTAGCACATGTAAAAATATTTCCCTTTAATTCGAATCATTAATTAGACATATATGCATAAACAAAACAATACAATGATTAAAAATTCTAAATTAGCTTCATAAACTTTTTAATGGACTCAATTATAAATGCACCCTTATTTTCATTGACATTTAATTACTGAAACACATAACAGCTATAAATTGTCATTTATGTCGGAATTTGTGAAATTTTTCTCTTAACAAACTTCTCTTCGGTTAAATTGATTTTTTGTTCAAAAATTAATTTATAATATTAAATGTAATAAATAAAGAAACAAGTGTACTTAGAAAAATGTATGTTCGAAATTCGAAATGTTATTTGGTTGGTTATTTGAGGTTTAAGGGTGCATCGAAAAGTAAGATCATTAGCGTCCGATCGAAATGTTATAAAGGAGCACATAAAAGTACTTAATACATAGTATAATACATAGTATATTTTTAATCCATAGTATATTTTTATCTGCATATAACACAATGCATGTGCAAATACCATAGTGAATATAACATAAATAAAATTTTAAGTTAACTATGCTAAAAACAATAACAATAACTGTTGTCTCTAACATCTAACCAAGTTACTCTTCAAACCGCCCACGTATATATATATATATATATAAATATATTATATATATATATATATATGTGTGTGTGTGTGTGTATAAGAGAGAGACAGAGAGTCAATGGATGTGACGGTTTTCAGAGAAATCTTGTATTAACACGTGATCTCCAAGGTACCCTACCAATATAGTTAATGTTACAAGAAGAGTGAATATTTTAATGTCTTTACGATTATTCAATCATTATTATATTAATTTTTTGAAGATGATAATCCTACTGTAGCCATAATCTCGCAATAATATAAACAAATGCTAGAAAAACTATAAGTATGTAATGACTATCACATCTGGTTCCAGCAAACTAACGTCATGATGCACATATTTTGGACATTAATAGATTTTTTACTATCTATGTGCTGAGTACATAATCTCACAATTTAAAAATATAAACTGACAGCCAAGATCACCTTATCTAACAGTTGCTGACTATTTATTATTAAAATACTTTATGTTAACAATGTATGACAACAAATCTCGTACCAATCTCGTAACACGGAACTGAAGAAACACATCTATAAGAAATCCCATCGACTGATCTAAGTTTAAGACACTTCATGAACATATGTCCAGATTTAAAAAATATATGGGTTGTAGGACAAGCTACTTAAGAAATACAGAGGATAAAAAAATGAGTACAGATAAATAAATTTCATTTACCGCCATTTTTTAATAATAGATTTTATTTTCGATATAAACAGATTAAAACCCGTCATATACCATTGATTCCATTCATTGTTCATATATGTATATATATATATATAATGATATATTTAATAATAGTTGAAATATAAGAATACAATGAATACACAAATTAATAAGACTTATGAATATAAAAACAAAAATAAAAACATTAAAATGGATATGTAAAGGATATATTATAAGAAAAAATAAAAATCGGATAAGAATAACAATTATCAATTGATACAAAAAGTATAAAATGTTCAGAAACTAAATAGATGTATAAGAAAAATTATGAGAAATATGTCCATGAACTTTTCGTCTAGGAACAATTAACGTAACAAAAACATTTATTCATATTCTGAAAATAAATATTTAAAATAACAAAAGTTTAAATCGCTTAAACGTCAAAAGACATCAGTGAAATCGTCCAAAAATTGTATTTATGAAAGTACATTAAAGTTTTGATACTTAAAACAACTATAAAGTGTTCTAGATAAAAGACTACAATTATAAGATTTTAAATGTAATATTCTGTTATCTCTTCTTAATGTTACCACAAACTTAAATTATATAATTCTCATCAAAACAGTCGTAATACAGTTAATGTCATTTTAAATTAGTCTATATATATATATATATATATATATATATATATATATATATATATATATATATATATATATATAAGGAGAAGAAAATGTAAAAACTTCACTATTACTATATCATGTATAAATTTCTGAAAAATGCTAATTTTGTTAAAATACTCAATATACTTAAGATGAATTATTATTCATCAGTCCTAGATGTACAAATATATACAATTAAAAGACTATAACGAAGAGGATATTTATTTCTATTATTTTTCCTTAAGTATTGATAAATAATATTTGACATTTAATGTATAATGCGGATAAGTTTTTATAACTTGAGATATAAAATAAATATGCAAATGTTGAACCCTAACAACTTTTTTATGTTTTATTTTAATACAAATATATATTTTTATTTAATAATTAATTTAATTAAAATAATTCATTTACTCCCACAAATACGGAATTAAAAGAATTACATAAAATGTCTTACTTGCGTGGTTTTCTGAAGCCATTAAAATTAAATTACAGAATTATTAAAATTTTTTTTACTTTATAAATATTTAATATATCTTTCGCGTACTTTTTGAAACTATACATCAAAATGAATGTTTTCATTATTTTTGAAGACTTTTAAAAATTTTATAATTATTTTTTAATAAATAAATAAATTACTTCTAATCGTAATTGTATTGTATTAAAATTTATAAATATCTACGAATGAGATTTCAATATAGACATCGAAATTATTAAATATTTTCAAATCTATTCTAGAACAATTAAATCACTAAAAATCCTCATTAAAAAGCATCTAAAAGTACATACAATTACTAATACATATTTCTTTATTCAAGTGAATTTGAAAATCGAATCATAAAGCTAGCTGGTAACTCATGAATTTCTTATTTTATTGAATAATTCTATGAATACTGTGTCATATTCAATATAATTTAAAAATCTTCTGAAACGTGTCTCGTTTCAGAATGAAGTTTTTAAAAAGAAAACATTTTTAATAAAAGTAATCTTAACATGTAAATTAATATAAGCTGCTGTTACAAATTCATTT
Source organism: Acanthacorydalis orientalis (assembly GCA_034766995.1). Classification (NCBI taxonomy): domain Eukaryota; kingdom Metazoa; phylum Arthropoda; class Insecta; order Megaloptera; family Corydalidae; genus Acanthacorydalis; species Acanthacorydalis orientalis. The sequence goes on from CM068319.1 coordinate 18,946,712, forward strand.
AATTTATATTCTTTTATATTTTTAGTAACAATTTAAAGTGTATCTTATTAGAGAGACAAAAGTTCTATTTATAGAAGTTTAAAACAACTGAAAATATAAATTTAGATAAAACTTATCCTTGATTAAAATTTGAATTCAGGTTAAAAATAGAAACTTTATCTGAACAGATTCAATTCAAAAAGTTGTGTAAATTGATTCACGTTCTGTATTTATTTTTAGATGGGAACTTTATATGAAATAAATATTTTACATCACAAATATTATGTAGATAATATATAAAGTATTTGCATCAGGTTTATAAGAACTTGATATAATTTTATTATTAGTATAAAAAATGTTTATATTCCCATAACGTTTACATGTCTGAATACATTTTTACTGTCAATAAATATTGGTAAAATTTTAGAACTTTGCTATTAAATAAAAAAGTTCATAAAACTGTTGATAATAATTATAAATTTAATATGTAAAAATATGTATTTTATATATATTATGTATATATATATATATATGGAGTGTGTTTGTATGTGTATGATAATATTTTCCAAAGTAAACATTTAGCAATGAATATTATACAATAAATAAAAAAGATATTTCATTAAAAAAACGTAAATATTGCAAAAAATAAGTTCGTCATTTATTAATCACAAAATTTTCGCTTCTGTTGTAACAGTAATCTAAAAGAAGGAAAATAGTTGCACAATAAAAAAGAATCTATATATATATATATATATATATATATATATATATATATATATATATATTTACATATTCAATATGACTAAAAATTAAAACTTTGATCTGTATATACTATATCTATATCCTCAAAATAATGGAATTACTATTAAAATAAATCAAATTCTCTGACATCAAATTGCATCAAAAAGTTGTATAATATTGAGGTTAAATTTATTTATTTTCTATTTTTAACAAAATACAGCATTTTTTTCAAATACTTATATTGGTAATATTCGAAATTAAAAATAAAAAATGCACACACAGTCTTAAATCAAAAAAAAAAAGAAAACACATTGTATTATTCACTACTATCAATGCATTTCTTATTAGATTGATCAGAAGAATAGATGCACTTAACACTACGAAAAATTAATCTAATCTAATATTTAGTTTCATAACATATTATTTTATGTTCGGTATAAATCATACTTAGCGAACGAAATTATTTAAAACACGTTATTATAGTAATTACTTTTCTTTAATAAAAATATAAAATCCATGCTGATTATATAAAATCAACCCGAATGCATCATTGATTAATTTACAGAAAAATGCATTTTCTTTCATTAATAATACCTACAAGATTAGTTAATAATAGTTTATAATAAAACAATAGAAAATTAATGAATAGGTGTATCCACGCTGTTTATATATTGAGCTGCCATTAAATATGTCAAGAATTCAAATAAGATTTTATGATGCGCCATACTTTATTAAATAAATAGCCATATTTCTCTTAAAAAAGTTTTAATATACGTACAGCTGTACATTATTTACACAAAAAATGTACGCTTATGCCATAACATACAAATTTATTAACCTTATACTCATTCTCAATTGTTATTAATAAAGACATATATATATATATATATATATATATCTCAAACAGTAAGTAATTATTTATTTATAATGATTAACACGTCAAATATTTATGAGTAACCCCGAGTAATGGTTATATATATAATATATATATATATATATATATCCACAAATATTAATAAAACTTATCAGTCTGACTCTGTATAAAGCAGTGCTTTCAAAATCTAGAAACTAAATAAACTATAATTCCGCCTGCAATTTTGTCAGATGGTTGAGTATTCCAATGCAATTGTTACCTGTCCTAGGCCCGGATGAAGGAAGAAAATTAGAAAGCAAGGTTAGCACCCTACCTTCCTTAAAAACAGAAGAATGCTCATAGAAATCATAAGAGAATTCAAAAAGTTAAATATATACATATATATATAAATATATATATATATATATATATATATATATATATATATATATAGGTAAACATAAAGTTTTCCATTACAACAAAAATAAACATACATTTAAATAAAATTAACTTCTAATTAAAAGAATTACTCTCAAATGTGATGGTATCTCCTAAAATAATAATTAATTTAGCAGCATCTGCTCTCTTCTCCGAAAGTATAGTTAATAAAGTTATAATTGTATAATTAATAAATACCTTATATTAATTGAACCAACTCCGTATCAACCATCCGTATCAACCATCAATATATTCTGAATCCGACCACAAGATATCGTATTAAAAGCTCGGTCATCGATATGAAAGTAAGGATTTTTTTTAATTTAATAAGTAAGAACAAGTACGTCACATTCGTGGAAGTAATATAGGTAAAAGTCTAGTAGTATATCGAAGATAAAAATATGTACATAAATAGTAAATATATACTCACTTAACAAGAATGACTGATTGAGTAAAGTACCTATATAGTGTCTACATTTTATTATCTAGTTTATAAATTATTATAAAAACATAAATAATGTAAGTTATACATACATAAATACATACACACACACATATATATATATATATATATATATATATATATATATATATATATGTTGATTTGAATAAAAAAATTGTCCAACAGTGAAACGACAATGATTAAAAATGATGATGTATATTGATGATAAAACAAATATTTGAAAAATGTTAAATAAATCAATAATTAATTATGACCCTACTATTTTATAAAAAAAATACAGTTTTCTTTCTTATTATGTAGTTACTTGAATATAAATTATAATAACTTTAATATCTATTGAAAACTTTAATTTCTAGTTTCAAAGAGCTATTAATTCAAACTATAATTTTCATTAGGAATATTTCATTAATTTTCAAAATATCTAAATGTTACTTTCAATACGTTTCATGTATCCAATATATGATATCGTGAAAAAAATGTTTTGATAATTGCAAATATCAAACGTATTTTAGGTTCATAATTGCTCAAAATCGTCTACAAAATATATAGCTTAAAGCACACATTAAACAAATTACGTCAATGAATCATACAAATAAATGAAATGTGTATGAAAAATGAAACAGATTACAAACAGTCCATCAGTGGAAAATATTTTCAAAAAATAACAATTGTATGTAGTAGAATCTCAGTCTGAATGAAACATATTTATTATTACTATTAATTGTAATTCCAACAATTTATTTGTTGACAAAAGAAATAAAAGTAGATAATATTGACAATCTACAGGCAATTAATTCAAACGTTATTTCATTTATCGGCAATTAATTTTTTTTAATACTACACGTTGAAATGTTGTTTCCACTTATCCGAATGAACAATGTAATAGTTTTTTTTGTGGAAACGAATAATGTTTTATACAAAATAAAATGGGAAAGACACGTGATTTAAAACTATATCGCACGACGCGAAAAAAACACGTTTTTCTAATAAACAATGTGGTGAGCGTTCGTTGAAGCTTTAATAAGAAGCTTAACGATCGACACTAAAGCACATTTCAATTAAATATAACGTGATTTATACAAGAGTCAATGAACAAAAAAAAAACAACTAAATACGTGTGGAATGAAAGAACTGATATAAACGTACACACATAAAAGAAGATGCAAACATAAAATATACAATAATAATACTATATTAGGTATTACAAAATACATTAAAAATCATTTGGATTATAAATCTTTTTTCAGCTATAAAATTTCCATTTTATAACTTTCTAACCTCAAAAAATATGATTTTCATACACACTAAAGATTTCATCAACAATTACAAATTTTAATGAAAGTTTAATTATTATAGCTATATAATTTTCATGCAATTTTATTAAAAAAATATATAAAATTACATTAAATAAGAACAGAAAAAGTACTTTTATTTGAATAATAGATTTTAATATCTACTGTTTTCAACATGAAGTTCTATATTTTATCTTATTGATATTAAAATGGTTAATATTTACAAAAATAAAATATATTAGTATATTTCCGTTTTAAATTACGAATTTCGTATTACCTTCAATTTAAATTATTTTTTTGCGTCTTGATAAAGAAGTATTCTCTGAGTACTGTTAATATTTTATTGCTTTTTATATCTGATATTGTTCTTAAAATTAACTTTCCATTTTGAAATAGTCTGAATATAAAATTTTTTTGTATTTGTTATCCTTAATGGAACTATTTCAAAGGTTTTAACCAGTCTTCTCCCTTTAAAGTAGTGTAATAAATAATAAATATTAAATATGATAAAAAACAGTCCTGTCATATCCAAAATTCATTGTATGTCTTGCTTTTTATAATTGATTGTTTTCATAGTAACAACGTACAAAATATATTACATTAATATTAATTTATAAAGTCTGTTCACAGCTGCCTAAATTAACTTTGTGGGCTTCTAGACGCACCCCTAAATTACTTATTAGACATCAGTATTATATATATATATATATATATATATATATATATATATATATATATATATTAATTTGCACGATAATATACGCACATACATATATATATATATATATATATATATATATATATATATACAAATAAACATTTAGGTTGTTGAAAAGCATCGTTTTAAAATTTAGAAAAAATTCAAACATTTGCTCATAGCAATGACAGAGCTGAAATTTAAAAAACAACGTTTTATGAAAATATTATTTATAATCGTTTATTTACATGAATGAGTACCGACTGACGTTTTGTTAATGTATGAATTTTTTCTCTGATTTACACTCGTGAAATAAAAAGTTCTTAATAAAACAATAATCAAACACCGTGCGTCAAACATCAGAGATAATACAATAAAAACGTGCAAATAGAACATAATTAAAACAAACCACAAATCTGTGTCGATACGTTTGAGATAATAAATAAAAACGTTTGTTCTATTTTCGATTTTTATGTTATAAACCAATCTCGGCGTCGGGTCCATCTAATGTATTATTTTCTATACTATACAAATTTTTTGCATATTCGCAATAAATTATTAAACATTAAGTACGTAGTGCACAAATATCATAACATCGATAAAAGAAGAACAATAATTTAATGCTTGTTTTTTACTTTGAAAATAATAATAGAAGATTTTTATTTAAAATCATTGCTATAACTACAAATGTTTTTCGAATCGTAAAAATAAGTACATTAATAGGAACAACTATTCTATTGGTTGTAATGAAAAGCAAATTTCTATTTTTCAAAATAACTTCTAAATTCATCCATAAAGGAAATTCTAAAAAAAGATTGTATATAATATAGATAAGAAAAGTATAAAATTGGCAATAATATTTCAGATAAAATATGAAGATCCAACATATTTATCACTTAGTCAAACTTCTTAAAATAAAATCAGCATAAAAATAAAAAGATGTAAAATAACCTCTTTGAACACAAATTCAAATAAATGTTTGATTTTATCACAGACAAGAAATTAGCTTATAATAATTATTAAATATGTGCAAAGTGCTCATCATAATTATATATTAATTAATTTATATACCTAAATATAACCACTAGTCAAAAATCTAAACGTCGTTAGATAACACGGTACATATTCTAAGGTGTACAACAACAAAAATTTAATTACAATTAAATAACGTCTTTGTTATATTAAATTTAATTAATTTCGAGTTTGTTCCACACTCATTATAAACATATACAATGATTTTCTTTGAAACTCGGATTAAACTAGGATAAAACTTGAATATAGTCAATTTCAATTTCATGACTTTAGTCACATTCTACACTGTACTACATACAATTTCAATAGCCATAATACAATAGCTCAGGGTTATTCATACCGTGCAAGTTAATCCAAATCGAATATAAATAAAATATAACTAATTTAGTGATTAGTTGCATGAAGAATAATTTAAATATTAATTAATTTCAATGAAACTTTTTCTCGGACGACATTATAAATATACAGGTGTAAAAAAATTAATAATAATTGTAATAAATGTTAAAAAAATACATACAGAAAAGTTTTTTTTTTCAAACAATACAACCGATTGTCTTTGTATTATGTTCTTCTCCGCAATAATAGCAAATTTTAAAACGATTAAACTAAAATAAAATCTTATATTGAACAGTAATCTCCCTGACAGTATTTAATTCTATTTAAAGTATAGATTTTTTAACATATATATATATATATATATATATATATATATATATATATATATATATATATGTATGTATGTATGTGTACGTGCGTGTGTGTATTTCCCTAAAAAAAACTCTTTCGTTACAAACGCTGTGACGAATGCATGGATAATGATTTTCATTACACTATCCAGCAAAAAAATTCTGGTATTTTTTAGAAGTTATTTAAATTTATTTTTGGATATTGTACTCATCAGAATATGTTTTTTTATTTTCTTATTTATTTCCATATAACAGAACTATATTAACTGTTTGTTTGTATTATATTTCTTACATTTCGAAGAGTACATGCTAATTTATTTAAAGTTATAATTGGTTGAATGGTGAAAATACATGTTGTAAAAAAGATTTCAAAGTCCAGAAAAATACGTTCCGTAAAAAATTACCCCTGTCTATTTATTATTTAAAAACGGAAACTCGATTAAGAAATCTAATTATTATATAATAATTATTTTTTTAATTCTAAATAAAGTTAAATAAATAATAAGGAAATAAGTAAAAGGAGTTATCGCAGTTTAGGTATATAATGTATATATATATATATATATATATTCATATATCTTTATATGTATCTTCGTATGTTCATACACGCAAATACTGTACACTTCCTTACTATATAGAAGTTAATACCTAATTCCAATAGAAACAGAAACCTCATAATAATCATAAATCCAATTATGTCTACTTTTTATAATGTCAATTGGAATAAAAATATATATATTTATTGAAAATGAATCGTTTTACGAAACATCATAATAGATGCAACGAAAATATTTATAACAAATACTATTAACAACATTTTATATAAGCAAATAAAATGAATATAAATACTTAAAAAAATATTTTAATAATCAAATTATAGTTATACAAACTCAATGGAGTGCATAATATAATGTGAACAAAATTTAATAAGTTAATAGATCAATAACTATTATTTATTTACAAATTTATCATGGAAAACCAAATCATATATGTATATATAAAACACCTTTTTCAGTACTTCAGTACTTAATACGTACTCAAATGTTAACTCCTTTTTGTTGAACATTTATACATATGTGTGTATATATATGTATATATAAAACTACAAATTTAAAAAATTCTCGCAAAAAATACAATTTTTATTTTCTCAAACTACATACTTTTGTTTGTATTGAATTTTACTGTCTCGAAATATGTTATATACATATATATATATATATATATATATATATATATATATATATATATATATATATATATATATATATGGGTACACAATAAAAAGCCACCTCTATAAATGACAAACATAATTGGTTACAAAATGTACACAGAAGAAACAACACTAACAACCGTTCAGTGTTATAAATTGCACCTAAAAACGTTTGATATCGAACGCGGAAATTTATTGTAGCTTCTTATCTGATGTTTTTGTACAAATATCAGATAACATTTGGTTTCACCTCAACGTAATACTAAAATTATAGACCAAAAACTCGAATATAAATCACTTAACAGGACATAAATATGAAATTGAACATTGTAAAATATATAGGAGGTAAATTCAGCATTTTTATAAAATTATGTGAGACTACAGAAAAAATATATACTGAAAACAACACCTGTTTGCCACTGTGTAAGTTTAGTTGCCTATTTTAAATTAAAAAAACATATAAAAAACATAAATATGTATATATACATTGTGTATATATACATTGTGTATATATATATATAAATGTATATATATATATATATATATATATGTATATATATATATATATATATATATATATATGTATATACAATTTATTTTTAAATACACTCATATATAATTTAAATTTTTCAATAATTTTAACAAAAAAAATATATATTCCGATAACTGTTCACAACATTAAAACATAATATTTTTTAATGAAACTCACCGGTACGATTCATTACAGAAACGACCCCGTGGCATAGGAGTAGGTGGAAGGTCTCTCTTTTTACGATCACCACTATTAATATAGTGGGTGACATTGATCACTTTCCCCGTAGATATCCTGAAAAAATAATATCAATTAATATCATACAGGTAATTAAAACAACAAAAGAAGTTCAAAACTTATACTGACAAACATATATTTATGTGACATGTAATCAAATCATTTGTCAGCATACATTTACATACACATTCAGGAATACGTATATATATATATATATATATATATATATATATATATATATATATATATATATATATATATTGTATGGCTTGTATTCTATAACAAAAAATACTATATAATAAATCATATTAAAAATCATAATAACTATGTACGTCACAAAACAAATTAAATAAATTATATTTTTTGGTTGTTCAAATATATTCATAATTCAAAATAAAAAGAATGTGTAAAGGGTTTTAATCATAATAAAAAAATTAAGTATCTCTTACATGTAAAATGAAATTTTAAACACTAAAATTATTCGTATTTTATTGACGATTGTCCATTCCTAAAAAAGAAATAGTTAAACTTAAACATCGCAGCAGGACGTCAACTATATATCCAGAAATTAAGTAAATAAGCTACTATCTTTTATTTTTCAACGATCGTTATTTCTAAATAATTAAACGGAAAACCAGACTTTTAATATTCAAATCGATAATATAAACAAATGTGTCATTAGAGTATCTGTATATCAATCAGCACCTAATTTGCATCAGCGGATACTAATTTAAAATACTTAATTCGGATCACTTCAGGCATTGAATGGTTTAATATAATTAAAACAGTGATTTCACATTTGAGAAATCTGAAAATACAGCAGCTACAGGAATTGATAAATACATTAATAAGCAAATAAGGTACTAAAAATTGAAACAAACCGTGATAGTTTATTACGTTTAGAATTACAAGAAATACTTGGAATATTTATTAAATAATACATTGAAATGACTAATAAAATATATAAACATTCTAAAAAAAATTTTAAAAAATGTCTTTCCAATCATTCCTAATATAAACAACTACAAAAATTCAACCACAAAAATTCAAGGTTAACAGAAATATGAACGATTTATAAAAAAAATATCCTATGAACATACCTAAAATATATATTTGTGTATTTTTCTACTGCAATATAACAAGTAAATATTATTTTAATGAACGTATAGTTTTTATAACAAGATCACTTGATTAATGTACAACTACAAAAACTTTTTTATAATTGGATCAATACAACTTTTGAAACAATATTTTATAACTGGTAAAATACCTAAATAATCTTTTAGAAAAGGATGCACAGATAACTGTAATCATAACTGCATCCGTATAAGTATATATATATATACATCGAACTGAAATACAAATAATTTAAAATATTAGGTCAGAGGTTTTATTCATTTTAGTTGCGTAACCAAGATTATTTATTTGTATTATAGTAAGTTCACAAGCTTAATATCAAATTACATTTGAAAATTTAAAGAACAAATCAAAATTAAATTGTTTCATTTTACAACAAATACTGAAAAAATGATTCTAGCTCTTAAATACAAACCTAACAGTAATGAATCAGCAAATATATCCACGAAAGATTATACTTTTGTTACAAAATACAATCTATGTATTGCAAATTATTTCAAAAAATTATTCAAGACTTTTTTTCGACACTGTTCATCACTATATAGTAACTTATCTTCCATAATGGAAAATATATCCATTAAAGAATATGAATTTAAGTATTTTCTAACATCTTATTTAACGTTGAAAAAATCTAAAATGAAAAATAAAGAAAAACTAGAAAATCTATTGATGTATCGAAATATCAAGAGCAACCCTCACAGCCTAAATTGTACGATCTGAATATTAGAATTATCTCAATTTGGAAGGAAATAGTTGCGTTTTCACTAACAATTGCTGTTTCAAAAAGTTAAATGAATTGAAAACAGATAAAAATTAAAAAGCCCTTGTTAAACTAACGTCATACTATATTAAATAATCCTGAAATAATACGTAAATTATTAAGAAAAGTATAAGTAATTTAATATATCAAAATAAAAAATAAAACAATTTGTGTTAGAGCTGGGAATCGAAGTCGATTCTACTACTCCGACACCGCAACTATGTACATACAAAATCATCAAGTGTTTTAAAAAAAATCATATTTTTAGTAAAAGGTGTTATATATCAAAACTTAGATTCAAACTCGAACAAATAAATAACCAAACCCCTTAATCTTTCTGGCATGACCACCTTAAATTTTTCTCTTTAAATTTCGTTATATAAAAACAAATATCAACATAAATAATATCGTTTTGTTATCACTCTATGATTGGACTTTTTATCTAATTTATAAAATTTCGAACCTTTGTTTAACAAGAAACGGAAAAATATTTAAAAATACATAAAATAAAAAATAGTAGCTAAACATTGAATAACATTCTACAATTGAGACTCGTTTTCAAAAACATTGCTCTTACGAAGTTTGACAGTCACTGTCTGCAACATTTATTTTTCTGCACACATGTTGCTGTGCAGTCAACGAACGAACACTTTGACACATCAAACACACATGTTTGTATAATAAGATATTACTTGAATCCTGAATGAAAAAATGTATACAAACAATGTTCGATAAACAATACAGTTGCAACAACAATCAAATTAACGAACACAATACCGAAAACCGCATAAATGTATTTTTAACCTAGAGCAAGTGTTGAAATGAAACTAAAAATAACAACAGTTGTGTTTTATTTAACATACGTGTATTTCGTTTATAATGACAACCAGAACCGGTGAGAACATCGTATTATCAAATATCATATGTTCTGTATAAATAAACAAAGCGGTGTAATTCAAATAAACTTGTGCACAATGTTTAAATGCAACACTTAAATAAACACTTAATACTTGAAAATATTCATTTTAGTTCAACATCCTCCTTTACTTAACTATAACTAAGTTGATTCAATCGTTTTATACTACACTTCATGTTTACTTGTTTTCCGACTTCAATATTGAAGCGAACGTAGGAAATGACTTTTGCACTTATCTGCGCGAATTTATCTCGATACCGCAACATTTAAAGTTTACTCTGATATCAGTTAATAAAATGTCATATTTATTTCGGTTCATAACAAAACACAATGATTTAAAATGATCTATTATTGCAGTATTCTTTTCTCAAAATTATTTTTTATATAAAATTAACTTACAGATGTATTAAAATTAATTACTATAAAATCTTCATTGTCAAAAAAGTCATTATATTTTTAATGAAGGAATAAACACATTTAATTATCTTTAATCTGAAATCACAACATATTATTCAACACTTACTTGTATACAATCGCTTTTCAAAAATTGCCTTTCTGTTAATCACAAGTAGTCAATAAATTTTTATCATAACAATGTTACTTTTAATTATAACTAACACTGCATCATAATAAATGTTTTGGAATATATAACAAACAATTCTGGTAAACAAATCAAACGATACATACAATGGAATGAAAATACCATGAAAAAAATTCGACTGATATATATAAATATATCGAATCAAATGTTAATCATAGACAGACTAAAAAAGAAAACTCCAGTCTAACCTGCATGAGGAGAATTTATAACTTTATTTTTTATAAATATAACTTGATTTTTTTGAAAAGAATAGTCATACATTAATATTGAAATTAGAAAATTGTAGAAACTTAAAAAATATTCAATACTTCAAGAAATACTCGTACCTCGAATAAATTGAATTCCTGCATAATGAAACAACTGCCTTCTTTACAGAAAGTCTTTAAATCAATAAAAAGCAATGGATTTTTATTTATGAAACTTTTATTCACATGTTTTTTTATAGTTATTATTGTTGATAATATCTAAACGTTTTCTAATACTTTTCTTAAAAATCCTACTACAATATATTTAAAATAAAACTTTCTTCCAATGTTAAAAGAAAAGATATTTAATGCACAGTTTATATTCTATCGCCTAATTATCTAATTAATTAAACAAAGATGATTTATTATCCAACATTTTAAATAACTGACGTGTGTACAAATTCTACTTTTTAGAGCTCCGGTACAATAAAGTAAAACTTGAAGAGATTTTCTAGGAAAATTTCATCGAAATCAGTCGTGCGTTAATTATAATTTCGCGTAATGTCACAGAAAAAATTACAAAAACTTTGAAAAATCACGGTTTATACACATATTTATCTTACACACACACACACATATATATATATATATATATATATATATATATATATATATGTACAAATATTTATCTCTGGAGTACACAGTAAAGTAAAAATTTTAAGCCCTGGAGATAACATCGGTTTATATGATGAGATTTCAGTCATCATTCCCCTAATTCCTGAAATTCTCCCACATATTTTTTTAGAAGCTAATAAATTTGGTTCTTCAGAATATTAAATTATATTTAAATTAATTATATTCTGCTTAATACATAATTTACAAAAATATTGCATCATTATATAGGTACATACTCAGCAATAATGATCATTATTAATTTTTATTGAACCAACTTGCACACTTTTAATATTTGTGTTCATTTTTCTTTATAAGAATTAAATATTCTTTTTCGCCTTCAATATGATTTTCAATGGATTTACTTTATACCATAATTACACAAAAAAGTTCACTTTTAATTACAAAATAAATTTCAAATACGGACCGAGATTAATAAATACATTATTAATACTTCTCATTTACTTTCACTCAAATAAAATGAAAAATAAATTCAATGACAATCATATTATAAAAAGTATATAAATATTTAATACCACACTACATATATATATATATATATATATATATATATATATATCATTATTTTTTGTATTTATTTTATTATCTAATTGATTTAACAATAATTTTTCATTAAAGCCTTATATCTGTTTATGTTAAAAAAACGCTCAGATGCGTTAACTTACTACATTATATTATATTATCTACATACATATATATATATATATATATATATATATATATATATATATAGTATATAAATGTATAAAAAATAAATTATTAATGGTATTAAGAGTATTAATTGAAGGTACTAACAAAAATATATTTAAAATGAATGAAGATGTACTTTTCAAAGTTATAGAAAATAAATATTATTTAATATAAATGTTAATTATATATATATATATACATATATATATATATATATATATATATATATATATATATATATATACAATATATACAATATTGTGTCACGTCATACGAATTTGCTTTTTATATTATAATCTACGCCAGTGTGCATATATATTTTAATATATCTTGATATTCGTACTGTTTGCTCCATCTCCAATCTTAAAATAGAACATCTCTAAAACTGATCATTCATTTACGTTTGCTATTTGACAAACTGTATGTAAATATTTAGCGATCTTATATATATACTAGGTAAATATTACTTACGTGAGGTAATAGCATAAAAGACAGGACCTTGACATAAAGGAAACAAGAGTACATTTGATATGATGTAAATGCATTACTAACATTAGAATTGCAACAGTTCATTTATATTAATGAATTTAGAGTATAAATAGTTACAGTACGGACGTTATTTATTAATATACAGATATATATATATATATATATATATATATATATATATATATATATATATATATATATATATATATGTATGTATATTAATTAAAAACTGAATATATCAGTTGTTACAAAGAGATAAAAATAAACACAATCAATTAAGTTAAATGACTAGTTTGTTTTATTCGTTTTTTTCTAAAACAAGTTATGTATTTTCTTCATGTTTCACTATGAATAATAAAGTAAAATGTGCTGTTTTTATTCATTTACATAAAATGTATTGCTTGGCGTTCAAACAAAATTTATGCATGCATATTTATATATATATATATACACTCACAAATGTATATATATATATATATATATATATATATATATATATGTATAAATGTTAAATAACTTATATAAATAATTTATATAGAACTATCATAACAAGGAAATTTTGCCATTTAACTAGTTAATACTACATCACATTTCAAAAGTATACAAATTACTCATCCTATACTTAAATCATTGCGTATACATAATAATCATTTTTTTTAAAGATTGCACAAATTAAAACCTACTGTTTAATATCTTGCATCACCTGTTGCTTGTTTTGAAATATCTTAATATTAATTCAGGGTCACTGTTTAAAGTTCATATAAAAATGTAAGTATTTTGTGAAAGAATAAATTAATATATTTAATTACTTTAGTCATTTAGATATTTTAATGTAAAATAATAAATTTGTCTCATTTTCTATTTCACATGTCTTTTCTGTGTATTCTTACTTTCTATTTGTTCATGGGGAAAATTCCGAATAAAAATAATAATTTGCTTCAAATATAAATATAAATATATATATATATATATATATATATATATATATATATATATATATATATATATATATATACCTTTTAAATACTATCCCATGTTAGCATTCACATATACCATTAATAAATTCTTTATTCTATTTGTTTTTATTTAAACACACACACACACACACACATATATATATATATATATATATATATATAAATATATATATATATATATATATATATATATATATATAAAGCAGACTGAATTGATAGATACTGTTGATCACTATTTCACAAGTTCTACTATTTTCGAATGATTGCAAAGGCTTGAGTTAAAAGTTGGGATTACCTCGATTATTCTGATCTTAATTTGTTGCATTATTGTAGTGTATTGTATCGTTCACAGCATATACATATATTTATATATATATATATATATATATATATATATATATATATGTATATACATATGTATGTGTATATATATTTATTCGTGAATATATATATATATATATATATACATATACATATACATATATATATATATATATATATATGTATGTGTATATATATTTATTCGTGAATATATATATATATATATATATATATATATACAGAAAAAGACAATATAAGAATTATATTAATGGAGTTTTATATTAACACTGATAGAACAAACCTAAAACAAAATGTTTATTTTGGAAATATATACTTTAAAGAATTAATTACCAGTATTGCTATTATAAATCTCTTTATCAGCTATGTGTCTAAAAAGTCATATTTTTTAAAAATATAACTGTATAAAACATAAAAAGTTGTAAAATGTTCAAAACGGTGCAAAAGTATTCGAATACTTCAGTCATTAAGATATTCAGTCTGCATAATAAAGTATAATGTACAAAGACCTTGATATTCAAATCAGCCAATTTTTAATCAAATAAAAAAGAATTAAATCGGCAATTGGTCTTTTGTCACAGATCAATCTTTCAATTATTTCCTTCTAGATCTTAGTTAGAAGTTATTCCAAACTATGCAGTACAGTATAAAGGTAATTATGAATTTAATTCTTAAATTATATTCGGAATTAATTAAGAATTAAACAAATTGTTTATTATTGAAAAAGATTGATCCAGATTTCAACTGGAAATAAACACTATTCTGTTAAACTATACTAACTTTCTGTTTTATTAATGATATTCAGATTATATATATATATATATATTTATATATATATATATATATATATATATATATATATGTACAAAAATATTTAATTCGTATTTCAATTACACTCTAAAATCACAAATATAATAAACATTATATATATATATATATATATATATATATATAATATACGTATGTATGTATATATGTTAACGTCCGTTATCCAATTCCTATAAAAATAATAACAAAAAAATCTGTAACAAACTGATAATTACTAAGAAATTATTTTGACATCTGTTAAACATTTGACATTGGTTAACTTTAAATGAAAGGACTGAAAAGCTTGCAAGAGAAAATCACAACTTTAGTTCATTTTGAACTGTTTGTTAGATATTCATTATGATAATAATTTAATAACTAAATTAACTTCACCCTCTTTTTAGAAAAAAAATGATCATAAACTTAATGAATTAAATTAGACAATTAATAAAAGTACGTGAGCGAGTGTTCTATCTTTTAAAAAATAGTACTTGTTCCTTGAAAAAATACATTCTTGCAGTTTTCCACTGGAATCTATTGTCTCCTTTAATGAAGAGACTTAAAAATGGATTTTGAAAGAGAAATATCCATCTACTATCAAATTCGTTCTCTTATGAATATTTATAGTGATTATTATTATTCATCCGTGCTTTTAATAATGATTATAATTCATCAATGCTTTTAGTTATTACTGTTATTCATAAAATTAGCGTAGAAGATCACAAAAAATATATGGAAATCTAATGATAATAAATCATATCAAAAAGTAATATATATATATATATATATATATATATATATATATATATAACAAAAGAATAAGTGCATATTTTTAACTAATATTTATAATATGTAAAAAAAACTATGATTCAATTTACTAAATATGTATGTTTGTGTACAAATAGTATAACGCACACTAGTAGCACCGTTCAAAATATTGTGAAATATATTAAAAAAGAATTTGAACTGTTTTACAACGTAGTATTCAAACTTTATATGATTTAAATAGTCCAACAATAATTCATAAGTCTACATATCAAACATTATAAATATTAAAATTACTTCACGATATTCTCTCAGTAAACAAATCAATCATTGGTATTTGTCTATTTGAATATAAAATATAATATTTGCGAGCGTGTCGTCAATACCACGAAAATTATAAAAAAATGTAGACCTTGAAATGAGATTTGCACGTAAAAAGATACGTGAAAAATTTCCCATATTACCTACAGGTATTGAAATATTGAATATAAATTGTTTCTTTCGTTTCAATGTCATCATCTTTAGTGTAGTGAACGTGAACGAGAATTGACACAATAGGTGATTATTTTGTTTGTACAATACTTTATGACAATTGAAAATTTTAATTGATTATATCTGGAAGAAAAAGTAGGAATGATATGAGCAAAATATAATATTTAAAATGGCGTGAGTAACTTTTAAATAACATAATAAAATAAATTAGTTTATCACGTTTTCATAAATTTTCAAGAAAAAACTAATAAGGTATTGTATTTAATTTCAACCTTTGTTAATTATTATATAAATAAGAAAGGTTATGACCGAACTTTCCATTCTAAAATGGTTTATTGTTATTGTAATAAATATATATATATATATATATATATATATATATATATATATATATATATATTATAAGTATATTTAATATTATTCTGAGCCGATTTCGAGATATTAATTCGTATATTTTATATAAATCAAATTTTGCAAAATAAATGGAGTGTTTTCGCAAACAAATTTATTTGTATTGGATTAAAAACAACACCTGCTTGCTCTTTCAAAATATTTACGAAACCTTTCCCTCCTTAAAAGGTGATTAATCATCCACTTGATATATTTTTATTGATATCTACAGTGAAACTTAGTATGATTATAATACAATTGTTGTTCCTATTGCTATGGATAAGTTCCCGTTCGCAGTTTTACGTCGTTTGTAAGAATGAAATTGCATTCAGTTTCAAAAATAACATAATTTCTTATCAACATTTTCAATAACTGATTATTGATTACATGAATTTGCAATACCATCATCCTCAGAATGCTAAAGTCTGGAGAACTCGAATAACATCAGATGTTTCAATCAGATTTTTATATACATTAGCGCTCTAAAGATGACAACAACGCAATCGAAAAATATATATAAATAATAATAATGAATAATAATTAATTATTCAGGAAAAAAATATCTACTTTATATGAATAAAAATTCCATTACCAAAATTATTATAATAGTTGGAAAAAACAGTGGTGATATAATGAAGGAAACAGATATTTCGTTTGAAAATAATGTAAAAAAAACTAATACAAGTAGATAAATAAATATATAAAAAGATAATAGTCCACTCTATCATAATTACATAAAATTATATCTATTTATATATTTATTTCTTAATAATGAATAACACTATAATTACAATGACGCTAATGATCATGTTATAAACACATACGAAAAAGTATAATTTTTGTTGTACGTTCTTAAATAACCGATTTATTTTTTTGCTGTATATGAATTATATTGTTTAAAAAATATTGTTTTTAAAATATGTATATAAAAAGAGTTATTCCTTTTCTACAATATAGACATTTCTGGTGAATATAGAAAATGTCAATTTCATTAGTTAAAACATATTTTTCTGTTTTCATTCTCTCAACTTCATTTTTTTTAAATAAAATCATGCGTTGAAAATATATCTTAAAAATTAAAAGATTTTTTCTCGCCGTTTCATATAGCAGAAGAATAAGGATTGGTTATAAGCCTGATTTATATTTACCGCTTGCAAATTGTAGAGAAAATCCTAAATTATAATCATGCAAACAGATCTTACTAGCCAAAATAATGGTTATATATCGCAATAAAAGTGTTTTCTATGGTTACGAATTTTTTTAAAAAGAAATGATAGTATGGTTTTTATTTCCAAATCGAATATAGGTCTACAACTTCTAAACTTTATTAAGTTAGTTTACTTAAAATATTTCTTGTATATTAAAATGAGATTTAGAAAGCAATATATGAGAAAACATGTTCTTTTCAGATTTACCGATAGATAAACAACATTACATTTTATTAAATTATAAATTTACCGAGTACCTGAAATTAATTAATATATAAAATGAAATTATATAACCTCTTAACTTTTTTAAAAAATATACGTGCGTACACACACACACACACATTATACATAATATATATATATATATATATATATATATTTATTTAATTAAAAATTATAATATAAAAATACAATTCCTGTACATATTGCAATAATTTCTTAACAATTTTTTTTTTAATTTTCTTAGCATTTAATTAGGTATTGGGTATTTATTATTTTGAAAATTTTCTTTTATAACTTGATGTAAAAAACATATGATAACAATTATCGTGCAAATAATCAACACATGACCTCAATTAAATACAATGTTTATTCCTCAATAAACTAATTCATTTGCTATTGTGCGGTATTTTAATACAATATATTATAATTAATGAACTACAGAAAACAATGGCACAGAATCCCTTATTATACATATAAAGGTTTCGTAATTAATGCATTTATCTATCTCTATTCTCATACAACTCAGACGACTACATGTAATTAACGTTTTTATTACCATATATATAATTAAAATATTCTTGTAGCGAGTTTATTTTCAAGATTCAGGACAATTATTTTCTCTGAAAAATAAAATAATTTATAATTCATAATTATAATAATATAATTTGAATAGTGCCTTTATAAATTTAAAATTGGTACAGAAATAAAACACAATACAAGAATTGCAGACATATTTTCAATATTTACAGATTACTTGAAAATATGATGGATTCATAAACTTTTTTAGCAGAACACTAAACAAAATACACGTATAAATTAAATAACGAGATATGACAAATGCATGTTCGTATATACATATATATATATATATATATATATATATATATATATATATATATTTATTTATTTATATATATATATATATATATATATATATATATATATGTACATACTAATGTGTGTGTATCTAAACCTTCTCATCAATATAAATATATATATACTGCTTATAATACTAATTCGTATTGTAATGATGTTAAATTAGATATATTTATACATCCTCTTAATACTGAACAGTAGTATAATTACAACAATATTAATGACTATATTATATACATTTGTAGAATTGGCACATTTATGGATAATAATAAGTGTGTTGGTAAATGTAAACGTTGATAAAACATGTAGTTACATCAAGTATATCATTATTGTTGAATTCGCACATTAAGTTCACCTTCAATATTGCAAAACTGAAAATCGTAAAAGTCGTAAAACAACATCAGGTCTTTATTGACCTCTTTATACACATCCATATATATATATATATATATATATATATATATATATATATATATATATATATATATATATATATATATAAATGCATATATATAAATTTATTATTAAGTTTCCAATCGAAAGACAGGATCAAAGATAAGAACTCTTGAAATTTATTTCCAATCAACATAAAAAAAGAAAATTTAATTTAAATTCGCATATACACTAACATATATATATATATATATATATATATATATATATATATATATATATATATATATATATAAATAATTAATGAATGGTTCGGGGTTGATAGACAGTAGACTAAAATTATTTAGAATAGATAAGCATAAACTATACTATTTTAATAGAACCTAATTTTCATATAAAATAAACTTTGTTTTCATACGTAATATGAATGTGTATATATATATATATATATATATATATATATATATATATATATATATATATATATATATATATATATATATATTTGTATTTATATATGTATGTATGTTTATATACATTTATACATATTAATTGCTTAATAGTTAATAAGAGTAATTAAATGTTTGTTCAGAATATTAAAAGTTTTGGTAAATAATTCACATAGAAAGTTTATTGATAGTTTTTACCCCACATTTATTGGAAAAGTCATGAATCTATTTTACCATTTCAACAAAATTATCTAAAGTTTACACTCTATAAAAGAGAAGAAAAATGCATCGAATGTTATCTTATTTGTAATTAACTTTGGAGTTTTTATCCACACACAAATATACACACACACACATCCATACACCCACATACACACATATATATATATACATATAAAGAAATGACTCAATTTAGGCTTCCTCATGAAAGCATTAAGAAATCGCAACAATTTAAAAAAAAGTTATTTTTAAAATTTTGCATTTTTTTAATATTTTCGTATGGAAGCTTAAATTGAATCATATATATATATATAATTGTTATGTTTAAAAAATGTTAAAAGAATAAACAAAGTTGGAAGATTTTTAACAAACGAATAAAATGAATTAAGATGGTAGAAACGAGTGAAGTAAACTAAAAAATTTAATTGAAAAATATATAAATTAGGGTATTAAATATAATCGAACATAATTAACAACAAAATAAAATTATTTACATTTAAAGTAAGAATATATATTTAAAATAATAATACTTTGTAAATGATAAAAACTAATCTAACAGAAAAAAAATATGAACAAAATTTAAAAAGTATATGGAATGAACTTTAAATATGGCATTTAAAGTAATGTAGCAGATATGGGATATATTATTATATTCCTTTATTTTTTTGTTATATATATATATATATATATATATATATATATATATATATATATATATATATATATATATATATATATATTGTTAATACAAATACTTCTCTTATTATTAAACGTTAACTTACTTCATTGAGTAAAAATGTTATCAAATTAATAGTAGCATAATATTTATCTGAACATAAGTATAGAACAGGGAAAAAATACACATAATTAAAAATATCAACAATTAAAAAGCAATAAATCATTACTTACTGATACTTCGTTTTCCATCGATGCATAATGTTTCTTTTGAAACCACTTGAACAGACACCACAGTAAAACATATCACTTACTATAAACAAACACCGAAAACAGCAATATCAAATCAACACAAATATTTGAATACGAAAACACAGGTAACAAATAAAAAGAACACTGTTGAATTTCGTTGAAACATAGCACAAGGCCGATCACATCATATTTCCTTCTACATACATATAAATTTATATGTGGTATTTATGCGAGTGGTTGTATAGGTGTATATATATATATATATATATATATATATATATATATATATATATATATATATATATATATATATATATATATATATATATATATATATATAGACATCAATGACCACACAATACTTTTTATAACAATAAATCTGGTTTATATTACACTGAGCACAGGTGGTAATTATTATAACAATATTTAAACACATTTAGTTACTTGACTGTACACTATTTCTTATTTGTGAATGTAAGTGAAGTGCCTTAAATATGATTTATATATACAAATAAAGCATATATCCTGTGTAATAAATACTAACATATTTATTATACTACAAAAAAAAAAACATTATTTTTATAGACAAGTTATTCTTATATACATAACTTATTTTGTTTGCAATATTTGCTTTATACAGATATACCTGATAAATGTACATAAATGTGGTGAATATGAATTCGCAAAACACAAGCATTTTTTTAGGTTTGTTAAGAAAAAATATTTATCCACTCGTGTATATATATATATATATATATATACATATATATATATATATATATATATATACATATATATATATATGTAAAATAATGTGTTATATATAAAAGAAAAACACTGAAAAACAACACTAACCAACCAACACTATTCTATTTAAACCGTGTATAAACGATATGCAAATACGGTACTGGCAGGAACAATGAAATGCTCATTAATGTGGTTAAACATTATTTATACCATTTTTAAATAACAAGATTATTAAGTAGGAATAATCACTTTATTATTTGATAGCCAATGTATACACAAATCTTAATAAAACAATTTTGTATTTATCATAACCGTATTTGTTGTGCTAAATTTAAAACGGCGCGTATAAGAACATTAAGTAAGTGCTGACGCCTAGATTACAAAATGTAAATTAGGAACTAAAATGAGAATAGATATAAAATTAATAGCAATATATGCTACTCCCCTCAATCATGTGGTTTTATCAGTTGTTTATTTTTTTCTTTCTATAAAAAATATTTTTTCCGGCAAAAAATATCTTGATAAATTATTTCTTAACAATTTTGATTAATATAGTTTATAAGATAATCATAATAAATTATTCTACTCAAAGTAAAATAGTAATTTTGAACCTTATAAAAGATGTTTTGCTCGAATCAAAAAATCTTCGAAACTCATTATTTCATGTCGTTTGAAAATATTCTCTTTATCCATTTGTTACAAAACTAACTCAACTGCTTTCTGTTTTGATATGTAAATATTTGATTACTAGAATTTAAGTATATTTTTATTAGGCTACATTATTAATGTATGACTTTCAGGATACAATATTAACTTTTATAAAAATTTAAGTAAAATTATTATGTAAATGTAAAAAATAAATACAAGAGAAATACTAAAACTACTTTTATACACTTTTATTATAATAAAAATACAAGTATTTATTAAGATCTTAAACTAGGTCTTTCTGTTTCTGTTTCAATTTCATATTCAATTTCAACATGTGGTTTTCTTGTTTTCTTAGACTTAATATTTTTAGTTGATTTCTTTACAGTTGTTCCTTTCTTTGATAAACGGCTTACGTTTATATCCTATAAATGAAAAAAATATTATACATATATATTCAAATACCATCATACACGTGTTAATTACTTCAATATCAGAAGCTTCAGATGATTCAAAACTTGAATCAATATCAGCAGCCTCACGCCTTCCACTTTCACTGTCTTCGGACATAACTTCGACATCATCATTATTGTTGTCCTCTTCATCGTCGCTATCAGCTTCAATAAATTCTTTTTCCAATTCTTTATCAAGTTCCATTTCTTTTTCTACTTCCATTTCCTGTTCATCCTCTTCACTTTCAACTTCTTCTTCTCTTAATGCACTTTCAAAGGCAGTTTGTGGAATATTATAAAGATCTTTATACTAGAAATAATTTCAAATTCCATTTAAAACTAAATATCATTTGAATTTGTTGTCGAATACAAATATACATACAACTCCTTTTTTAAGACGATCAATCAAAGTTTTTTCAATGCCATCTTCAATTCTAGCTGCAATTAATGCTTTTTCTTCTCTTCTTTTCTCTCGTCTTTCTATCTTTCTTTGGAGAGGAACTAATTCTTTTCTAAAAACATACAATTATTTATTTGTACACATATGCAAACACAAAAATATAAATATATATATATATGTGTGTCTATACATAATTAATATAACTTCTACATGTGATTATTTTCAAATATTACTACTTACTGCCTTCTTAACTTTAATTTACGCATTCGAATTAAATACTGTGTAATTTTAACAAATCGTTGTTTACATTTTTGTTTAATAAAACCAGGCCAATATAATAAATTTTCATTAATTTGATAAATGGCTTTTTCGAAATTTCTGGATAATTTAACTTTTTCCCATGTTTTATTAGGAAAAGCTGATCTTTCCGCTGTTTTCATATATAAAAAAATAATACCACTTTCTTCTCGAATAGTGGCATATTGACTGTTTGCTAAAGGACATGATGACCTACTGCAGAGTCCTGTTAAATTATATTCATTACGGCAGAAACGCTGAGTTTTTGTGCTAAAAACATAAACAAAAGTATAAAAACATTTTTAAAATGTATAAACATTATTACTTACTTCACTTTATAAGAACAAAACGATTTGTTGATAACACTCCATACTACCTGAAAATAAATTTAAATTTTCTTAAAAATTATTGACCTTTACATATATTACAAAATAAGTTAAAAATATTGTTATTTACATCATCATGCTGCATTTTTGAAAGCAAATGGAATAGAATTATCTAAGTTACAAAATATGTGTCTAAAATAACCTATTCTACTCAACACGTGTTTGATTTTAAGAGAATGTCAATTATTACAGTTTTCTGTGTTATTTACAGATCACATTAGGTTCTGACATCTATGATTCTGTTTTGATCTTTGTCTACATCAAAATCTTTATCTATGTACATTTAAATATATAGACTATTATATATAGACCATTTATCTATGATATAGATCATAGATAAAAGACACTCCAGATAAGAGACAATAGATAATAGACCGTAGTCTATATCTAACCAACAAATATTATTTTAATGTTTAGATATAATTATCAAGAAATTTAATTTTAAATTCAAATTCACAAGTATGTGCTTAGATTAAAATGCTTAGACTATATTTTACATACATTGGAGCTAAAATGCTTTTTAAATAATACAAATTGCTAATTACTAATTATCAATTTTAGTATATCTCACGGGGTAAATTAAAGTTCGAGCTGTACATTTTTTGTAGTTCATATTTTTATAATTAAAAAAATACTTATGGAATGTTTTCGCTCATAACATTTTAATTTACTCGATTGTTTCCCTAAATGTTTCGTTATTTTGAAGGAAAAAGTTTGTTTAGGGTTATATAACTATCTAATGATTCATTACAGTTCCAAATCTAAGATTCATCTTATCATGAAAGTGGTTTATTGATAATATTAAAAAATTTAAACGGATAATCATAGGTAAGTTTGAATCTGATCTATGCTGATATCGTCTTTCACTATGATTGAAATTGCTTTTAAAATTTAATATAGATGGCTATACATTTTGTATTATTCAAATTCAAAATCTGATCAAATTGTAATTAAAATAATTGCAAAATATAATTACGCAAATTTAAAAATAAAACTATTCCATTGAGAATCGATTTAATTTACACAATAGATTTTTTTTACAATATATAAATAATTTATAGATATATAAATTTACTAATAACTTATAGACACATGAATGGAATATAAATATAAATTTTTTATGCTTTACATGTATAAGAAATGCTTAAATATATTACGTTTGATATGATTTTACATACTGAGCTTTATATTATCCTTACACTATATAAATAGAGAATTATTACTTATGAGACATGTTTCTGAGTAATAAGGATAGTTGGAGTTACTGAATACAAAACATTTATTCCACCATGAAGGATAGATACTCTATTTACTTCACATTTGACTAAATATCTTGAGAACTGAAACAGTATTATAACATTAATTTATGATAATAACAAATATATATTTACTTACTAATTCAGCATTTGTGTGTTCAGCAGCAACAACAACAACAGTAGACTTAATATTATTTTTTAATAAATGGGCTTGTGGACCTAATGATTCAAACATAAAATTTTCCAATTGTATATTAGCAAAAGGTATATTTATACTACCAACAACAGCAGCTCTATTGTATCTAATATGAAAAAAAAACAACAAAATATATGTATTTAAAAAGAATACATTTATTTAAATTAAAAATACTTTAAATACTTACTGTGTAGGTGTTCTTATATCAACTATAATTATTTTATTTGGAGAGTTCTTTATCAAATCTACAACATCTGTAGCACTTATACGTGGACATAATTCTCGTTGTAAATCACTTAATTTTACTTCTAAGATGTCCTACAAAATATTATTAGAGTATTACAACTATAGCATCGTGAGAATAAAAAATATAAAAGTAAATGTACTGAAAGTTTATATTAGTAAATACCAATTCAGATATTTCTTTACATTCCTTGTTCTGATGCTTTCGTAAAGTAATACTTTTTGGTGATGAATTATATATTTCAACTGAATATGTAACACACATTTCTATATCTACTTCTGGAAGATCAGAAAAAAGTAAAATACATTCATTGAATCCTGAAGATAATAAAGTATCTCTAAGCTGATGTAAAACAGCTAATCCGATATAAAGAGGAAATGATGAATCTCCCAATAAAAGTTTATCCCATAAATGGAGTATCTTATGCAAAGGGAAAACATCTAGAAAAATATTTCTACTTAATTACTACAATTAAAAAGGAATATATACAATAAATATTAAATAAATTACGTGAAAACATTGTTAAAAACCATGGAATAGCAAACAGTTCTGGAATAAAATTAATTGAATTTAAATGATTTGCTAATGCTGGATCATGGAATGCAATTAATTGTGAAAATTTTGCCAAATATTCTTGAATTATTGCTGAATTATCTTTCAAAAAGAAATTATGAAGATATTTTGGTACAAATGCAGACAAACAAGCATAAGCTTTTGCTGAAAAGAAAATACTTTTTAAAAAATATAACTTGTACTAAAAAAATATGTATATACCTTCATTATTGAAATTAAGATAGAGAAATGGTGCTGTTAATGAATCAAGTCCTTGCCAATATACATAAACTGGATTGTTAACAACCCACGCTTTTAAAACTCGTTTTAGTTTTCTATGACCTTCACTTGATGACAGTAATTCATTGTACTGATGACAACGGGGAATATCAACTTCAATCTAAATTAATATTTTTTAAATACACATACACATGTGTGTGTGTATATATATATATATATAAATATACAAATATATTTAACCTGTCGATCTGTAGTTATTGGTGTTTCTTTATCAATATTCATGTACTGCTCTGGATAGGCTCCTTTAACATTTAATAAAGCAGCCCATATATCTCCTCTTAATAAAGGTGGTATATCTTTCTTGGTTTCTTTAATTATCAAATCTCTTGTGCTAGGATATCCCTGAAATTTTGATTTAATTTTTTAACAGTATATTTAATATTTAACTCTAACATTTCAGTTTACTTTTAATAATCTTTTGAAGAGAATAACTCGATGAAATTGATATTCAGGATCTTTTTCTCTAATGATTAAAGGAAGTTCTGAGGCATCATATGGTTCTGGATCATATTTATCAATAACTGGTGATTTACAATGTATAAGAGGATAATAACTTGCTAAAGGAATATGACCTAAACGTTTATATAAAGGTTCAAGTGAAATTGGAACAATTCTCATGTCTAATAACGCTTCTTCTTTTCGTTTATGGCCATAAGTTATACCTTCTAGTAATATTACTCTGTTTAAAAATAAAACAAACTTATTATATCAAATTATTAAATGAAACTAAAAGTAATTCTCCTTACTTTGGTATATTCAAAATTGGTGGTTTATTTAAAATAAGTCCTTCTTTTTTCAAATCTGTATAAATATCACCACCTGCTAATTGCCACCAGTAATACAGTTCTGACAATGAAAATGGTTCATATAATTTAGTGTCATTTTTATAATAATCTACATCAATTGATCGAAATTTTGAAAAAAGTTCAAGTGAAAGTAATTCATCCACTGAAGGTCTTTTTGAGCCATTAATTTGAAGGCAGGAATTAACAAATGAAATTAGATTTGTTGGTAATTTCTAAAAAAAACATTCAAATTTTGATTTCTAATATAAAATTATTTATCAATTTTATTTCATACTTGATAATCTTCTAATTTGTTATGTTCTCTTGCTATTCTTTCAAAAATGGAGCCTGTGCATTCCAAAAGACTTAATACTTTTCGTAAACACTGTGTTAATTTTAATGTTGACCATATATTGCAGCCCAGTGTTAATTCTGTTAAGATAATACCCAATGACCAAATATCAGGTTTAGGACCTAATGAATCAGTATTTACTTCTGCTAAAAGAACTTCAGGTGATATATATTTTGGAATCCTAAAAATATAATTGATAATTACATAAAAAAAAAATGAAAATGATATTTGACCCCGACGTGATTTGAACACGCAACCTTCTGATCTGGAGTCAGACGCGCTACCGTTGCGCCACGGAGTCACTTATTAAAACTTTCTAATATTCCGTTGAAAAGGTACACACATAATCTATATAATATGTTTATCCTTTTTTATTACATTTAAAAATATCTTTCTTTGTTAGACAACAGTATTACAATAATCTAGTTTTACTATTTCTGCAAAATATTTTAAAAAATTATAGAAATTAATACACTAAGATAGAATCGTCATAATAAATTATAACAATTCTAGTATACTTGAAATATTTTTAAGATTATTTTTGAACCTAAATTAAAAATACAGAGACAAATGTCAATTGTCTACTTTTTTGATATTAAACATAATTGACATACTTACCCAATGGGAAATGAAACATGTTTTCCATTTCCAGTCATATAATAGAAACCATAATTAAATAATTTTATATGATTTTCGGAATCTATGAATATATTTTCAGGTGCTAAATTACGATGAATCATATTTTTTGAATGCAAATAGTGTAACGCAAATAGAATTTGGTATGCAATATAAATAACATTATCAATAGTAAAGTTTTTTTCTTTCATCACTTCTTCTAAAGAACAACCCCACATTTGAGATACTATTATAATACGTTCTAATAATAAAGAATGAAAGTATTCAAAAAAAACTTCATATTAAGCCTTAGGTCGACTATAATATTTACCATGTTTGCTTCTTATTACATCTAGATATTGACATAAATTAGGATGTTCAATTGTTCTGAGAATTTGTGAATTCCCATAAATCGTAATGGAATTAGGTGTCAATGGAAGACCATTGCTTCCGCACATGTCACTTTCATGTGGACGCGCAAAGAATGTCATGCCTCCAAACTGTAGGCCTGGTTTCTTCAGTAGACTCGGAGACATGGTGCTCCTACAACATAACACTTTCATCAGTGACATGTTGTGGAAGCAATGGTATTACCAAAATTAAATAACTGAAAGTTGTTTCAATGTGCAAATATAAAAAGTTCATTCTTTTTAAATATTAATGATCACATAACAAATAGATTGAAATAACTTTCATAATAAATAACAAATAGATATGATTAAATATATTTAATGTAAAATTTTCATGACCAAAAATTACAAATTAACATTTAAAGAAATTAAAAAAAGAAAGTTAAATTTAAAACAATACACAAGGATTAATCTTTTTCTGCTATTGCTGTAAGATGTTTATCAATTTCAGTTTCAGTTAAAATATGAAATTTAGATCTTTCTTTAGAAACAACACCAACTTCAATTTCTGAAGGTTTAAAATCAACAGACAAAACAGTTGATAAACATGTAATCGCTAACTGAATAGCTTCATCTTGAGTTAAGTCTTGTTTCTTTTTAAGCTTCTTTTCCAGATAACTATTCGCTTCTGTTTGCTTTGCGCCAACGCTGATAGCGCGATAACCACAATAATAACCAGCTGGATCGGTTTTATAAACACAAGGACCATGCTCATCATCATAAGCAATCATCATCATACTGCATCCGAGAGGACGCATCTCTGCATTTTGCGTATACACTTGGGAAATATCAGCTACTCTCCGACATAAGGTATCCACTGGCATATCTGAACCGAATTTGTATTTCCAATTTGCTGCTTCGTATCTAGCACGTTGCACTTGCGATTTACTATCTGCTATCATTCCCGTCATAACACATCCTATACCATCAGTTAGTTTAAATAAATGAGTTATTGTAAGAGGATCAATTAATTTATCTGGTATTTTTCTTTGTGTTACAACAACGGCTGTATCGACTCCTTTCAATGCTACAGAAGTTAAACCAGCTTGGTTAATTGCTTTAAAAGCATACTCTACTTGATATAAACGTCCTTCTGGCGAAAAAATTGTAATATGTCGATCGAAACCAGCACTACTTCCACGTGCCATTACAAAAATTATTATTATTATTATTAAAGTAAATAATATTAATACCTTTTGTCTTTTGACGTTACTTGAATCGGCAAGATTTGTAATAATGGCAGGAGGATGAAATTTACCAACTCACGCTTACAACAGTGGCGTGCTGCTTTGGAATATTCAATATTTTATCAAAAAATAGTCTGTTTTTAAAATATTTGATTCTTTCTTAATTCAACAAATAATGAATATAGTATATATATATATATATATATATATATATATATGTATATAATCAATAGAAAAATGAATTGTAATCTTGAATAAATACAGATAGTGCGCTACTGATATAGTATTGTTTTCTTGAATTAAATTTGAATTTTAAAAATTGGTAAATGAAAGTGAATATATGCAATACAATTCTACATTTAATATTTATGAAAATACTTAAAATTGAAACAAAAGCTTCTACATTTTTTTTATTATTTAAGGTATTATTTTTATACCTTTCAAATGCCTATAAATAATATGAATGATTCATATTCTATTTTTGAAAAATCTTATTATTGACTACTTGTGTGAAAACGTTGGTAAAATTAATTAATTTTTTACATAACAGCTCCTATAATAAACTGTGCAAACATCATGTTTATATAGCCAAATTTTTAACCCCATCCTCCCATTGAATAAAACTGTAATATCAAGTTATTGACGTTTCTTGTGAAAGTAAAACCACGTTGGATGTGCATGTTTTTCTAATGATCATTATTATTTATTACACACGTATATGAATTGATAACAGATATGACCAATCATTTGTTGGTAAGTTAATAACAATTTTTATTAGTAAAGTTGTTGTGGCATAGTTAAGTGAACTGCAATAAAATAATTATTTTAATTATGTCTTTTGAAGAAGAAACTTTTATGGTTTGTAACAAACAGTTTTAAAAAGTTTGTATTTGTCACAATTAACAAAATTTACAGATTTTAAAGAACATTGTTCTTAGATTTAGCTTAAATTATAAAAATTTGTACATCATTCAAGTGAAGGTTATTTTGTTTGGTAATAGTTGATTTCCAAGCTTGACCTTATATATTCTGTACATTAGTCTCAATTTAGCATAAGAATATAAGTATAATAATAAATCACACAGTTATTTAACAATATTCTTTATAATTTATAATAAAAAATGTTTCAGACTTTACCTGTTCTGGCAGGTGTAGGTGCAGTTGTTACAACTTTTTTACTCTATCATTATTTTACAAATAAACATACAAGATGTCAAGGTTTGTTGTATGGTTCACTATATTTAAACACTGTATTGGTCTTACAAATATTATATTTTAGATACAAGAAGAAAACTGAAAAAGACATTGTTAGATCCTACAGTAAAATATGCCTTGCCTTTAGTAGAAAAAGAAGAAATTTCTCATGATACAAGAAGGTTTCGTTTTGGTCTTCCTTCAAGTGAACATATTTTAGGTACGTAACATAGTTAGATGTATAAAATATGTGTAGAGAATATTTATTACTAAAAAAAAATAATAGGTCTCCCAGTTGGACAACATATACATCTTTCAGCTAAAATAAAAGATGAGTTAGTTATTCGAGCATATACACCTGTTTCTTCAGATGATGATGTGGGTTTCGTGGATCTTGTTATCAAAGTAAGTTGGTTAAAATATATGTTTAAAGAAATAAATGAATATTAGCTTTATTAGTAAAATCGATTTGCAATACTTCATATAGAATTTAAATGTCAGTAAAAAAATTACAAATTTTTTTGCAGGAAACGTGATATAAAAGTTGAAACGTATTAGTTTTTATTAATAAAAAGAATCATTAGTGAATAGATGCGTTTGAAAAAATATTGAACAAATATTCAATTATAAATTTTGATTCATCATAGTTTTATAAGCATTAAAAATAAATGTACTTGCCTGTAATGGTTTCAAGTAGAAATTTTTTGTGAATAAAGCTAATATATTTTGTAAAATGTTATTTATCAGTGCCTAATAGATTTATTTTTTATTTAATTGGAAATACTATTTCATAGGTTTATCATAAAAGTATACATCCCAAATTCCCTGATGGTGGTAAAATGTCTCAATATTTAAACGATATGAAAATAGGTGATAAAATAGACGTCCGTGGACCTTCAGGTCGTTTGCAGTATTTGGGAAATGGAAAATTCAGTATTAAGAAACTGAGAAAAGATCCACCACAAGAAATTGTTATTAAAAAATTAGCAATGATTGCAGGTAACTTTAAAAATAAAAGTATTATTATAAATATGCATAATAAAATATTTTGAATTTATAGGGGGTACTGGTATTACACCAATGTTACAACTGATTCGTCACATAACAGCCGATACTTCAGATAATACTGAACTGGCATTGTTATTCGCTAATCAAACAGAAAAAGATATTCTTGTAAGAAATGAATTAGAAGAAGTATTAAAACAATATCCTAAACAATTTAAATTGTGGTATACTTTAGATGTTCCTAGTGAAGGTATATTAAGTTAATTTTTAATTACATGTGTTAAACTTGAAAAATCATGTGTATAATATGATTGCAGGCTGGAAATATAGCTCAGGGTACATTAATACTGATATGATCGAAAAACATCTTTTTCCACCAGCACCAGATACTTTGGTATTAATGTGTGGGCCTCCACCTATGATAAATGTTGCATGTGTTCCGGCTCTTGATAAATTAGGATATGATTCTAATTTACGATTTGCTTATTAAACTAGATAGTATTTCTGGTTATTGTAGTTAAAAATATTCTAATTATCTGTTGGTTATATTCATTTTAAGAAGTGTACAATTTGTAGTAAAATGGGTAGAAAATTGTATTCAGTCATATATTGTCTTCATTTTAATGCTTTAAAATGTCAATAATATATTAATTTTGAAATGAATACATTTCTTTAGTTAATATTTCATTTTTTTAAAATTGTTAAGGTATTATTGTTTTATGATATTTTTATATTTATGAATGTAGAAGATTTTTGATTGGCTCTTATATGATTTTTGTAATTGAAATAAATGAATATCAAAAAAATAAATGTTTATTTTCATTATACAGATTTGCAGATTATGTAAATGAGTAATTATAAAGCATGAAAACCCCATTACAAAAGTTATTAGATAATATTGAAGCTTATATATTTGTATGTATGTATATTTATATATACATACATACGTATGTATATATATATATATGTAAATAATTGTTCAAAGATTTTTAAGTACATATTACAACTATTCAATATTTTGAGCAAACCAGAATAGTACAAATATGAGTGAACAGAAATAGCATCATACTTGTTAAATGCCCAAATGACATGAATTCATATTATATCTTATAAAAGTCATACTTAAATCATATTTCAGTCTTTTTTACTTCATTTTTTAATGAGTTATGTAGTTCAAGTTAAATATTTTCTATTCAAGTACATTAAAAAATACAACATGCTGTGCCATTTCAGTTCACATCTATTTAATTTTAATAACGAAATATTAACAATTTCTTATATTTTTTTATTAAAAGCGATGTTAATTATTACAAATAAACATGTTTAAAATTCAAATTTCATGTTGAAACTATAGACAAGAAACTATTTTTTAAAATACTTTATTTCTTAATTCTATATTAGTAAATAATCAAAATCAGTTCATTTTATTTCTATATGTAACAATACACAAACACACATACATGACCATACACACACACACAGATTTATATATATATATATATATATATATATATATATATATATATATATATATATATATATATATATATATATATATATATATATATATATAACTTAAATACTAACAATTACAAAAGAAATTAAAAATTTTAAATACAAAATTTCTAGTTAATTAATAAAAAGAATTTTTACAACTCAAATTTATATGAATCACAAATAATTTGATATACATTGACGAATGAAAATTGAAATGATGTTGATACAACATTTCTATAAAGTTACTATAATATGACAAATGATACAAAATATTTAAATATCTTACTAATTTAACTTACCTACAAGCATGCATACAATTATCAAACATTTAATCTTTGAGGATCAGGTGACTTTGGTACATAACTATATAAGAATATTGAACATATAACCAAAGATGCACCAACTGTAAATCTAACTGTTAAAATGAAATTAAACAAATACATAGATGCTATACATGAAATAATTATCGCTAACGATGTTGCAAAACCTTTTAAAATATTGTCAGCATATTTCACTACCATCGCAACAAGAAGCCCGCCCACTGCTTGTAAAACAACTAAATATTTAACAAAATAATCATATCCGAAGAAAAATCCATTTTCATGTATTCTTGCACTGTCTGTTATGAAACATGTAAAAAGACCAAATGGTATAGACAGTAAACTTAATTGTACGTTTCTCATCCACACTGATATATCAGACCCTTTTAGTATTTTCTCAAAATAGATACCTGCAAAACCTGATAATATACATGCCGATAAAGCAGCACAAAAACCAATTAATCGATTTTGCTCTGGACCAGTTGTGTGTACAGTTGTTTTGTCTGTTTGTGCTAACTGTACCAAAACAACTCCAATAATAAGAACAACTAATGCTGTCCATTGAGTACGAAAGAGTTGACGCCGAAGTATAAATACAGCAAACATTGCTGTTGTTAATATTTTCAGCTGATATGTAACCTGTAATCATTTATTTAATGTATTAAATTTTAATTTCATTATTTATGTATAAAACTACTTTATTTATTGCTAGATTTTTAATGCTTTTTCAAAAGATACTACCTAAACAATAAAAATGTGTGTTTCGTACAAATACATTTTTGTATGCATTAATATATCTGTATACAAATACAAATTTATCTTTATTTCGAAAAAATAATTTCTCACATTATTTTTGGTAATATTAAAAGTATAATAAATATGTACAATAAGAAAAATATCTTATTTTCATACCTGATATGTTGCAGCATCTAAATGTGAAGCCGAAACATATAATAAATTATTCTGTACAATGTAAACAAGAGATGGAACACATACTTTCATTGTATCCACTGGTTGTTTTACAATTGTGTTATATAAAGTCAATAACCAAGACTGTAAACTACCTTGTTCAACATATACAACAACAAGGCACGTGAATAGTTTAACAACTTCTGACATTAACACCGCTAAATAGATAAGATGAATAATTAAATGTGCTATTTGGACCAATAAAAAAATATTGAAATTTACCTGTCGATGACAAAAACATATCACCAGATCTTGTACGAGCATATCGCATACTGAGTCCAAGAATTGCATTTTGTAAAGTTAATGTTACTAAACTTATATACTTTAATGTATTTCCCGTATTTTCTGAATAAAATCAGTAGATTAATGATTGAATTTTATCAATATATACACATTTATTTTATTAATAATACTTACTTTGTGGCTTCATAATGAAAATGTAGTTATATATTTTAAAATTAAATAATTATTTAAATTTTCATTAATTTTTCTTTAAATCGACAACATTTATAATTCTATTTATTTCACATTATTTTTTTGAGTAACATAATTTGTAAAATCCATAAATAAAAATGATTTTTAAAACCGACTTTGTGTAAATTGAAATACTAAAGCAATAAGCGCGTTTTGACGCGTGGCTCTGCCAGATAAAAAGTTGACATAAGCAATTTTATCCCTGTTTTTGACATAATCTACCTTTGTTTATCTTGGTAGAACCATATCTGACATATCTAAGAGTATAGAATTTTTATAATAAAATTTTAATTGTAATTATTTATTTTCCGGTGTGAAACTAAATTATATTTTTCAATATTTGAAAATTTCAAATTCATGGCAACCACCGACCATTCTATTCATCATTGTAAACATTTTGTAATAAGAAAGAAACGATTCTGTCGTATGACAGTGAAAACGGGAGAAGAGTTTTGTGGGGAGCATAAACCTTGTGTTAATATTTCAGAGGATTGTTATGAAAAGATTCACTCTGATATTCGAATAACTTGCCCACTTGATAATAAACAGTTCAGTAATAATTTATTGGTTATAATCTAAACTTCAACAATCGTGCTTATTGAAATATATATATTTTTTAGTACCTGTTTTGCTAGTAAACTAGAAGCTCATTTAAAAGTATGTAATGCAAAACAAGAGAATCGGCCACATTATATTGTACCCGGAATTAATTTATGTGATAGTTTTGATCCACTTTTTGAAAATAATGAAAAATATGCAAAAAAAACATCAGATCGTCAATTATCTTCAGTTTCTGAGTTCAATATCCTTGAAGTTATACAGTTGGTCAATCAGGTGTATGAATGTAAATTTTAATTGCTATTATTGTTTTTAACAGTTTCAACAGATTGTATTTTCAGGTCATATAAAAGGAATAATTAAGGAAAGGTATTTAGAACATGAATTGTTAAATGAGGAATTAACACAACCTAATTATGGTCCTAAAACTAGAAAGCATTTAATACAGACATCATCACTGATTTCATATTTAAATGATTTCAAACTTCATGACTCTACATGCTATATTGAATTTGGTGCAGGAAAAGGTTTATTTGATATTAATGTAAATAGTTATTTATATAAAAAAAGCGAATACAATTATTGTGATTATATTTTATAGGACAAGTTAGTTATTGGTTAGCAAAAACACTTCAGCCATTTTTCGGAAGATCAGTGTTATTAGTAGATCGTGCAAGTCATCGACACAAGAAAGAAAATAAGCTTAAAATCGATGTAACAAAATGTAAAATAGAGAGAATACGTGCTGATATTGCAGATTTAGACCTTAAAAAGGTTGACGCTGTACAGTATGCTGTGAATGTTGTTGGTTTATCAAAACATTTATGTGGAGCAGCAACAGGTACCAATATCTTTATTAGAAGTCAGTTGTTTTATTTCATAAAAGTAAAATTTTAAAACAATTATTGTTCATTCAAAACTTTATGTAAAAAGTTAAAAGATCCAATCCATTTTATTCATTTTAACAGATATGTATTTCAAATATTTTGTGGTGTTAAATTTTTTTTAAGTATTTGGTTTTTAGGAATTAAAAAATAAATTTTACAGTACTCTAAATAACAGTAATATGTATTTTAGATCTTGCACTACGTTGCTTGAATAATGCTGATGATGATTTCAAACTGCAAGGTTTGATAATTGCTTTTTGTTGTCATCACCGGTGTTTATGGGAAATATATCCAGGAAGAAGCATTTTGGAAGTAAGTAAAATAGATTATCTGTTTATCAAGACTATTTTAATTCTAATTATTTTAGAGTTTTGGTATAACTGGATGTATATTTGACATCATGTGTGGTTTGGCAAGTTGGGCAACTTGTGGCACAGGAAAGAGTCGAGAAAGACAAAAGGATATGACAGATGTAACAAGTCAAAAAAATCATTTTATGTAAGTAACATATAAAATTATATTTTGTTTGAAGTGTATAATTAACTCATTTTTAGAGAGTCTTTTATCAAGTTAGATAAAGCAGAGATTGGAAAAAGATGCAAGTTGGTTATAGATTATGGTAG
This sequence comes from Acanthacorydalis orientalis, assembly GCA_034766995.1. Lineage (NCBI taxonomy): Eukaryota > Metazoa > Arthropoda > Insecta > Megaloptera > Corydalidae > Acanthacorydalis > Acanthacorydalis orientalis. The sequence continues at coordinate 18,984,758 of CM068319.1, forward strand.
GTTGAAATTTATGGAAAATTTAGGGTTTTCTTGTAACTTATTTTATTATGTGGACCAAACAATATCTCCAGAAAATGTATGTTTGGTTGCTCATAGAGCAGCAAATATTCCTTTTAAAAAGTAATGCACTACATGTATATATTTAATATAATACAATTGTATATTTTATAATTTCACAATATAGAATGTATTTCAGTGTATGTAGTTAAATAATAACAAATATTTTATATGGAAGTTAAATTGTCTTAACATATATCTGTAAATTGTTTCAAAAAAATTATCAACCCTACATATCCTTCTTTATCCATAATATAGCTTATTAGAAATTAGGTAATTTTATTAACAATGTTTTTTTATTAATAGTTTTCAAATTATATTACTTCATATTTTGTCAATTTTACGTTAATTTTATAATCTGTTGTTAAATAGTTTTTATCAAGTATTTTTTTAGCATTTGTGCAAATGTATGACATCATATGCAGAATAATATCAAAAATAAAAAAAAGATCATTATATATATATAAATATATATATATTATATATATATATATATATATATATATTATATATATATATATATCTATAATATATATATATATATATATATGAAATTTATAACCGAATATTAAATTTGTAAGAAAAATTTTTTTAATATATGCAACTAAATTGTGTGTTATGTATACCGATTAGAAATAAAATTTTAATAACGCATATATATATATATATATATATATATATATATATATATATATATATATATATATATATAAACACATGTATAAAATCAAGTGCAATTGAATACCAGTTAGAAATTTCAAAATTTATTAGATATACAAAAGAATTAGAAAAACAAATATATACAATAGATGAAAAATTATAGTATATTCAAAAGAGTAATGCTATTAGGTAAAACACACAGTACAAGTTTAGAAAATATTAATTACATATGAAAGAAATTCAATTCCATATAAATAAACAATTTTTTTCCAAAAAAAATTATTAATATTTTATTAAGGGAAGTATTAATTTTGTTAATAAACAAATACAAAAATTTTTTTCAGTTTAATTGTGTTTAACTAATAAATTTATTATAAAGACCTCATCTTGACTTTTGTTAATGATAATGTTAGTTTTAAAAATATTTCTAATAATTTTTATAGATATCTTCGAATAATTTAAATACAATGTGTAAACAAAATGTGAAGGTAACAACAAATCTACAATGCATCAACTATTTTACAAAAAAAATAGAATTTTGCTTTTATTTAAAAAATAAATTATAAATATAAATAATAAAATGAACTTAATAACTGTTGCGAAAATTAGTTAACTAAAGATTTTTAAATGTTCTTACATATTTAAAACATTTGACAATAAGACATACAAACAATATGCTGAGTTAAACTTTTACCTGTTTATTATTAGTTTTACCTGTTTCTGTTAGTAAACCTTCAAATAGTGCTGATGAGTAAAAATATGGTGTGGTTCACGAGTAAATATTCAGTCACTGTCATGTCCCGATGTTGAAAGGACGTGTGCTAAGCGCAAACATGTTCAACTTGTACCATAACAATGATTTGAACCGCGAGTTTAATATGTTTAAAATTAAGCTCAGGGTGATAGGTTATTTGTTAATTATTTTATTAAAGCAAGTAGCGTCTTTGCCGTCCGATGAAACATTAAATGTTCATTTTGTTGATAACAATGATCCAAATATTAAATTAAAAACGGTTGCTGGTTATTTAACAAGTGATAATTCAGAAGAAATGACAGTGGCATCGATTTCATTAAATACCGATACAAACAAATCAAAATTAATTGCTGAAAGCATAAACGTCCCGTTAAATTCATCGAACAACATTTATTTTCATGATGTAGATGGTGTTGAAGGTATTCATACAAATTCAAATTTAACGTCCAACTTGCCCGATTTCAAATCTTTTGATTCTAATTTGAAAATGCGTACAAGTGGATCGGTTAATGCAGGAAATAACAAAAATGAATATATTGTTGATAATAATTGGAATGAATTTAAGTATAGTGATGATAATAAATTGAATTTTACAACTGGTTTATCGCAATTAAAGAAAAATGGTACTCTTGGTAGTGTTGTGATGAAAGTGTTGTCTAAAAAGAATAAAAATGGCAAAGGTGAGAATTATAGTATATATAAAAATTTTCTTTTTGTGTATATGTACTTAATATTATTTTGACTTTTTTTATTTTTTATGTTAACAATTAAAATTATAGAGACTTAATATTTTTATCTGTGGGAAGGGTAAATATATACCGAGTGTAACTATTAGTGAGTTTTCTATTTTATTAAAGGCATATATTTTTTAAATCCAATATATAAATTTGGCTTTTAAAGTAGTGAATATCTACTGAATTAATCAGTCAAAAAATATATATACATCAGATGAAGTATTAAATGTATCAAATACTGTAAATCTGGGATTCTTTTTAAACTTATTCCAACTATTTTAATTAAGAAAGAATATAAAATTTTGCATCATATAGTGTATTAACATCGAAAAATTAACGGATCTTAATATATTGAAATGTGTTCTATTCATCATACTCAATATTTTTTTTGCTTGTATATATATATATATATATATATATATATATATATATATATATATATATATATATGTATGTATGTATGTATGAGTGTGTTTTGATAATGTTAATTAAATAAGTAAATTATTGTTTAATTTTGCTATAATTGTATAAAAATGGTAATAAATTTTTGTTCAAAAGTAGAGTTATCACTTTCGATATATATTCTCATTCAATAGCAGGATTAATATAAGGATTCGTGTTTGTTACTGTTTTTTGTCATCATATATTAGTTTATATTTAAGATCAATATTTTTCTTATAAAAAACATGGAATAATTTAAATGTTTACGAACTGGTTCAAGGTATTTTTTTTTAAAAAAAGTAGTCAGTCTCTTAAAAAAGTATTCAAAAATTATACACAACTTGTAATCTTACTTGTAGTCTAAAAATATTTCTAATAATTGCTATTGCTATTGTATATTTTAGAATATTTTTTGAATACGATTTAAGTTTTCTATTCATAATAATTGGATTAGAACATAAATTTGAATTAAAAATGTTATAAAATCAACTTTGTTGTACAATTAGTTTCACTATTTTTTAAATATATAGAATATTAAACTATTTTTTTATAACAAATGTGAAAACAACGGTGAACATAAACACTGAAGTCAACATTCGGTTTTGGAAACGACTTTTTTTTTGTAAATATTTATTTGTTTTTTAATATTTTTTGTTTAAACTCATACATACATTATACAAATACACCCACGCATGTATATATATATATATATATATATATATATATATATATATATATATATATATGTATGTATAAATAAATAAATGTATATCATTCAGAAAATGTATGAATGTACTTTTTATATATTAAACGTTCAACAGAAATGAACAACAATTTCTTTGCTTGCTTTTTTGTGCGTTTGATTTATTAATGGACCACATTAAATTGTTCTCAAATCGCGAATGTATAAGATAAATGCCGCCTAAATTATATTCTATTCATATCTCTATTACCTTTGTATGGTATAAGTTATATGGTAATTTAAAGTTTTATTCTTAAATTTTGTTTATAATTTCAATAGATCAATTTATATATATATATATATATATATATATATATATATATATATATATATATACACGTATTAGATTGATTTATATAACTTGGATCATATTTATACAATGCTTTCTCCAAAAGAATTCATAATTTAGATTTTCTAACAGACGAGAAAATTTATACAAAACATATCATTTTGTAAATGTGTGTCATGTGTGTTGCAACTATTTCCTTAAAAGTAATCTTATAAGTGTAGTAAATCTATATAGATTCATGGTCGACAGGTTTAAATAGGTGATTATGTTATCTTAATAATGCATTCGAATATGAAAGATGATTCAAAGATAGTAAGTAAAATTTTTTTCACCTATTATGCTAGAATCATGAATTATTTATAAACTGTACTAGTTTGCGAATAAATAATTTTGATTACTACAAATATTTTGAAAAGTAATTAGGTGTATGTCCGTATACGATTAAAGATATTAAATTGAACTGGAATGTATTCACAACATTATATGTAATACTTTCACGCATTATGAACGACATATGATGCATTATATCATTAACATTTTTTTTTCATTTCATACTCGGATAGGTTTATGATGGAAAAAATAATATATGTTAAAAATTTCCGCAATCATTCAAACATTAATTTTTCAATCAGTACTAAATTATATTTTAATAGTGGATTAATTATTAAATTTTCAATTTAAAATTATTACAAAGCAAACCATAAAAATTCAAATTGTAGTACCTTTGAATTCTTTAAATTCACATTATATCTCAATGCAAATATAAAAAAAAAATAATTAATTGCAAAAAAAGTTAATATACTCATAAAATTTACTTATATGTTTAAAATTAATAAGAAACTTCGGTTTTTTTTTCAAATTATATTTCCAAAAAATCGAATACTATCATCAAGAAGTACAAATAGTTTGTTTAAATATGTTATTCTGTTTATAAAATATATTTTTTAAGTGTTTTAAATACAAAAATAATCCAAAAGTTAATTTATAAAATCAATCTTTTAAATACGTTCTTAACGTACCCAAGTAAAACAATTATATATTTACTAAAGGCAATTTTCATTAATAGATTTGGGAACAATAACCTACATTTAATTACTTTTCGTAGAAAATTGAAAATTTAATTTCGTTATGTTAATGTCTGTATTGCTGTTATGATGATCGCAAATATTTCTAATAACAAATTATTAGAAATATGTAATATCAATATACAAAATTATTGTTTCTTTGAGAAATCAGGTATGTGATCTGCATGAAGACTATGGAAATTTTATGCATGAATCACATATATATATATATATATATATATATATATATATATATATATATATATATATATATATATTTATATGTATATAGTAAACATTCTTTATTGCTTCGAATAATTTTATAATTATATTATCTTTTTTTTACAAACGATTTATTTAAATCAATATGTCGATGTCATGTATTAAAACATATGATATCTATGTAATAAAATTTACGTGTAATAAAACAAAAAATCAATATTAGAAATACTGTAGAATATTTTCATACGCGTAGTGATTATTTTCTAAAAGAAGTATATAGAAATATTCAGATCCTTGTAAAAGGTTCGAAGTTAAAATTTAGAAAACTTGTGTTTATAAAAAAAATCTGAACACCGAACAAGTTCTTTTATGGCTTTATATCATGATTTTTCTAAATAATTATTTAAAAATCAAATTATTGGTATTATGTATTGTTAAACGGATTATAGCCTTGTTTGTTGACTCAGTTGGGTATTTTATATCTTCTTGTTAGGTGTACAAAATGCATATAATTTTAAACGTGTTATACATATACATACACACACACATATATATATATAAATATATATATATATATATATATATATATATATACATATATATATATATATATACATATGCATATATATATATATATATATATATATATATATATATATATATATATATATATATATATATATATAAATGCAAGTCTCAGAACTAAACTTTACCTTTTGTTATTATAACAATAGCAATTAAAAACATTTCATGTCTCCAATTTAAATATGCGTTTAACTCGGATATTCAACTTTTAATGCCTTGTTTATTACAGGAAATAAATGTGTATTTACTTAAAGGAATTTAAATGTACGCATTATATATATATATATATATATATATATATATATATATATACATGTATATGTATATGTATATATATATATACATATATATATATATATATATATATATATATATATATATATATATATATATGCTCACAATATTTTTAGAAATTCAAGGATTTTAGCTTTTACTGTTTTGAATATTTGCGTTAATTATTTATGCAATTCAATGTCAGTGATGAGCTAAGTATATATATTATACACATTTATATTTTGAATGATCACAGTTTTGAGGACATGTTAAATACCCATCAATAAGTAAAGTATTTTTTAAAAAAGGCAACTGAGTAGTTTGATTATTGATAGCTTGAGTAAGAATTGATAAATATATTTTATCTGCAGTGCATATGGTCTGAAATGATTAAATTTACTTTTTGTAAAATATATTAATCCTCTTGATTCTGAATTTTATGAAAGTAAATTTGAAAATTTATAATTAAGGCAATAAATTTGTGTTAATACACTCTAACAGACTTGAATAAAATATGTGAATTGTAGGCGTTGGAACTGTCCATAAGGCATTGTTCGCACGAGCGTTAAAAAACGCATCAACGCGCGTTTTTTTCATCTTTTCAATATAACATATGAAACTCAGTGTTTCTGTTCACGTGTACTTAACGCGCGGTAAAAAATATAGAACTTTTTCCATTTCTAACGCCGAGCGTTTTGCGTTGAAGTAAATAGAATGTATGGAAGAGGTCGTTTTCATTCGCACAGGCGTTTAAAAAACGCTGAATGAAGTCAGATTACAACAATGAAGTATCACATCACACCGACTACAGTCTCAAAGCACACAACATATGAAATGTTTTCTCACCAATCGTGATTTAACAATTATACTTTTTAATAAATAAATTGACAAAACTTTTCCTAATTTTTTTTTCAAATTATGCTTTGTAATAAAGAAAGTGCAGGAATAAATTCAAGTTGTAAACACTAATAAATTGTTGATTGCTACATTTTTATCTCAGTTATTTTATTTTAAATTTACCTTATTGTAACTGCTAATCTTTTGGCAGATGGTATTGCCAACCTCATATTTGTATCTTGAAATGTTATTTTAGGGCCAACAATTCTTAATAATTCATCAAATGTTTCAATCTTTATTCTGAAATAGCTGAAAAACTTATCCGGATACTGCCTTAAATCTTTATAAATAGTCACAAACTGTCCTTTCAAGTATCGTTGATCATTCAGGTGATGCACCCAGAACTATATATATATATATATATATATATATATATATATATATATATATGATAGTTTAATTGTATCCTATGATATATAAACGACCTTCTTTAGATTTATTATGTATAAATATATAAACGTTTTAAATTGATTACAATACTTTATTAAAGGTCTTTATGGCCTTCAACGAAATTGTTTAATACAGTTATTCTCTATTACTTCTGGGTATATAGAAAATTGTGTAAATCTCTTTTTTATATTATACTCATTTGTTATATGTGCAGTATGTATTATTGTTGATAATATTATTTAATTTACTGTTGACTTCTGTTTATTGTCACCAGTGTTAAATACTGTTCTAATTACAAAAAGATCTAATATTATCATAGCTGAAAAAGAAACCGAAAGTATGTACATTATAAAAAAGAGCAGAAATTTACCGCTGGAATGTATATGTTGTACAGTGTTCAGAGAAAGGTAAACATACTGGTTTTAAACAGAGTTTGTTTATTCTTAGTTCTAGTTAATATGGAAATTAAAAAATAGTACTGATAAAGAATCTATATTGAATGGAAAAAAAAAACAAGAAAGAAAGTTCAGATTGAATTTAATAACTTTTTATAATTACAAGATTAAACAAAATAAAAGAATGTGTAAGCGATAGTATTAATTATATAAATATACATATGAAATATCATTGAATAGAAAGTCATTTATACATGAAAATACCATTAGAATGCATAAAGATTGAGTTTAAAATACTATTATACAATATATTTTGTATTTTTTATAGGGTTTGTGCAAATAACTATTTAAATAATTTCATATAAAGGTATTTTATTCAATGTGTACAGGGACAGATCTCTACATCAGGGGGCCCTGAAGCTTTATCATTTTTGGGGCCCCCATTAATATGTATATATATATATATATGTATATTTTTTCCTGCACTTGGCAAAAATTATAGAATTAACGAAAGACAGAGGCGATACAATGAACAGCGATGCAAATGATGGTTTATTTTATTTTTTAAACATGTATAATATAATATTAACTTACAATATTAGAATAATATTAACTCACATTGTCAAAAGAAGGATTTCATTGTGGAACCCCATAAAAAGTGGGACCCTGAAGCTTTAGCTTCATTAATTTCCTTAGAGATCCGTCCCTGAATGTGTATATTTTAAAGTTAAACCAAATATAAAAACATGTTAACTCGAAATTAATTACCATCGCGATACACCTTAAAAGTTTGTAAGTTCATAGATTACACTTGATCGAAGATTAAGAGATATTTATAATAAGGAATTAAAAAGAATAAATCTAATAACGTAATAAAATACCAATACATTTTTTTTGGTATATTTTTCTCCTTTTATTATTTCTTATATAATATATTTTTCATTTGTATTTTTACATTTTTTTTAAGAAAAATGTAAATATTCAGTGACTAAAAAATATATACACATAATAATAATAATAGTAATATATATATATGTATATATATATATATATATATATATATATATATATATATATATATATTTCTTATGTATTTATGTTACCAGTTTCTGAGATAGTTATTAGCATATCAAATAATCTTAACTAAATTTACACAGAAAAAATATTAACGTAAGTTAATTATATATATATATATATATATATATATATATATATATATTCTTGGTACAGTAAATTAGTGGTTTTTGATATTGATTTTAATTTATATCCAATATTATTTTTTCATGCAAGGTAATTATTTATATTTGTTAAATATTTTATAAAATAGAAATATTGATTATAAATTATCATGTTTAATTATTTGATTACAATATTTTTATATTATTTTTTTTGTGCATTGAAAAGTTTACAAACTCTTAAATAGTAAATTTGTTTATTTTCTTCTAATATTGACAAACATATCCACGTAATAATTAAAAAAAGTATAAATTATTGAGAATTAAAAAATATTAATAATAATAATGATGAGTTATAGAAATTATATAATGACATAATGAATATTTTGCAAATGTAATTAAATGATTATATATATATATATATATATATATATATATATATATATATATATATATATATATGTGTGTGTGTGGGTGTGGGTGTGTGTGTACATGTATATGCAGGTATGTATTTTTTTAATAAGTATAAAACGATTAACTAATATATTGTAGAAACTAAACATTTAAATGTTAAGGTATTGATAAATATCCTGTTTATATTTTTTTGAAAAGAAGCACAGAACAAAAATGTTAAATAACCAACACGGAAACAACAATGAAAGACGATTGTAAAGATGTAACATATTTTTTTAAGGTCATTCAATATTTTTCTGAATTGACCTTCTGTACTTTTTAAGGTACAAACTCATAGCTATACATTACGAAAAATATAAATGAATATAAAATATATTATATTTGATTTATGTAAAAAATATATTATTGATTTGTGCAGATTGTAATTAATATATATATATATATATATATATATATATATATATATATATATATATGTGTGTGTGTGTGCGTGTGTGTTTTTATCCTAATTATATGTTTGAATTCGGAGTGTATTCACACTGTGCTAATAAATATATTTATAAAATTTGAATATATTAAATAATTAAGTATCAGTTCTAATTATTTTGAGTTTTACGCATGTATTAATTTTTAAAGCTCTTTTTTCACAATTTAGATTTATTTTTATTATAACTAGTTTTGAATAGCTAAAGATATCAAGGTCTCTGAAAATAATTCATTTAATTAACATATAAAATAGTTTTTTTGTAGTTATAAATATTTTTTTCCTATATTTATTTATTTATTGTTTAAATATGAGTCAGCAATAATTTAGTGGGCTTTTAAAATGTCTTGTGTTTGTTTATCTATGTCTATCTATCTATCTGTATATAATATATATATATATATATATATATATATATATATATATATATATATATATATACATATAATATATATATAAATATATACACACTTATATATATATAGATAGATAGATAGATAGATACATGTATAAATAGAGAGAGAGAGAGTGTTTATAATTGATCCAAATATGTCATGTCTGCAAAAAACTATATTTGATTTGTGAAATCTTAGAACTTTATAATGGAAATGTATATTTATTACCATTACGGATTTTTGTTATTTATTTTAATTATCTTATAATTGTTAATTATTTAAAATAATTTTCTTTCTTTTCCGTGTCGTTTATGAAGGTTAAATATCGTTATTAACCTTTTCAGATGAAGTATTTCTTTTTGTTTATTTTTTAGGCAGGTAATTGGAAATAAAAAGCATTTCTATGTAATGTCATTATTGTTTGTTCATTAGTAATTGTAAAATAATAAAAATGAGAGTTTTATTTTAAAAGTAGTATGTTTAATATAACAAAATGTATATATATATATATATATATATATATATATATATATATATATATATATGTATATATATATATTATATATATATATATATATATATATATATATATATATATGTATATGCAGGTTGCATTCAAAACCACTGTTTTATTGAGTTTTTGAGTATTTATTTCAATAATAAAAAGTGTAAATACATTAATTGAAGTATTTGCCCTCGGAAGCTACGACTTTTTCCCACTTTTTTGGCAGAAGTTAAATTCCGTGACGAAAGAATAGTTTGTCTTTTGAATCATTCAGCAAACCAATTTTGGACTTCTCCGTAGTTATGAAAATGTGTATCTTCAGAAGCGTGTTGTATCGATCGGAATAGATGGTAATCGTTTGAAGTCACAGGTCCAGAGAATACGCTGGATGCAGGAGAACTTCCCTTTTGAGCGCCATCAGTGTTTGTTTCACGGTTATATCAACATGGGGCCGGGCGTTGTTATGGAGAAGAAAAACTTTTCGTCGATTTGATGCCATTGATGGTTATTTTTGAATTAAATCATCATTCAAACGCGTCAATTGTTGTCGATAACGTTGGCGGTGATTGTTTCCTTCGATTTCAACAGCCCTTAATACACGATACCCTCCATATCCCACCAAATAAAGAGCATTGCATTGTGATCGTGGCTATTTCGCTTTGGTGTCGACGTTTATGGTTGTCCAGGATCAACTCATGATATTTGCGTTTCGGGTTGTCGAAATAGATCCATTTTTCATCACGATATGCCGCAAGAAACTCTTCTTCTTATGCCTTGCAAGCAAAGAAATCGAGATGTTTTAAACGATTAGGAATGGAATTTTCGGTCAATTCATGTAGCAGCCGTATCTCTTCCTTCTGGATCTTTCCCATGACTTTTAAACGTCGTAACATATTTTATTTATCGACTTCGAACTGTTGAGCCAATTCTTTGAGTGTTTACGGAGAGTTTTATTTCAATAGAGCTTGCACTATTTCATCTCCGAACTTTTTCGATTAACCTGGCCGTTGTTTGTCATGAGCGTCACAATCACCGCCTTTGAATCGTTGAAACCAATATCTACACACTGTTTGCGATGGAGCAGATTCACCATAAGTTTTTGTAAGCAATCGATAAACTTTAACTGCACTTTTTTCAAATCAAAGTGGCGTAGAAGTATACATCGGAAAAATAATTTATCGCGTTCCATTTTAATTCAGTTATAGAAAAGCACTTATGTAAACAAAGGATGGCGTCTGATGACTGAATTTTAATGGGAAATGTTCACACTTCAAAATGAAATGAGACATCTGTCACTGCCTACAGCATACGCACCTAGAGCCATCGACAAGTAAACAGCGGTTTTCAATGCAACCTCCTATTGTTATATGTATATATATATATATATATATATATATATATGTATATATATATATATATATACACCAATATGTGATGAATCATTGGTATTGAATGATTTGGTGTACTTTTGATGTGTTCACATCAATAAAGATTAAATCAAGCAATCAGATTTACAAAGTCTGTTTGAGTAATCATAAATAGTAATTAAATAAATTGATTTTCTATATCACGAATGACGAATCAATGGAATGAGTATCTAAAGTGGTACTTGTGACAATTTATGATGGTATTAAAATAAATAGTTTTTTGTCACGAATAAAAAGTTTTTTTTATGTAATCTAAACATTTTTATTAAAGGACTAAATGAACAAATTATTTTAATAATGGTAGATAAATCATTCCTATAAATTGTGTTTAAATTGTGCTTCTGTCCAATTATTTTCATATTTTCACGTGACATTAATTTTAGATTGATTTTTTTTTTTAATTTTATGATATGTGAACTTAAAAGGTTTCATCCTTCTATAGATTAACCTTCTTTCTGAATAAATCTTATAAGCCACGAACTTTATTATTTTCTAAACTATATTGTTTTAAATTGACTTACTTTAATAAATATCGGTAGAATTAAATATTTTGTGATTAAAATCCAATATAAAAGGACTCAATAAGATAGAAATATGCAAAGTTGATTGACTATTTACGTTTTACTGTTATGCTAGTGTTTATTTTAATTACATAGATCCATTTAATCCATTTGTTATATAAAGCTTCATAAATTTATTGACATTAGATAAATGTTTCTAAGTCAATAAGATGGAAACCAATTAGTTTTGCCTTTAAAGTAATTTTAAGACTAATTAGTGACATATTGTATTTATAAGTCTAAATATTAATTTAAAACGTTTGACCAAGCAAATTTTATATTATTGTAATAAGTATTGCCTTTATACATAATTTTCTTTAATTGAATTATTATTTTTATTTGATGTTAATATAGGGTGATTCAACTTATGCTTCCATACAAAAGTATTAAAAAAGACAAAAATTAAAAAAACATGTTATCCTCCATTTAGTACTTTAGTTCAATTGTATTTTTGTTTTACATTGAACTAAAATACTAAATAAAAAATAACAGAACTTTTCTTAACTCCTTTTAATACTTGTATGTGGAAGCCTAAATTGAATCACCTTATATATTAACTACCAATCTCTAAATTTTGTTTTTTCAAGAATTTCGCATTTTTTTAATTATTTTCTTATTTTTAGATCATTTATCGGAAATGAACCAAAATACACAATCGACGTTAATTTCAAGACAATTTTCATTAAATAAAACAGATATAGATGTTTTCTTTCCGGTCTATTTGGCTCATTTAGACGATGCTGTTGAAAACATGAGAGACAGTGTTTGCAAAGAACATTGCGGTCGTGTTCTTTACGGAATCAGAAATCGAGAACAATGGGCAATGCAAAGTATGTATTTAAATATTTAAGTTTTGAAATTGATATTATTGTTACATATAAAGGCATTGATTAATGTAAATTATTTAATTATATGTTTAAGAAATGTCCCGTGGTAAAAATACTGATGATTTTTTTCTTAATTAGAGGATTTTCGTCCATAATTAGTCGTTAGATGTGTTTCATAACCTATAATTAGGGGTTTAATAACCCCCCTTATAATTAGCGTTTCATGTAATTATTACTTTCAATGTTTTGATCTCTATAAAAAATACTATTTAAATGTTTTTCCGATCATTTTGCGTGATATTTTTAAAACATTATGTACTGAAGGTCACAACTGTTAACTAGTTGAAAGAAATGATCCACTAATAAAGAGAAATCTACGTTTTACTATTATGAAAAAGAATTGCATTAAAGTATAATTATATGTTTAAATATGAGTGAAAAGGAAGTTGTATTTTTTTATATAAATTATTTAATTGATATAAATTATTTGTGTGTATAAGTTTTTATGGTATTTTAGAGTAATTGGATGTTTATAACTTTTATTGATAAATACATTATTTTATGTGTTGGAGTAATATTTTAAGTGTTTTTTTTTTATATGAAATTAATTTTATTTTAATTTCAACTACTTTATTTTTTCCTCAAAGGTAATTTGATTGTTTCTGTGTTTGTGAATAATTCATTTAAACTATTATAATACGAGGTTGCATTAAAACCCGCTGTTCGCGTGTAAATGGCTTTAGGTGCACATGGTTCTAGGCAGTGACAGATGTCTCATGTTATTTTGAAGTGTGAACATTTCCCATTAAAATTCAGTCATCAGACGCCATCCGTTGTTTACATAAGTGCTTTTCTATAACTGAATTAAAATGGAACGCGATAAACTATTTTTCCGATGTATACTTCTACACTACTTTGATTTGAAAAAAGTGCAGTTGAAGTTTATCGATTGGTTGCAAAAACTTATGGCGAATCTGCTCCATCAGAAACAGTGTGTAGAGATTGGTTTCAACGATTCAAAGTCGGGGATTGCGACATTCATGACAAACAACGGCCAGGTCAATCGAAAAAGTTCGGATAGGTAATACTGCAAGCTCTATTCGAAGAAAACTCTACTCAAACACTCAAAGAATTGGCTCAATAGCACGAAGTCGATAAATAAAACATTTCACGACGTTTAAAAGTCATGGGAAAGATCCAGAAGGAAGAGATACGGCTGCTACATGAATTGACCGAAAATCCCATTCCTAATCGTTTAAAATATCTCGATTTCTTTGCTTGCAAGGCATAAGAAGAAGAGTTTCTTGCGGCGTATCGTGATGAAAAATGGATCTATTTCGACAACCCAGAACGCAAAAAGTCATGAGTTGATCCTGGACAACCACCAACGTCGACACCAAAGCGAAATATCCACGATCACAATGCAATGCTCTCTGTTTGGTGGGATATGAAGGGTGTCGTGTATTATGGGCTGTTGAAATCGAAGGAAACAATCATCGCCGAACGTTATCGATAACAAATGGTGCGTTTGAATGATAATTTAATGCAAAAACAACCATCAATTGCATCAAATCGCCGAAAAGTGATTCTTCTCCATATCAATGTCCAGCCCTATGTTGCTATAGCCGTGAAACAAACACTGATGGAGCTCAAAAGGGAGGTTCTCCCGCATCCAGCGTATTCTCCGGTCCTGTGTCCCCAAACGATTACCATCTGTTCCGATCGATATAACACGCTTTGAAAGATAGACATTTCCATAACTACGGAGAAGTCCAAAATTAGGTTGCTGAATGGATTGTTTCAAAAAACAAACCATTCTTTCGACGCAGAATTTAACTTCTGCCAAAAAAGTGGGAAAAAGTCATATCTTTCGAGGGCAAATACTTTAATTAATGTATTCACACATTTTGAAAAAAACCACAAAAAACAGCGGTTTTCAATGCAACCTGCATATATATATATATATATATATATATATTATATATATGTATTTATATATATATATATATATATATGTATTATATATATATATATATATATATATATATATATATATATATATATAAAATATATATTTATAAAATTGAACAAAATATTGTTCAAAAACATGTACAGATTTCGTATTTAATTATTATTATCTATGACACTCAAAGTTATCAAAAAAACTATGATTTTTGTTCATACAATGAAATTTGCTACTTTATAAAACAGGGCATCCATCCGACCGTGTGAATGCTTGTTTAGGCTATTACACACACGTATCTATATATATATATATATAACGATATTGAACTAATATATGTGATACGAGCGAGGGCGGAGCGCCACGGGGTCGGCAAACATGGGGTGGACACTACGGAACAACGCCCTAGTAATTATATAAAGCAATAAAAAAACTAGGTGAATAATAAAACTTGGTTTCTGAGTTATTCAGTTTTAATAACTTTTTTTGATAACATCTGTAAACAACACTGGGTATAAAACAAATTCTAATTTTGTTATTCTATATTACATTCGTTCCGTATTATACGTAATATTGTGAGAAAATGAATCTACCATATAGTGAGAGTGACTAGTATAATATGGAATACCAGCCTATCACATCACTTTAGATTATAATATTATTTAATAAATGAATAACTTTTATGAATGAAGAGTATAATTACCTAATAATATAAAAATTTTTGGTTTACTCACGGACAATAAAAAGAAAATGTTAAGGCTGTCAATGTAGAATTGACATAATAAAACGAAAATATTTTTGGATTTCTATTACTGCCCGACAGGTATGTCGGGCTATCAAAAAATTCTTTACAAACTCATTTGAGTTGTTCCCCTCCACGGAAATCTTTAGTAAAAGGCGAAAGATTTATTCGCATTGAAGGGAAACCAGAGCGCCGTATCTGCCGGTCAGGCGAGTATATACATTATAGTGCGTGCAATCGAGCTGTGAGAGACAACGCGGGTACACCGTTCATGTTATTTATATGGTTTTATATATGGGTAGCTTTGAAATGAATCAGATATTTGTATAAGATATTCTATTGCTATATAGACTTATCTTTTCACTTTCTCGTACACAAAATCGTTATTATCTATATTTAACGTGTTTTGAACTTGTATTTCATTATACACTTTAAAGTATTCTTAAACGAACATATTTGTGTATATATATATATATATATATATATATATATATATATATATATATTAATAAATGTTAAACAAATATTAATTTGGAATGATATTTAGTAATGCATTATACTGAATAATAATTTGTTTGTGAAATTTTACATATTGAAATATTTTATGGTACAATATTTAATTAAGCAAAACAAATATACGTAATAATACAGTATAGTAATTTACATATCAAGTACATTTTTAGACTGAAATTAATAAGTTATTTCACAATTATACAAAAAAAAATATTCAGTTTCTATTATTCAGTAAACTTCTTATACCTTTTTCAGTTAATAAGTGCGAATGAGAGAAATTGTTTTTTTAAGAAAACAAGAGAAATTTATGAAATGTTTTGAAATACTTGTTACATGTTTTGGTTTCATACGACCTTCAAATGAAAGTATAATGTAAAAGAGTAATAAATTCCCCTTCATTAAAAATACGCTTAGAAACTAGAATATGAAAATAGTCTAATAACAATTATTATGTAGATATAATCAATTGTTCAATCAAAAAAAGTATTATTATCACTTACATATAACTTCACCTGTAAATAACTTTTTTATTTCTTAAATAAATCGAAGTTAGTACAATAACGTTAAGGAAAGTTTTTATACAAATTTGCATTTGAAAAAAAATGGTTAGATAACTTGTATTTAATTTTAAGTCAATGCATGTTAAATTCATATCGGAAAAAGTGATGCATAATAAAATTCATTACTGGTATCTTATGAATTTCTTATGTTTTATGAATTTGGAAAGATAAGAAAGGTATTGATACAATCAAAAATATTTAATGTTTGCTGAACCTGTTTCAAATACCAGAAAGTGTGAAAAATGGTTATTAATACCTTCATGTATTTTTGGATTTTGTGATATACATAAAATTTGGAAAGTTTTATTTGTGCAATAGGATAATAATATTTTAAGGGGATTAGTTGAATCTGAAACATGTTTAATAGTTTGTAAACTAGATAAAAGAGACGATTTATTCAACAGAAATTATACACCACTTACATCATTTTTAAACAATTTATAATAAATACAATATAAGTATGTTCCTTCAGAATATTTACTACAAATATATTTGATTTTCGTGATTTCATGTTTTAAGATTATCATTTATTTCGATTCCATAAAATGCTTTAAGCAGATAAAATTAAAAATACGAATATTTTAAAATTAATTTAAACATATGTATGGCTATAATTTACGTTTTCTGGTGAAAGAATTAAAGATATATTTCAGACTTGGTATGTGGTTATATATAATATTGATTAGCAGAGGAAATTTTTGGTATTGATTTTTTTTGCAATAAATTAATTTTTGATTTCGATATTAATTGTGAGATAGACTGATATGTTCGTTAAATCTAATACATTTATATTCAAGTTTAAAAATTGTTTTTTTTTTTGAAATTTTTGTATATGATACAAAATTATTCTTAATTATAATTTATTTTTAAAGAAAAACTCGTCTTCTTATGATATAAAATACATATATTACATATTTTAATAAAAAAATCTATAAGATCTTTATACATATTATAGACTCATCTGAATTTTTACATTATCGTACCTAACTATGTTGTTTCTATTAAGTAGTATTTACTTATTACACAACTAAACAAACAGATGTAAACATATGTATTAATAATTCAGTATAATTTACTATTTCATTATTAGTTGTAATGTCATCATTACGACATAGATAATGCAATAGGGTAAAAATTAATCTGAATTTATGTATAACCATTTATATATATATATATATATATATATATATATATATAATTTATATATATATATATATATATATATATATATATATGTATATACACATACTTTCTTACACAAAATAATCTATGCTTTACTTTTCATTTTAAATAATTTATTTTGAGATGTTTTAGAAGAATACTGTTTGGGTAGTAATAATGCGTTCATTCTACATTCTGCCTCTCTCTCTCCATATATATATATATATATATATATATATATATATATATATATATATAGATAGATAGATAGATAGAGAAAGAGTAATAATAATTTCTTAAATAATTTCTATTTTAAAAAGTGGTTGTGCATCATATTGAGATTTAAATGAATTCAAAGCAAATTTTTATTAGAGCCTCGATTATGATTATCTTATCATATTTTGTTGTATTCGACTATATACTTTCATGAACTGAATATAAAAAATAAAAGTTATAAACGTATAGATTATTAAAAAAAATATTATAATCCTTTTTGTTTTCGTACTTTGAATGACTTATAATGTATAGAATAAATAATAAAACCAGTTTATTGTAAATAAATAAGTGCCTGTAAGTATAAGAATGACTAATAAAGAATGCATTCAAATTCAGTGTCAATATTTACAATTACGATTTCCTTACAAATTAAGTGGATCTAAAAAACATTAGGTGCTCACATTTATTTGAATTATACACATAATATATTTGTAATATATATATATATATATATATATATATATATATATATATATATATATATATATATATATATATATATATATATATATATTGCGTATAAATAAAATCTATATGTAGTACAAAAAGTGCTAAAAATAATTGTACATAAAGTATAATTGATATTTATATTTATAATATTTTAATAGATTTTTTTAAAAATGGGATAAATAATTTTCGACATTTTTCCTACTTCTTATTTTTTTAAATTATTTCTTTCCCTGTCTATATATTTCTATATGTGTATTTATGTCTATCTATTAATCTATTTCCACTCTACACACACACACACATATATATATATATATATATATATATATATATATATATGTACATATGTATATATATATATATATATATATATATATATATATATATATATATATATATATATATTTATATGTTATAAGTTATTGATAATAACAAAATATAAAATGTGTTCAATTTGGAATGTATTTTATTCATATGTGATTCTATTTGTAGAGAAAATTATGTTCATTATTATGTGTTATTAATATTTAAGGTGCTGTTGTTTCTTCACTTTGTAATTGTAGCGGCGAACAATAAAAATATTTTCGAGAATAATAAACCGAAAAATCTTTAGAAATGTACCAGATGAAAATATAAATACAATATAAGCTAAAATCGGAGTTAAAATATCCAATACATTATTTGTTACGAAATTTAAAAATAATATTATTTATATTTGTTGGTCGAAAATTATATATTATTAATTTTTGATCAGTTCAGTTATGAGTTCTAATTCAAAGCATATTTGAAAGTACTCTTTTTTATGTGTCCTTCAGATTTATAAAATATTTTTCCACACATTCATTTGCCTTTTTAATATATATATATATATATATATATATATATATATATATACATATATTCCTCAAAAATTATATATTATTAATTTTTGATTAGTTCAGTAATAAATTCTAATTCTACATATATTTGAAAACACCCTTTTTATGTGTCCTTCAGATTTTTATAATATTTTTTTGATTATTTGTTTATCTTTATATATATATATATATATATATATATATATATATATATATATGTATATATACAGATTTATTAAAGATTTTCCATTAAAAAAAGCATTTATTTTAAAAATACTATTTAATTCAGTAACAATTCCGAAATACATTTTATTAATATACCTAATGAAATGTTAATAATTATAAATCAATCATTTATGTTTACTTTTATAAAAATATAAAAGATTTTAAAGATGTTGAAAATGTTATTATTAAAATTGAATGATAAAACACGCAGTTTTTATATATGGAAAAAGAAAAAATGAATATTTACTACAAGTTTTTTGAATTATAAAAAATATAATTAGAATCATCATTAATTATAATAATGTAAAATTTTCTAATTTTCATTGACGAATATTCCAATAATCGTGACATTTTAAGACTGGTTTGACCTTCGATCTCCAAAAAAAATATGCGATACATGAAAAAAATATTAGTAAACTGTTATTGTTGTACATACTTACACAAAAGGACAAAATACTTATACTCTCTTATACCCACACACCCACCCACCCAACCACACACACACACACATATATGTATGTACATATATATATATATATATATATATATATATATATATATATATATATCATAAATAATAATGTGAAAATTGTAGAAGTAATATTAAAATGCATTTTAGTTTCTTATTAGCATATTTCTGTTTTGTGAAATAATAATAAAAACAGCCATCACACCTTTTCTAAAAACGTGATTAGAATATTTAGATATTTTGTATTATACATAGAAGTGAGAATTTGTACATGTATATATATATATATATATATATATATATATATATATATATATTATATACAGATAGATAGATAGATATATCGTATTATGTATGATTACGATTTGTTGTTGACCTTCTCTTGAGTGTCTAATTCGATACTAATAATTCTTACAACAATAGATTTATTTGATCAAAGCGTGGGATGGAATATTCAAACTGGAATGTTTTGTTCTTATAACATGCACACATACACACACGTTTATGCGTGGATATATATATATATATATATATATATATATATATAAATATAAATATATATATATATATATATATATGTATATATATATATATATGTATATATATATATATATATATATATATATATATATATATATATATATTACTGAATGTTCATAATTAGATGATGTTGACATCTCATTTTTTTTGTAATATTTTTATTGAAACTGTTAAATCAGCAATAATTAACAAAATTTACAACTTACGATATTTTTTATAATTCAATGCATTTGTTCAGTCATTAGACATAATTTTTATGCAAAGATATAGTGTATATTAAGTTAAAGTAAAGATTAGCACGGAATTTATTTTGGATATTTTTTAGAAAAGAGACAAGTTATTGGTATATTATTCAAATATAATACATATAATTATTCAAATATAATTATGAATTTAAAAATATGAAAATGAAATTATTCAATACATTATGAATTTAAATATAAAACATTATGAAAAATTCACACATTTTTTTCACATTTTAAACTTATTTCATATTTGTAATCTATGGAACTTCACCTGATACTTAATTTTCCATTGAGTGTGGTTTTCATATTTTTACAACAATTTTGAGAAACAGTAAAATTGCAAAATCATAACATGACTAATCATAATCATGACATTTCAATAGAACGTAAATGCATATTATGCATAATTTTTAATAATATGCATTTTTTATGTTTAATTTTCATAATTCAACTTTTTTTAATGCATGTAAAATAAAAAAAAATATAATTCTTAAAATAATTTCCTTTTGTACCGTTTATATTAATTTAATTTGCTTAACTCCATTTATTTTATTTGTAAATATAAAATTAGACTAACATTTACATGTTTTTAAATACCGATCCATTAGATTAAAACATATTTTGGCAATTAATACTTTTATCTATCTATGCATGAAATTAGTTTTTAGTATTTTTTATATTATTCTTATTGAGATATGAACATCTCTAAAATATTGTTTTTATGAGTCACTTGTTTTAAAAAAGCAATGATGTAATTATTGGAAGCGAATTTTTGAAGTAAACTTACTTAAAATAATGAAAAAAGAACGCATGTTTGTAATATTTTTTTTGACCGTGTTATCAAGTTGACCAAATTTTTACTAGGATCCTATATTAAACTCCCTCATTTTAAAAAGAAAATGTTTCTGTATATTTTAAGCGGTCGACCGATTTTTTATCGGTGTATTGGAATAAATTTTATTATAATTTGATTGAAATCTTATAAACTCGATATTAAATATTATAATTTTCTATACAGTTTTTTTTATTAAAAGTACTAAAACTGGATACTTCGTCTTAAGTAAAAATTTCGAGAAACATTATTTGTTAACAGTGTATTAACTCGATTTCCTTTTTATATTTATTATATATTTTCTTCTTCTAATAATAATTAGACTTTTATGAAATTTTTCAGTTGTTATTTTATTTTGATGAGGAACATATATGGAATGTATGGTATACATAATCCTTGAGCACTTTTTCTATAAAAAATAGAAATATCTTCCATAATTATAGAAATGTGTATTAGAAAAAAGAAAAACTGTACTTTTGAAAAATCAAGTTTAAAGTTTATACTCATGTAATCATTTATTTAGTTAAATAATATCTGTTCGATAGGTTTATTGTTTCTTATTTGAATTTCATGTGAATTTTAATTTTTTTAAATAGTTTTTTTTTGTATACTATTATTTCGTACTGTTTAAATGGAGATTCTAACATAGTAGTAAACACGATGTTCATTTCATATTCGAACACGGTACAATAAAAACTGGATCATAAAACTGAATTATAAAGTATATGTTTATTCAGAAAACCATTTTTTAGAAGAATATGTTTTTTTCTTTTTGTATAATTTTACCTTGGAAGTCTCCTTAATATTTTTAGTGATATTTTTTTATTGTTTCTGTGAAATATATTAACATTTGCTTATGTATATTTATGTTTATTAATCTAAAAATTAATTAGTAATTCATTTTCAGATTAATATTATTTCATTTTTTTCCCAGTTGACATGTTTTTATTATTTAATTGTATTTATAATCAATTTTATAATATTTTATCACTAATAAAGTTAAATACATTGACTTATAATATTAAATATATATATATATATATATATATATATATATATATATATATATATATATATATATATATATGTGATTGAAATCATACCAATTCACTAATTAACATCTGCTGCATTATAAGATGATGAAGTCATCAATCAATAACAAGTTTAATGTTGACAATGAAATAATAACGATCGTTGTTAATATATGGAATTAATATTTGATTTTATTTTAATTTTATCTGAATACACTATTAACACTTCGTTAAATTAAATGTCTTTAACACAAACTTATATATCTGGTTCAGGTTTTTGATATATTGATTTTTTTAAAGAAATGAAGGAAATGATTACTTTTAATTAGTTTTTTTTATTTGCACTATAGAAATATAATATTCTGAAATTTGTGTAATTTCAGTGTATGACGCTTCTGCGAAAATGCCTGAAGGTGTTCTTTGGGGCATGACATATCAAATGGGTAATTATGACGAATGTATAGACATACAGTTATCGACTGGAGATGCATTCAAGCCAGTAATTACTGGTCAATATTGTTTAGCTAATATTGCTTTGAATATGACTCAGATCCATGAAAAATATGGCATTGAAACGGAATCATTAATCGATACCTTTGGAAATAAAGTAAGTGTAAAATCAAATTACATTTAATTGTTTTTGTTGCATTTTTCAGTTATTACTAGATTATATACTTAATTTAATATTTTGTAGAATTTAATTCTATTGTATTTATAAATAATACTGTAAATATAATGAAATATGTTAATAATATAAAAGTAATTTTCTTTTCTATATTTATATACAAAAAGATTAGATTGTTAACACATAGTGTAGTACGCCATCCGTTATAAAAAAAATCAGAAAACGTTTGTTGAATATATGTGATCAAATTTGTGTTACGATTTGTAATAGTATACGTAAGTGTTTTGTATTCAAATTCGAAAATTTATAAATAGCTTTTGTATTGCGATGAAAATAAATAAAGACTGAAATATATATCCATTAAAATATTTTACTGTTGATTTGGTATTTAATTTTATTCAATTATATACTATGTGCAAATCATAAGCATCAATTTGTTATTCTTTTATTTTATTATTATAAAACTAAGTTTTATATGTGTAATTATTTAAAAATATAGATAGTTTTATTTATTTAAAAAGTGCATCTTATGTAGTGTTGCTAAATAAAATTATTATTGTTTGATTAAGATAAATAAACGTTAAAGGAGATATAAGATGTACTCCTTGGTAGCTGATTTAATTTTCATTAATTCTGAATAATTTTGGTTGGGATTTTTAATTGTAAAACAAATAAATCCCTTAATGTTCATTTATATATATATATATATATATATATATATATATATATATATATATATATATATATGTATATATATATACATGTATGCATGTACGTATATATACACATACACTTCTTATTTTTTAAAAAAATTTACAAAATTAATATATATGAAATTGGAGTTTTACTTTTATAATAGTTACTTGCTTTATTTTAATTTTAAATGATGTTTATATTTATTTACTTGATAAAATTGCGTGATATTTTTATACAAATATTTTAAATAATTCATATTTTTATTTATTATTTGTCCTTTGTTATAATATATCACAGGTATTATTTATGTATGCATCACACATTCATAATCGTTAAGGTAATATAAACGTAAATGAATTTGTTTACTTAAGGCAATTCACAACAGTATTGCTTGCATATAAATTCTCTTTGGCATGTTTATTGAATTTCGTAAAATGTTTAATGTTAACGTGCACTATACATCTACACACACACCACACACACCACACACACCCACATATATATATATATATATATAAGGTATATATATATATATATATATATATATATTTCGTAATTAGTTCAGTGAATCTAGAACACCGCGAGGCATTCTAAGTGTTACAGTTACATTACACATTATAATTTGTATCAATTAATAAGCGAATTTATATATTAGTTAAAAATAAATTTAGATGATTGATTTAATGATTATGAAATAAAGTGCAATATAATATATATAACTATCGATTTACTTGAGTTAAATATGCTGATAAAAGAAATAATTCTACCTTTTAATTAAATAAGTCAAAAGAAAGTAACATTTCGAAACATTATTAGTTCGTTCAATCAAACATATAAATTATTTGTTTTTCTCTCTCTCTCTCTTTATGTATATATATATATATATATATATATATATATATTGGTGATTATAAAAGTAGATTAAGTGCAATTTTCAGGCGTTTAATTTTAATTTTATGAAAATTTAGAATTAATTTCCTATCATTTATGACAGATATCACTAGCTTTACATTTTAACTATTTAGGATGCTGGATAAATTTTTCTTTCTATTTGTTTAATTTATCTCTCTTTTTACATTTTCAGTTTATTTTTTGTTGTTTTTATTTTACCTATTCATTCATCTTTTTATACTCTTTGATAATCTTTGGTTTCCAGTCAATAATTTCTGTTACACATTTTATTTTCTTTATAATTAATCCTGCCCGTGTCCACTTTAAATTTTTTAGTTTCGTTTATAACGCCTGTTTATTTTTGCAGTCATTCTACTTTTCTATATCTTGCTATTTATAACATACACTTATTTCCAGGTATTTTTAGACTGTCTTAAATTGCTCATATATATTCTTTCCTTTAGTTATTACCTCACTGGTCCATCAATGTTAATAAGTTTGGTCAAATAGATATACTTTGTAAATTGTCAAATTTCTGTCACATTTTTTTTACGAATAATGTCATTACCATTCATTTAAAAATAGTTTTTTACTGGTTTCAACTTTCTTAAATGATCTTTTTAATTTTTTTGAAGATTTTGCGATTATAATAACATTATCAGAAAAAACGGAGTTGATTTGAATATTAGCATATATTTAAATTATATATATACGAGTATATATATATATATATATATATATATATATATATACGTGTGTGTGTGTGTGTGCGTAAGAAAAAAATTATTACTTTAGGGCAAAAATTGTTTTGATCGTTATTCTTGCTAGCATTTTAAAAATCCAAATAAAAATATCTTTAAAAATAAAATTATTTCAGCTGAAATACTACGAATAGTAATGATAAATATAATAACATTTGACATGCAATAAAGCATTGCATGTTTAAAGTAGAAAATTTAATTAAGTGTAATTATAGGTTTTAAAATATGTGAACTAAACATGAATATTTTTGTTTTCGTCCATATAATTAAAAAAATGCTTTTAATAAATACTAAGCTTATTAAAACTTAATATTTAAATAAATATATCGTATATATATACATATATATATATATATATATATATATATATATATATACATATATATATATATATATATATATATATATATATATATGTATATATATATAAATACGTAATGTAAGAAGAAAAAAGAATATGAGAATCAGCTGAATTTCATGATGGAATATTTTATTCAAGTACTGAGATGTTATATTGTTTATATTAATAGAATAAGAGGTAAAGAAAAGTGATTTTTTCGAAATGCTCCTAAGTAACAATCGAAAATGATCAATAATCGTTTATTGAAAATTTTTGATCAAAATAATTTCTTGTGGTTTGTGGGAGAACAGAGTATTTAATTTATGAAATTAAACTGCTCTACTTTTAAAAATATAAGAAAGACAAAATGTTTGTTTTCGGCGAATAGAATCATTTATTGTCCACTTTATTTAACGTAGCTGTAGGTAATAAAAACAACAAAGGAATATTAAAGTTTTATAGAAAAGAAGTTTATTATAATTTTGATATAAAATTCTTTTAAAAGTGCATTGTACTTTTTAACAAATGATAAAAAAAATGTTAGTAGTGCTAGGAATTGATTCTAAAAGCGAATTATTATCTGCATAACTAAACTTGGTTTGTAAATAAGTAACAATAAGATGAAACAATTTTAATTAAAATTTTTGTACGAATTTTCACGGCTTTTCTTTATACTAAATGATTTACAATGAATTGGAAATTCATAGTAAATTAATTATTTAAATTATTATTTATTGTAGTATATATCCACAAAAATTTGATTAGATATTTGTCTCTTGCAAAATTTGATAAATTGACTAAGATGATTCTGCATAATTATGACCTACTTTTAAAAACTTAGTAAATGTTATTTATAAAAACCTGTCTTCTAGACTATTACGTTCGACACTAATATATTTTTAACGAAAGTAAATTTATTCAACAATTTTAAATTAACTATAAATAAAAAATAATACAGCAAATAAAAATAAATGTTTAATTCACACATCCACATACACACACACACACACACATATATATATATATATATATATATATATATATATAAATTTACAATTATTAATGTGAATTTATATCATTAGTGCATTATTACCAATACAATTAATGATAATAACAATAATTGTAGTTTCGAGATGTTATTTGTTTTTGAGGTATTATAGAATGCTATTAAAATTTAATTTTATTATATATTCAAAATAGTCATATTTTAATGAAACAATGTATAATACTACATACTTTGAATCTGTGCTATGATAGATATTTTACATTTCACAATATTTTTATAGAAATACCTAGTATAAAAAATAGAAAATTACATTTTCATTAACGTATTTTAAAATTTGGTTGTTTTGTTATAAACATTTTTATTAAAAAATGAAAGATTATATGTCACAAAACCAAATTTAAACTTTTAATGTTTGACCGGTAGGTATATTAGTTATTTGTCTGTAACTAAGCTTTACATATACTTTTTATACTGTTTATAGATAAAATAAATAAATAAATTTTTTTGTATGTTAACTTGGATGAGTTAAAGTTTACGATAATTTATTTATTTTATGGTTATTTTCAATTGTATTTACAGATCATAAAAGTAAAAAAATCATATTTTTAATTTGCATACGCGTTAATATAAAATATTTATTTTATAATTATACTAGATATTATCGCCCAATTGAAAAATATTTTTATTTTAATGAAAGATTCTACATTTGGAATAATTTTTAATCTTTAATTTTGAGATAAAATGGAAATGATCTTATTTACTTGAAAGTAGAACGAGTTGGAGTTTGAAAAATTTATAACATATATTATATCAGTTATCAATAACTAGTTTATAATAAATATCCTGTTTACATTATTAATAATTTGATCTAGTTTTTAATTTATTATAACAAGAAAATTTCTAGTTATGTAAAATCGTAATATGTTTCTGCATTTATAGTGTTTAATAATATTTCATGATTTCAAAATAGTAAGTCAAACCTGAAATGGTTTTAATGTTTTGAAATCTCTGATACACTTTTCATAATAGTTTGAGTCGAACTACTGTTATATATATATATATATATATATATATATATATATATATATATATATATATATGTATGTGTGTGTATGTGTATGATTTCATATTAAAATATTAAGTAGCATAAAAGTTGTTCAATTTTTTGAAAAAAATAGTTTTTTCAATTGATTTTTCACTTTTGTTTTTATCATTGGAATTAAACAAGATAAAGTAATAAATAGAAATATTTATGATATTCACTTGCAATTAATTTATTTTTTAATCTTCGTAATTATTTCTATAATTATTCTTTGCAAGTTATTAGAAAAAACATTTTTTTTAACTAAAGGTGCTCCTTGTAAAATAACTAGTAATAATTGTAAATATATATAATTTGAATTTTCTATTTGAAATTTATCTCTTCTCATATACAGGTTATGATAAATATCTATTTAATATGTGCATTTAACTTTAGAAATCGTTTTTATATTATATAAAAAAATGTGTGAATTTTATCTAAATGATTTTTTTGCATTCCTTGACATTTGCAAATGCCTTTTGATATGTGTTTCCATTTGCGTATGCTGTTTTTTATTCATCTTTTTAAAATTTGTTTTATGTTTCATAATTACAACAGAAGTAACACAATTATTTTTAAAAACGAAACGGATCATTTACTCATATAATAAAATATCACTTTATATTTTTAAATTTTAATATATACATTTTTTTGATTTTCATATAATGTGCTATTTTGTAACTTAGGATCGTAATTCTGAACGTCGAAGTTTACATTGGGGTGTTTGTATACCATCATCATGTACTGCAGAGGAAGTTGAATATTTATTGAGTTATGTATTAAGAAGTTCTTCTGCAAATTATATACCACTTACAGTTAATATTTCATCAAATATGTGTTCTTATCAGAAGGAGAAACAATTCAGACAAGTCGATGTTGCATTTGCGTAAGTGTGACTTATTAAAAGAATTGTGAAAAACAACAATTATATATTCCTGTTTGTACTTATGATTGTTTATTATGATATTTATCATAATAAACAATCATATATTATCTTATAGTATTCTTTTCCGCTTGATCACGCTGAGTCATTTTTAATGTATTCTGTTACGCTCGGTTTCGGATTTTGAGTCCTCGTCTAGTAGATTGATGTATATTTTATTTTAAAAATAATATCTGCTACGTAGCCGTTTGTTATTGATAAAATCAAATGAGTCTTGTAAATTTTTAATCCGTATTAGCATGGTTACAATATGGACTGTAAACATTAAAAATATATAAAAAATAATAAAATGACGGCCTTTCAAACAATCTTTAATTTTTTATCAAATGTTTGTTCCATTTTTCATTAATAAAAAAGATTAAGAAAACATCTTGATAATTATAAATCAAATTAGAAATACATATTTAATTTATAACAAGTTAAGATTTGAAGACGATAAGTTTTTGAGTTATTCATTTCGCTAACTTAAAAAATATAATATTGTGAAAAACATAATTAATTTGTTAGTTTACTGAGACCTGTTCATCTAATTCCATTTTACATTGTATTTCAGTCTTCTTTTTCTCCAGGCTAAATAGATCTGTAAGGTAGTCTAAACATGCTAAAAGAATTCTTAGAATATCTGTTTTTGTATAGACGCACCCAACGATTCAAGCAAGTACTTCGAGCACTCGAGTTGTCAATTTGCACGTCATCTTTTATATGTAGTACTATAAGTTTCTTCATTTTTAGGACTTTAAAAATCCTTTTAGAAATATTATTCAGACGTGACTTTTAACAAAAAAAAAATGTAATAAAAATCATTTTCGTCTCGGTCCAGTGAGAAAGAACATTTAATTTTCATCTGAGTTCGTTACGTTTTATTAGAATATTTTTTATCTTATAGTTCGTTTTTTTTTCTAATAAAAAAATATTCTAATTATTTTAAACATAAATTATTATTGTTCCTTGTTTATACAATTTATTAATCAATTTTTATATTTATGCAGCCTTTTAATGAGTTTTCTTCGTTTCTTAATATTTTATTTTTTCATTTATGTCCAATGTATGAAAGTTTTATAAATTTCAGAATTAGTATAATAAAATCATAGAAAAATAAAACAATCAAAAATTCTTTTAGATGCATAATATGCTCCTTTATACTTCTTGTACTGTTGTGTACAATATTTCATTGGATACGAATGTACATGGATAATGATTTAAAAACTGATAAATCAGTACTAAATGAATTAATTATCGTATTCTCTGTTATACAAAATATGAAGAAAATAATATCAGTGAAATCAAAAAATGAAAGTAATTTGGATTGTATTGGGGGTATTCGATTTATTGCAATGATGTTTATTGTATGTGGACATTCGTTGTTATTCACTGTATCAGCTCCGGTTATGAATGATGATTTCTGGAAACAGGTAAATAAAACTATATATATGTATATATATACATAAACAGATATTATTTTTGATACAGGAAAATCACATATTTTTAAGGATTTTTTTATATATAAATATACATTTTCCTTAAAAAATATATACTCATAACAGTTTTGTTTGATTGCAAATAAATTAACACATATTTGTTTTCCTCAATAAATATTTGTATTTTATTTACTAATTATTTTATATTGGCTGTATAATATTTCTTATGAAATAACGTCATAATAGTGTATTTTTAACCGTTTTACTTGTAAATTTAGTTTTTTTTTATAATTAACAAATATTATAAACTGTGTAAATATAATAAATTTTGTAAATTATTTTAGTTTGTGTCTGCAATTAAATCGTCACTATGAATTTTTACTATTAGTTCTTATGAACCGATATATTATTATTTTATTCTTTTTTTTAATGTAATTATAAGAAATGATAAGACGTTAAATACTATGTATTACTTTCGGACCAATAGAAATCTTTGAGAAAACTTGTTGCATAACATTATTTTTCTATTCTTTTATTAAATAATACATTTTTTCAGGCTATTACACAAGTGGAAAATACTTTCTTACTGAATAACCCACTTCTAGTTGATACGTTTCTTCTACTCAGCGGGTTCTTAATGTGTCTTTTATTGATGACGGAATTAGAAAAACGTAAAGGAAGATTAAATTTCCTTTTCATATATATAGGAAGATACATAAGACTCACACCTTCATACGCCGTCATCATCGGATTTTATTCAACGTGGATGGTGCATATCAACAATGGCCCTTTATGGAATTCACGGATGTTAATTGAGCAAGAAAGATGTTCGATATCGTGGTGGACAAATCTTTTATATATCAATAATTACGTCAACACGGATAACTTGGTAAGTAATTAATATGTCAATGGCACTTGATCAATACATGAACTTTTTTTTAATTAAAAATGTTTTTTTTATTGTCTGATTGAGTGATTGATTGAATGTTTTTTTTTATTAGCTGTGTGATAGATTTTAATCGAAAATGAATTATTCAATCCGTGATTTTTTAATGTTATGTATTAATTTATGAATAAATGTTGATTAATATTAATTCAATAAAATTTCGTTTCTTTTTTGATTATGGACCTTGATTAAGACGTCATGTCGATTATTTCTTTGATATTTCATTTAAACGTTAATTTTGTTTTTGACAGTGTATGTTTCAATCATGGTATTTATCTGTCGACACGCAATTATTCTTCTTAGCGCCATTAATTATATATCCATTATGGAAATGGCCTAAATTTGGACAATCTCTTTTGGCCATCGTTACTACAGTATCTGTTGCTATACCATTCATTATAACTTATTTGTATGATCTTGATGCTACTCTATTAATTTATGCTCCGTAAGTATACTTACCATATGAACCTATTTTAATATATAATACAATATTTACTTTGAATTTTTTTTATTTTTTTAGCGAAGTTCGAGATATATCATTAAATCCTTATTTCATTAATGCATATGTGAAAACGCATATGAGAGCTACTGCATATTGTTTCGGTTTATTCTTAGGATATGTTGTTTATAGAATTCAAACTTCAAGGAAGTAAGTTAAGTGTTAAATAATAAACATGTTATTATTATTAACAACAACAAGATTATATATATATATATATATATATATATATATATAATATATTTTTTTAATTTTTCTTACTTAAATTGACACTGTATAAAATATATTATGGAAAATCGTTTTTTAAATATTTTATTATAGTTTTATATGTACTTCAGTAAAGTTATAAACATATATTGAATTATTATATATGCATTTTTTAAATAGATTCAAAATACCACGACCTATGATATGGTGGTGTTCTTCATTGGCTGTAATTGTTGGTATTTTATCTATGTATACTTTAATTGTATTTTATCAACCATCGTATGTTCATAACTCTCTATCGAACGCTGCCTACAATGGATTTCATAGAGTAGGATGGTGTTTGGCTATCGGATGGCTTATTGTTGTATGTGTAACGAATAATGGAGGTAATATATCTTAGAATAAGTAACTTATTATTTTTTAACTATTTATTTCTTCTATATCTATCTTATTTACACATGCTTATAATTTTCTACGTAAAAATGTTTTTAGATAACAAAAATATTCGAAATGCAATTAAAATCTATTTAATTTTTTATAGAAGAAATTTTTAATCATTTTACTGCTTTTCGAACTTTATTTCTTTGATTGTAGGGCCTGTGAACAAATTCCTCTGTTGGAATTTCTTCCAGCCATTAAGTCGCTTAACTTACTCCGCCTATTTAACCAACGGACTTGTAGTTTTATTTGCAGCGTCTGTCGTAAGAAGTCCACAATATTTAAGTGTATATAATATGGTAAGAGTTCAATGTTTCATATTTGAGGTTTCATTCACATAATTGTTACTTTTCTTGCAGTTTTGTAATTCAATAGCACATTTGTTTATTTCGTTTGGATTAGCATTAATTCTTTGTTTATTTTTCGAGTCACCTATTCATGGAATTGAAAAAATATTATTACGGAAAGGTAAGAATTAGTCAATTTATATATAAAAAATGTAAGGTGATTTGTGGTAAGATTGAAACAATTTTTATAAAGATGACATTTTAAGCCTGGTATATGAAAACACAGCAAGAATAAATTTGAGATATTATCAGAATCTTTTCTTTCAAGTATATATTTTTCATTTATAACATCATATTGACTATCATTCATATCATTTTTTGAAAAAAGTATGATCATTTAGTATTACAATTTAGTTATAAATTAGTATTTTCGAAACCGCGTATACCGTAGTTCCGGATTTAATTGAGGTGTGAAGAAACACCGAATTATAATATATTATAATTAACCAGAATTTTTTATAATCCTAGATTCAATTTATGTTATCCTGTAATAATTAAATTTACTGTATAGACGGGGAACAAACTAACTCAAACTATATAGCAGAGAAAAGAGAAATAATAACGGGAATCATCAAATAAAAAAAGACATGTAAATATTTTTAAGGTCATTGTTACTTTAATTAAAAAAATCAACATCAAATGAATAAATTTTTAAGTAGGTCTTGTATGTTGTTTACTTAAATTTGATCATACCAGAAAAGATTACAAATGGGTTCAAGGCATTCAAAAATATAATTACAGATTTTTTAATTATCTGTATAACTCATCCTTTCCATTTATTGAAAATCTTCTTTGAGGATTATTGTATTAAAATTAATTTTTTCTAGTTTCTGTTAGCTGAAAAACCGAAACAGACAAAAATGGCACAATACTTATTCCTTCGTTCATTAACAAATTTGCACATGTATAGTTTAAATTCTAAATATTAATTACACGTGTAAGAGCCTACGTTAGACAGTTTACTGAAGTGGAAGAATGGAATTCACACATGCCTGATGAAGTACAAAGTCGTGTTTAAATTCCTCAATCTAATCTTACCACGGTTCACTTAATGCAAATAAATAAATTTAATTACCATATCTAGAAATATGTCCTTCCAAGTTTACCTATATTGACCTTATACATACATATATATATATATATATATATATATATATATATATATATATATATATATATATAATTTGTGAAATTTCGAAATGATTCCCGAAAAAAAATCATGTTAATTAAATATCCTTACATTAGATTGACAGCGATTGAAGTCATTAAAATTGAACAATCTTGTTTATTTCAGATAAAAGCAAAAGTTCGACTGAAGAAGCTAGTTTGCCCGAAGCATAACATATATATTTCTCTAAATGTATAAACAATTATTCTGTGATATGAATATAAAATATATATATGTATACTTTTAACAGTTTCTAATTAGTGTTAAATCAATTATTGAACAAAAATGGATGATTAATTTGTTACGACATGACACGTCCTCTAAATATTATGAAAACATTGATGATAAAAAGAGATTAAATCCATGTTTATAGTAGTGACGCTGTTTAAATTGTTAGTTAATTTTAATCTAAGTTTATATTTTTATTAATATTATATTTGTATTTGTTTTGAATAAATTATTAAAAACACTACCGAATTTATTTTTTTTGTTTATGAATGTTTCTTAATAATTAATTTTTTGAAAATAAGCTGTAATGTTTACTTGCATAAATATTGAGTATTTTATGCGTATTTAATATAAACAGCCTTGCAACTGGTACTATTTATAAAGGTTAAAAGTTGTCTCTTATCAATGAAACTGGAACTCTGTTCAAAACAATTTGCAGGAAGTTTAAGAATACGCAGAACGATTTTATTAATTTTAATATTATTTCAATAGATTATCTTATTGTGATTATTGAATAAGTTTGGAATATGAAATATAATTTATATTTATGTTTTATAAATTATAAGAAATATATCTTATGAATGTAATATCCTTTTCATATTTAATTAATTTTGTATTATTTATAACTTGCCCAAAAATAAATTGGAATTAAGGTTACATTTGAAACATGAAGGTTATGATTTCTCAATGGCAGTTGAATCAGGAATGTTTTTCAAATAATTTCAATTATTTAAATATTTAGACTTACTAAATATTTCAATATAATAAAAAAAGATCTAAATTAAGAAAAGATTGAATACAAAATTGAATTACGGTTTTTAATACAATACTAATTGTATTATAAACATCATTTAAATAATTGTATCATATATATATATATATGTACATAATATGTGCAATTTTATGAATAAAGATTTTTTATAACTTTGACCTTTTTGAATCATAATAGTGAATGACATCAGAAAATTATCTTCACTTAATCCCAGGTCAGAGGTTGTGGATATCATTTGCTAGGTGTTTGTAATATTAATAAAAATTTCATTATTTATACAAAAATAGACACCAAAAATAATATTAGAAATATTTGTGAACAATGAACTTTTTCATTTCTATGTGTTCATAGTTGAATCGTTCTTAACAGATTGATTATGCAGTGAAATGT
This sequence comes from Acanthacorydalis orientalis, assembly GCA_034766995.1. Taxonomy (NCBI): domain Eukaryota; kingdom Metazoa; phylum Arthropoda; class Insecta; order Megaloptera; family Corydalidae; genus Acanthacorydalis; species Acanthacorydalis orientalis. Next base: position 19,020,668 of record CM068319.1, read on the forward strand.
ATAAAACATTTTAGAGTAATGTTAATCCCATTGCATATTTATTTTGCAGTTATCTATATCAGTAATATGAACAAAGTAATAATATTATAAGTTTCATTTAATTGATTATCATTTTGTGAAGTGAATCTGTACTTGTCGATATGCTGTTCAAGAAAAAATATTTGTTTTGTGTATTTATTTTAGTTAATTGGAATTTTTGTGTATTTTGTGATATTTTAAATATAGATAAAATTGATCATAATGTAACATTTAGTAATCTTGATAATTTAAGTAACAAAAGTGAATCTGAAAAAGATGTAAATGTTGTTAAACATATCAATTCTTTAAATTTTACTAGTAATAGTACCTTACTAAATGATAGTACTTCAATAGATCGATCTGTAAGTAATAATGAATCAGTTTTTGAAACTAAAAGCAATAATACAGAGTATTTAAATGAAAATATAAATCATCCACTTCATATTGCTAACACCTTTGAAAATATCACAAATGAGTTTGATTTTATTTTCAAGAAGTTGAATTCAACTGTAGGCAATACAAGTTTTAATTTATCAGATCTATTAATGAATGATGAAAGTCATAGATCATTCAGTAATGAATGGAATCAATTACTAAAAAGCGATTTTAATAATGATGTAAAATATGTTTCTGATGAAATTGATGATGATTTAAAAACTTTATTGTATTATGCTTCAAATGAGAACAAAGAGGCAGATAAATCTGAATTCAAAATAGAAAACTTATTCAATGAATTAGATGGATATGAGCCATTGGAGGAATATGGTGCTGAAGAGTCATATGTGAGCCAAGAATTACAAAGTCTGAGCACTGAAAAAAATATTTTATCATCGAGTTCTACAACTTTTAAAGACATTAATAATTTTATATCTGATTATGCTTCAACAACAGGTCCAGCAATATTAGAAACTACTAGTATTAAAACAATTGCAAGTAGTGATATTCCAGTAGAAGTAGAAGTGCCATTAAGTGAAAGAACTTATTCAGAAGTAACTGTGACACCTGCTCCCATATACTCTGATTCACATTTAATGGTAGAAAAGCCAAATATCTTAGAAAATGATGATTCATTTTCTTCTGTAAAATCCATTTCATCAACAGACACACTAAAATTTGATTTGTTAAAGGATTATGAATATAAATATAATGAAAAAAATGATCTAAAATCTAATCCAGCTGAAGAAGTTACAATTAACATTTTATCATCTCCTTTCGGTATAAGAGATACTGTTGCTTTAACTGATTTATTAAGTGACAGTTTTACTGCACATCATCTTGTTTCAAACGTACAAAAGCCAGGACGGTAAGTTGTTGAACTTAAGTAACTAAGTTCAATTAAAGTATTAAGTAATTATGTTTAATGAAAATTACATCTTCAAAAGTTGAAATAAAATAAATAATTTGTTTTTAAGACGTCAAAGTAGTCTTGCTTTCGTTTTTGATTCTACTGGGTCAATGTGGGATGATTTACAACAATTGAAAGAAGGAGCAGAGAAAATTATGGCAGCCATGAATGAAAGAGAAGATAAACCAATATATAATTACGTTCTTGTACCTTTTCATGATCCGCGTAAGAATTTTTTTAATGAAAATTTATTTTCATCAGAATAAATAATAATTATTGTAAAAAATAATTATAAATTATTACTTTCCCAAATTAATTATTAGTTCATTGATGTAATGAAATTTACTTTTTTCAATTGTTTTCTAATATTAATTTGTTTCAAATATAAAAAAAATATTTAAAGAATTCTTAATTCAGAGGTAGGACCTATAACTGTTACCGATGATGATGAACTATTTCGAAAAAAATTATCTGAAATTGATGTGTATGGTGGAGGAGATTGCCCTGAAATGTCTTTAGGAGGAATACGAAAAGCTATTGAGGTTAGTTTACCTCGTTCGTATATATATGTTTTTACGGATGCTACATCTGCAGATCATTATTTAGTTGGTGGTATTTTAGACGAAGTACAACGAATGGAAAGTCAGGTACTATTATATAAATATATACATATCTACACACACACATATATGTATATATATATATATATTTGTAACTTTTTTAGGTTGTGTTTGTCTTAACAGGAGATTGTGGAAATCGAACAGTACCCCAGTATACAGTCTATGAGAAAATTGCACAAGCAAGTTCTGGACAAATATTCCACCTTGATAAATCTGATGTTAATCAGGTGAATTTTTTATTATTTATAAAATACTTTATTATAGTGATTTTATACTATATGTATATATATATATATATATATATATATATATATATATATATATAAACATATACATACACACGTTATAACTAATCATAGAAATTTATCATGTTTTTTTAGTAAAATTGTAAGAATGTTAACTGCATTATTTAGAAATGTTAAACATTTTTTAGATCTTAGATTTTGTTCGTAATACATTAGACACAAGACGAGTTAGTTTATTGGCTGTAAGCAAACCTAAAGCTATTTCAAATGAAAAACATGATGTTGATGTTGATGAATCATTGAAACAGTTTATGGTATCAGTAGCAGGAGACAATCCAAGAATAAATGTTGTTAATCCGAGTGGTGAAGTGGTTTCACAACCACCACAAGTGAATAATGTGTTAGATTTAGAAAAAATCAAGGTAAGCTAAATTTATGTTCTTTAAAATGTTTGTGCAAATGTATTCCTTTTTTTTATTATAACTACAATTGTGAAATATCTATAAAGGTAAATATTTTTTTGTAAAATTTACATTCATATATTGAGGTAGTGAACGTGGTGGAACCAGAAGCTGGCCGTTGGGCTGTAAATGTAGGAAGTGATTCTGACCATACAGTACGATTAACAGGTCTTAGTGATTTGAAATTTGATCATGGATTTTCTATTAAACCAACATATGATTTAGATGAAACAAACCATAGACCTATGCAAGGTATTGAAATTATAATCTAATTTCTGCAGTATATCATTTACAGACGAAAGACAATTTTCTTAGTGTCTAAAACATTTTAGGTGCAAAGAATTATCTTTTGATAAAACCTGTAAACGATTCTGTTCTTTGGAATGTAACATCAGTTGATTTTACAAGTCTTGATGGACAATTTATTAAAAAAATACCAATTCGCCGTTCACCGGAAGATGATGCAATTTATGTAACAAATGAATTTTTACCTCCAAACGAATTTTTCAATATAGCAGTAAGTATGAATGCGTCTATTTTTTTAACATATTTCTTAATAGAAGGTTGTTATATAGATCAATGGTTTTGATATCCATGGAAATCCATTTCAACGAACTACTTCAACAGCTATTAAACCACAACTCCCAGGTATTTTTTTATAATTGTTGATTTATACTATATAATTAGTTTTTTTTTGATAAACTTCTTGAAACATTTTTCAATTTTTTATTATCATTAATTATTAAAAAACCTTAGATAAACCATTCATAACAACAGATGAAAAAGTGAGTCATTCAATACATAAGCCTTTAAAACTTCAATGCCATGTTGAATCTTTAGTACCCATTGTGGCTCAATGGTTTAGGGATGAGAGACCGATTAGTGAAGAGATTTATCGAGAGTAAGTTTATCTATTATTTGGAACTTATTTTGTATGTATGAAAGTTAATTTAAAAAAATAAACTAATAAAATATTTTATTTCATTTTATTTCTTCAGACAAAGTGGTAATGTTTACTGGGAACATCCAGATCCAACATTAGATTTTGCTGGTAGATATACATGTAAGGCAAGAAATACTGCTGGGGAAAATGAGAAAATTGTTTATTTGGAATTAAATCAACCACCACTATTAAAAAAAGATCAAAAACCTCATATCACAGTTGCTCCCGGTGCATCGATTGAAGCTGATTGTATAGCAACTGCTGGGAAACCTATTCCAATTACATACTGGATTAAAAACAATGCTGATTTAACAGAAGGTAAAAAATATGAAACTGGCTTAAATAACAATCATTCCAAAATATCATATTTTAGGAGAAGGTATTGAAATCTATGAAAATAACACATTAGTTATACAGAATGTTTCTTCTTCACATAAAGGCATATATCAATGTGCAGCTACAAATAGTGCTGGTGTTGATTATTATAAATTTGATTTACGAGTTCAAGGTAGAATTATTATTTAAAATTCTAGTATATATTTTTCAAATTATTTATTTATAATTGGTTGTATAATTTTAGCTGCTCCAGTTTTTTCTGGTAAAAATAATATGAATTATAAAGGAAAAGCAGGAGATACTCTCATTTTACAATGTGAAGCTCAAGGAGAACCAAAACCATTAATTTCATGGCTAAAAGATGGTTTACCTGCAGGGTTTAGCAAGGACAAGTATATTAAGCATTTTCAGTTTTACTGTACTGAGTACAATTGAAAATATGTACTCAAATGTGTATTTTTAGGTATCGAAATGAAGACAACTCGTTGGTCTTTTCACATTTAAGAGAAAATGATGCTGGTGTATATGTATGTACAGCTTATAATACAGCTGGTACTGCGAATAAAACAATGACAGTGATTGTTACTGGTAGATGAAAAAAGGATTCAAATATCTTTGTAATTTAAACACACTGTGTTAAAACTTTTTTTTGTAGTTCCTCCAAAAATACAACCGGTTGGTGATAACACAGTTAAAGTTGTAGAAGGTCAAATAGTTTCCCTTGCATGCCCAGTTTCAGGGAATCCATTACCGGTTATTCAATGGTTGGTTAATTCAACAGTTATTTCTATGGATAAGAAAATTTTAGATGAAGATAATACATTAAAGTTCGTATACAACAAAATTATTATAATTGTCAATTATAACATATCCATTTAAATTAAATGATTTGATTATTTTGTAGGTTTGTTGCTAACTTATCAGATACTGGTTATTATAAATGTGTAGCCTCAAATGATGTTGGAAATGATAGTCGTGAATGGGTGTTAGTTATTTATGGTAACTTTTTTATAGAATTAATATATACATATATATATATATATATATATATATATATATACACACTTTATAGTACAACCAAGTATTTATCCACCTGAGGACGAAGTTATTAAAGTTCAACCTAATAAACAAGTTATTTTATCCTGTAAATCAACAGGGTATCCTAAACCTGATGTAAAATGGAAAAAAGATGGTCACTTTTTATCAAATAATAGTGATATCAGGTATTATACATTTATAAAGGGTATAACTAGGTTATGTTAGCATGTTATAAAATAAATAATGTGTAAACATTTTTAGTGTTCAAAGAAATGGAGACTTAGTTGTGTATGATTCAAGTGATAAAAAATCTGGCGGTTACGTTTGTGTGGCAATAAATGAAGTTGGGATTACACAAAAAACATTCAGTTTAATAATAAATAGTAGGTTATACAAGAAAAGATATTTCGTTAATTAAGTCATTTATTTTAATATTGCTTTTGTCGGGATTCTATTTTTATAAACATAAAATTTTCTATGAAAATACTATAGAAATAATTTTATTATTTTAGTTCCCCCACAAATTTTGGATAATGTAACAACAGATATTAGCCTGATAGATGGAGATGATTACTCGATTCCATGCACAGTAACTGGTAACCCAGTTCCATATGTTATATGGACAAAAGATGGAAAATTAGTGCCCAAAGGTATTGTTGTGGTATATTTATTTGATAGGATTTTTTTTATTTATATGACAATTTTGAAGACTTAATTTTAAACATTTACTTAACTATTATTTAAATCACTAATCTACCAATCGAATAATTCAGTTAAAATAATAATTTATTATTTTTTATTAAGACATATAATAATCTATGTTTTACAAGTCCCAAAAATTAGAATATAGCTAACATAAAAAATGTAAGGAATTTAAGGGAAGGTTTTGTATAGAAAGCTATATAGACGGAAAAAATGAAATAGATGGTATATTCAGATGCTTTTTTAAGATTCTATATTATTTCATTCTCCTATTTAAGAATTTTTCCTTCATTTACAAACTAAACAAAGCAAAGATACATTTCAGCATTACTAAAATTACGTTGTTTGAGTTTATTGAAAGTTTTTATTTTAAATTTAACACCTTTATATAAAATATTATATATGTTGATAAATTAAATATGCATATTCGGAAATGATTTACTTATTTTTGGTTTTAAAATAATGTTCGCGAGTAACAATTTGTTAGAAATAAATGTATATATGTGATTGTAAATTTTTAAAGAGAATTAATAAGACTTTACACGTGTTATTAATATTTCTAAAATAGTGATGATATATTTTAAAAGTGAAAATAAAAATCTGTATAAAAGTATGAAGTGTAATTCGCTTTCTAATTTATTTTATTCTTGAATAAAAATATTTCTTTGTAAGATCTCATATTAATTTGATGTTTTGTATGAAATAAATGTAAATAATTGTGTAAATGATATTTTAGATGAAGTATATATAGATTTTAAAAATACGTTAGTTTTGACGGCTGTATCAGAGAAATCTAATGGTGTTTATAAATGCGAAGCTGTGAATTCTGAAGGATCTGATAGTAAAAACTATACAATAAATGTTATGGGTACGTTTTTTTTTTGTAAATGTATCTTTTTATATTTATCTTTTAATGAAAATATTTTTCAGTACCTCCATTTATGGAAAAAACCGGACCGTTTGAAATAAACGTGCGAGAAGGTGATAGTATCATGTTAGAATGTCCTCATTCAAAAGCTTTTCCACCACCATCTATCACTTGGATAAAAGTAAGTTTTAAAAGAGAAATATTTGTATTTGAAAAATATTTAAAAAAAACTGTTTTTTAAGGATGGAAATGTATATGAAGAGATCGATAATAAATTATCAAGTATCGAAGTAGTTACTAAAAAAGTACTCAACAGTAGATATTTGAAAATCGATGGAGTTGTATCATCTGATTCTGGAACATATGAATGTATGGTTACAAATCCCGCTGGAAAAGCTAAAGAAGCTTTTGTAGTAACTGTTTTAAGAAGTCCTACAATTAGAGAAGCACGCGATGTTCCGAAACAAGTCATTCGACGTGTCGGTGAAGTAGTACGAATGAATTGTGAGGCAGAAGGATATCCTCCACCGAAAGTAAGCTGAAATAATACGTTTATTTCCTGTTTTAATTCAACTAGGTTATTATAATGATTACTTTTGTATAGTATACGATCAGTACAACGGAGTAGTTACTAAATGTGTATTTTACTTTTAACAAATTATGTTTCATACATCTTTTTTTGTTTAAAAACGATACTTTTACGGAAATATTAAGTCTAGATTTTTGTTTAAATTATTTTGATACACATTGACGATCAAATATAGTTGTCTTGTTAAAAGAGAACACATGTGGTACGATTATGTTGATAGTATTTTTATAATATATTCTGTAACGGGTTATTAAACTGGCCACAATTGTCTTGTTAATATAAAGGATAATTTTTTAAGATAATTATATTATAAAAAAAGATTAGGATATTTTTTTAAAATAAGTTTTTTCCAGCATTTATATATACATAGTTTAAGAGATGAAGAATATATTCAAGTAAATTGTATTTTTGATATAAGTCGTCATATTATTGTTTAATGTGTGTTCTTCATGGTAAAAATTGTCAACAGACTCGTACTTTTAAGACTACGAAAATATGTATTATACAATCTGATAGCGGCTTATATCAAAAGCTTATATTCTTAATCCTTAATATGATATATATATATATATATATATATATATAATTCATTTTATTAGATGTAAAACATAAAAATATGTCCAACAATTAAATTTGTAGATATCTTGGAGACGAGGTGGAGAAATTGTAGGCAATGAGCATATTTTGGAAATAAATAACATTCAACCCTATCACAGGGATTACTACATATGTCGTGCTGTAAATAGCGTTGGAAAGAAAGAGCAGAAGTTTTTCCTTGATGTTTTAGGTAGACACACACATATGTATATATATATATATATATATATATATATATATATATAATATTTATTTTTTCACAATAAGTAATGATAAAAAGAAAAATTACCATTTTTTTATTTTAGAACCACCCGTCTTAGTTGAACCTGCAAATGAAACCGTTGAAGTAATTAAAAGTGGTAATATTAGATTGTCATGTCATGCAAAAGGTCATCCGAAACCAAATTATAATTGGATTATCCCGAGGTATATTATATGGCTAATTAGCAAGTTTAATACTTTTTTATAATATACTTGTTTAATAGAGTAGACAGTAAGATTTTAATAACTTAATAATATATCATGAAACAATATAGTTTTATTTTATTAAATAAATTTTTGTATTTCATTTCATTAAAGAAAATTATTAATTTTTTAATTGTATAACTATTTAAATCACTAAGATTTAATTTTTTTTAATTGAAATATACATATTTTACACTCATAGATTTGTCTTCATTTATTAGTCAGGAAGCTAATAACTATTTTAAAGACTTTAATTATAGACTACTGTTGTGTTTTTACAATATGGCTGAAGAGGAGATTTAAATCTATTTGATAATATTGTTTAAGAGATTTTTTTACATAAAATCTATTTTTTGAATGCTTGAAACTGTTCCAAGAAGTACTTTTTTATGAAAATTGAAGTCTTAAATGTATATGAAATCTTTGAAAACGCAATATTATAAAATAATTTCATATTGATCAGATGTTTTTCTGAGAGAGATAAAATTTAGATAGTTTTTTTTTAAATAAAAATATTTATTTGATAGTTACGTTTATTCGTTTAATCGACCGTGTAGAAAATTAATTAATTGTATTGTTAAGATAACGATTTTTAATTATATATCTAATAAATTGTTTTATTCCAGCACTGTTCGTGAAGATTTAGTTTCAATTGATGGGTATGATTTGTATCTTTTCGATGCTAATTTGGAACAGGAAGGATTATATACTTGTAAAGTATCAAATCCGGTCGGTACCGAGATTAAAACTTTTAATGTCACAATAGTAGGTACGTTATAGTTACAGTTCAGCTATAAATCACAAACTGATGATTTTTTTGTCTTGAAGAACCACCTGTAATCGAACGTGTACCACAAAACGGAACAATAACAGTACAAGAATTCGATAATTTCCGATTAGAATGTTATGTTCAAGGAAATCCTAAAGTAACTTTAAAATGGTACCATAATGGTAATTTAATAACAGAGGAAGAATTTCAACAGTCATTTACAGCAAGAGCGTCAAAAGCAAGCGAAAATGTTTGGCTATATGTATTAATAGCACGAAATATTTCCATTGAACATGGTGGAAAATATTCGTGTGTGGGAGTCAATAAAGTTGGACAGAATGAAAGAGATTTTGATGTTTCTGTTTTAAGTATGTCATATATTTTCCATAATTAATATATTCTTCCATCTAAAAAATGTCATCTTTTTTCAGTGCCACCAAAACTTAATAATGGATACGGTTCGAGGAAAACAAATTTCCTTGAAGGCCTTCCTATTACTTTACAGTGTATGGTGATAGGTAATCCTGTTCCAGAAATAGAGTGGGAAAAGGATGGTAGTACTCTTTATAGGAACAATACGTTGGCTTACATTGAACCAAGTGGAGAGTCTTTGTATATTGAAAACGCGCAAATTGAGCACATTGGAAAATACAGGTGTTTAGCTAAAAATTCAGTTGGCGAAGTCAGTAAAGGTTTTGAGATTAACGTACTTGGTAAGCAAATTTAATTTGGAAGAAAAAATGATGAAATATTTTTTGTGTTTTTTCAATTTATGTTAATATATTTATTTAAATTCAGTGGCACCACGTTTCACTGAAACAATTCCACTTACTGAAAAATTTGTACCATTAGTTATTGGAGATACATTACGTTTAAATTGTGATGCAGTTGGTAATCCGCTACCAGATATATTATGGATAAAATATTCGAAAGTATTATTAAATGCTGAATACGAAAATGATAATAAAACAATGGTAAAAGAATCTTTATTAAAAATCAATTACATACGAAAATATAATATAGAAGTGTGTGTATATATATATATATATATATAATATTTACATATTTATATAAATTTCAGTACATTAATTTCGATATTCATTTTGATACTTTAGTAAATTCATGTATAAATATTGTAATTATTTATAAAAGACGTATTTAATGACAAATTATAAAAAATAAAATCATAAATTCTTAATTATACTTGATATATTAGAATATAAACATTTACATGTATAGTAATCCCAAAATTTATGTTGTCGAAAAGTTCTAGAAAATATAAGTTGAAAACAACATAAATTAAAAACATATATATTTGATGTATATAATAGTGTATAAAAAAGAAATATTCAATTCAATTTATTTCTCAATTTTAGAAAAAATAATCTCCCTTATTTCTAATGAAATATAAAATATATTTCTCTTTTAATAACCGGTAAAAATTAACTCTTTCTATTAAAAATGTATTTATATAAATATATAGTGTTTATCTATATATTAAGTTAAAATATTACTCACTTATTAAGTATAGCTGATTTAAGTCATTCTCATCCGATAAAATAATTGAAGTTCGTTGTTATGATTATATTTTGATTGTAAAGACCAAAATAATATTACAACGACGCCAAACACTACTAGGTATGTTAGTATCACGGTCATAATTTGAATTTTAAATTAGTTCTAGATTTTCTTCTTTAGAAAATCAATAAAAAGAATATTTTTATCTTATCTATATTTTTATTTTATTAATATATGAAGGTGCAGAAGAATAAAAAATGTTTTTTTATGAAACACAAAATTTTATTAAAAATAAAAATCAAAACGGTATAATATCGAATCCTAAATTATACATTATGAACATTTATGATTTATAACTTTTTTTGCGAAGTTTAGATTTATTTCTTTCAAATTAAAATAAAAATCATGAAAAGAAATTTAAAACTGTCCACTTAAGTTGAAATAATATGTATGTAAGTTTAAAATACTGTCTTAATTCATGATCGATGTTAGTTCAAAAAGACATTACAGGCAACCTAAATTGAGCGATGACTGTATATATTCTTACATAGAAATAATATACAATGAATTTTAATTTTTTTTTATCAACTAGTTATGTTTTAATTTATTTGTTTTTATTATTGAGTTTCACTAAAATATCTTCAATTCTATAAATTTAAATAATAGATATATTTGTATTTTTCATTTATTCCTTTATATTTTTATCAATAATTTATTATATTAAAATACAAATAAAATTTAATTCATATATTTGTAGGTTTTACACAATGTTACATTAAAAGATAGCGGCGAATATTCGTGTGTCGCAATTAATTTAGCTGGTGCAATGGAATTTAATTTCGATGTTTTTGTTCAAGGTAAAATATATTCTCTAAACTATGATAATTGTATATATATATATATATATAATTAAAAATTAATTATTCTTAGAACCTCCTCATGTTTTACGAGTCGCCTCAGAACCACCAGATTTAAATGTGAAAGTACAAAGACCGTTTGTCTTACATTGTGATGTTGGAGGTACACCGGAACCTAATATTACATGGTATAAGGTACTTATTAAAAATACCTAAGTATATATATATATATATATATATATATATATATATTATTTCTTTGTCTAATTATTTTTAAAGGATGACGTACCATTGTCTGCTGTTCATTCAAATAGGACCGATTTTCACATTTCTTCAGATGGAAGTAGATTACAAATAATAAATGCACTTCTATCTGATGCTGGAAAATATGTATGCAGTGCAGAAAATACAGCTGGAATTATTCAACAAGCATATCATGTGGACGTTACAAGTAAAGATTTAAATTGAATTATAAAAGTATAAAATAATAAATATAAAAATGAAAGCGCTTAAACGAATATTTTTTGAGAAAATGAGTTATTTATTTCTTTGTTGTATATAACAGTATAATATATAACTGTGATTGAAACAAAAATTATAAATACATTATGTTTTATTATGTTTTATTAGTACCAGTGGAATGGAGTCAATGGTCGGATTGGAGTGTATGTTCAGTATCTTGTGGTCCTGGTCTTAGATTTAGACGACGAACGTGTAACATAGAAGTGGACATGGACGAAAATGAAATTCGAGAACATCTAGATGCTTCCTTGTGCAATGGCTTAAGTACAGATACAGAAACGTGTCAAATGTTACCTTGTCCAGTATGTATAAGGATCTTTCTTTAAAATCTAAGATATTTTTAGCAAGAAACTTTAGAATAGTTTATTTAATTATATTGTAATACGATCCTGTGCATTAATAATATATCCTTTAATTAAAAAAATCAATTGCATGTAATTATTAAGATCCATGGTGGCTGGAGTCTTTGGACCAATTGGACAACATGTTCAGAGACATGTGGACAAGAAGCGATCCGTAAACGATATCGTTATTGTAACAGTCCACAACCTTCATTTGGAGGGGAACAATGTAATGGTCCTAATACTGAACAAGAACATTGTGATTTACCTTATTGTCCAGTAGATGGAAATTGGTAAGATTTATATATATATATATATATATATATATATATATATATATATATATATGTACATAGGTGGATATAATAATGTTTATCTATGGTTTTTTGTATAATATGAATAGGTCTCCCTGGTCTGATTGGGGATCTTGTTCAGTTACTTGCGGTGCAGGTGTTCGTGCTAGATACCGAAAATGTAATAATCCTAAACCAGCATATGGAGGTGCTCATTGTAAAGGCACTAATGTTGATACTAAGGATTGCAATATTCAGTCATGTCCAAGTATGAATATTTTATCATCTATTTTATTTATAAATTAGATAAAAAAACTTTAATAAAAAATACAAAGATACTTTAAGAAAAGTTCATGTATAGTCGAATGTCTTCTTTGTAACTTATACCTAAATGTAATTATATGTCTAATATTGTATTTATTTATTAATTTTTAATTTACAAAAAGAAAATTCATTCAATTATTTCAGTATTGATAAAATCAAATCTACATTTAATATGAAGCAAGATTGTTATAACAAAAAGTTGTTATGTTTAAAAATTAGAAATTAATATAAATATATCACTTTATTATCTTTTTTCAGTCGATGGTGGTTGGAGTAACTGGTCACCATGGACTCCTTGTTCTCAAAGTTGTGGTTCTAGTTCGAAAACAAAACGAAGGACTTGTACTAATCCTGCGCCACAGTTTGGAGGAAAATATTGCGAAGGAGAAAATTTGATGGTAAATCAAAATAATACATATATATATATATATATATATATATATAAAATGTATATTTATAATGTTATAAAGATTGAAAAATGCGATGTGGATCCATGCAAAGCACCCCCAAAGCATGCTAATTTACGAGTGAAAGGAATTTTGAATGGTGAGAAAATATCAGATAATCTCATCTCAGCGAATATTTCACAAGATGGAGAGACGAATACAGTTTCAGCTACTAGCGATAATTTACTGAAAAATCAGGTAGAATGTTTTTTTTAAAAAAAAAAATAATTCGATAATTTATCTTGGTGATTAAATTGTTTATACTCGTATTTGATTGTAAGTTCTTACAATTGAGTTTTTGGAACATGAATTATTTGTTTTATTTAGGCTGGATGGTTCCCATACCTAACGTTCCTTGTAACACCAGTTTCATGGAATCTTGCTGAACAAGAAGAAGAAGAAAGTATTGGATTGTTCAATCAAAAATCGGAAGTAGCATTTTCTACAGGTGAGTGCATAGCATGTTTATTGTGAGTTTTGTCAATAAATAAGTAATTAAAAATGGGTTTAAACTAACTGATCTATTAACATGTACAATTAAAAAGAAATAAATACACATAATTAAATAATAATAATAATAAATAAATGTATAATAATGAGAAAAAATAATATTATTAGAAAAATATACATATGTATATAGTAAATGTTTTCGATTTATGAATATGTATTAAGTAGTGAGTAAAATATTGTTTTCTGTTTTTTCTGATTACTCTTATTAAAAAAAATATAGGTCAAGAATTAGTAATCAAACATGTAGGACGAGGAAAAGACAAAAATGGAAATATACAAGTTGAAATAGAAGTAAATGGCGAAGTTCCAATAGTACAAGAGGAAGCTACTGTTTATATAGAACCATTTTCAGGTAATAATATATATATATATATATATATATATATATATATATATATATATATATATATATATATATATATATATATAGAGAGAGAGAGAGATTTAGATGTAGATATAGATTTGCTACAGAAAATAAAGCAATGAAATATTGAAAATAAAACCTAATAGAAAACGCTTAATACAAATACATCATTGATATTTTACACAAAATATTTAAAATTTATTCTTTCGAATTTGTTCCGTTTATGGAGTTCTCTTCTAGTAATCGAGTTTTCAAGAATTTTCCAGGAGTGCGTTTCAATTATTAGTTTTATGTTTCCGATTGCAATATTTTTCAACATATATTTTTCTTCGATATTGGAGAGAAAAATAAATTGTTTTTTTTTTATTTCTTTTAAATGTATGTTCTTCCCGCTTCAGATTAATTGCGAATAATAAGTTGTGTTTTTATTCACAACATTTTTATATTATTTTTATCTTATTGCCAATGACATATAACGTTTAACGTTAAACTAGATAGTCTTAAATCCTAGATTTTTATTTTTTATATATTTTATAACAAAAGTAATCTGTTTTTTTTTTAAAAAAAATGAGGTGACATTTTAAGAATTATATATATAATTTATTTGTAGAAGAATACATACAGACAGGCCCAAGTACATTATACACAATAGCAGACAATAATTTTAAAGTGGATGGAAGACCATTGACATATAAATGGAACAATAATGTTACATACTCACAAGGATCTATGCCGCAAGTATTTCCATATGAATAAAAATCTTTTTAGTTTTGCTACATGTATTTGTGTTTTTAAAATAGGTATCTTTACGAAAAGTTGTCAACAAAGAGTATTAACATGGAATATAATCCGCATAGTAGAAAAATGAGATATGTTGTGTCAACTGCAATACAAAGAGACAAAAATGAAATCTGTCCAGTCGGTTTTCAGAAAGATCCTCTTCATAATCACTGCATTGGTATGCTTTTTATTTTTCAAATTGGATTGAAAATTAAAAAAAAATATACTGTATTTTTTATTTTTTTTTCAAACTTATCTGTTTATACAAGAAACGAACGTTTTTTTTTATTGATATATATTTAGATGTCGATGAATGTGAACTGAGAAATGGAGCTGGTTGTCATTCAACTCAATTATGTGAGAATACATTTGGAAGTTTCAGATGTTATTGTCAATCTGGGTATAAATCTATAGGTAATGGGCGTCGTTGTTTGGGTAAGTGCTAAAAAATAGTTCTATATTTTTATATGATAACGTGATAAAAATTGGATTATTGTACAACATAATATATATATACGGATAAAAATTGGATTATTTGTAGATGTTAATGAATGTCTTCAAAATATTCATCAGTGTTCACATCTGTGTCAAAATATACCTGGTGGTTATGAATGTACTTGTCCTAAAGGAATGATTCTTGCGTCGGATATGCGTACTTGTGTGAAAATTGGTAATTATTACAATATTTATTATTTAAGAAAATGTTCTAGATAGAAAAGTATGTGTATTTTCCTTAGACGAAAGTAATATATTATAGTATGTTGAATTTTCGTTGGAAATTTTAGTGGGAAACATTTTATTATTATATTTTATGTATTTGAATATTTAATTATGAATATGTGTTATAACATTTTTTTAAATAATTAAATAATATAAAATTTAACAATAAGAAGTAGAGAGCAATTTTTATTACTTAGGGTATAGAAGTCCAAATTCAAAACCTTATGGCGAATTCTTAGAACCACTTTTAGCGAGATACAAATCGCTTAATGGATTTTCTGATAGTTTTGAAGAAAGTGTACCGTTTGTACAAGATTTTGATGATGATTTATGCCCACAAGGGTATAAATATGAGCATGGAACCTGTCGAGGTAAATTTTCAAAGATAGTTGACACCAAAAGTATATTTATTTTATAATTATTTTACAGATATTGATGAATGTTTAGCTGGAACAGATGTTATGTGTAGCGAGGGACAAAGTTGTCTTAATACGAAAGGATCTTATTTTTGTATACCCATTCCATGCCCTGAAAATTATAAAAGAGATTTAGATAGAAGGTAAGTTTGTTAAAATGTTATTGAAATTTTGAAAAAAAAAATAATATTGAATAAAAAATGATACTAAATAATTTAAATTGATTTTTTTGTGAAGTATTTTTATACACTGAAATTTGAATAGCGTTGAATAAATATTTAAATCTATATTAGGTATGAATTGAGAATATAATAGTCTCTTTCGCTTAATTCCACTGAATCCTTGTTATTGTATTTTACTACGATAGATTTGGGCACTTGAGCGATTCTCTTGTAGTTTAATGATAAAATTTAGTATCTTCAAGCTATCGAAATAGGGGTTTAAGAGCTAAAACCAATTTTAGTAGAATATATCAACAGTGATCCAATAGGATCTAGTCGAAAAGGACAATACAATAAACGAGACAAGTTTAAAAATAAATAATTTTAATTTATTAGATATGTAGTATAATCTTTAAAATATTAATATGAAAGTTTTTAAATGTGAAAACTTTTTTCAAATATATATATATTATATATTTAAATATTATTTAAAAAAAAGTCTCCGATTTTATTTAAGTAGATATTTTGAGATTGTTTTAAAAGTAAATATTTTATTGCAGTTTTCCATAGTCTGGACCAATAATTTTCTATCTATACATTTTTCGATTTATAATTTTTATTTTATTTTGATTTATATTTTTATTATTATTTAAGCTCTTGTATACAATTTTGCGGTGCTAAAAACGCCCCAATTTGTTCCGAAGGAGCTTTAGTAGCTCAAACAGTAAGTTATACTATGTTAACACTTGAGTCAAATAAAATCAAAGTACGTCAACCCATATTGATGTTACAAATGTACAGCGTGGATGGAAAACCTTTACCTAAGAATAGATATACTTTACAGGATAGTACACCAGGTATGAACAATAAATTAATTAAAAAAATATTTTTTTAGAAGAAAATAAATTGAATGAAAATTATTTTATAATTGTTTTTGGAGATTTTGTATTTATTTACAATATTAATATGTATATAGAATAGTTTATAGTGACTAGTTGCAAAATTTTTATTAATTACTTTAAACAATTCTTTTGTTGAATACGATTAATTTTTTCTAAAATTATAAAATTTTGTTGTGTTAAATTGACAATTAAATCATACATTTTTATACGGAATTATCTACTTATTGTTTTATAAAGATTTAAAGATGTTTAAATTATGTGAGATTCATTAAAATCCGTTTTTTGATTTCTTTTAAAAGTAACAATGGCTATTTCACAAAACGTTTATTTAAGACCTATAGCACTCAAAATTTAATTGAATTATCTGTTTTTCTATTAAATCCATGAATTAAACAAGAAATGTATTTTGTAATTTTACACTTCAAAAATATTACAATTTGTGTTGCAGTCTTTTTGCAGGATTTTCTTTATATTAATAATAAAATTTCGTTTTATAATTATTTCTTAATATACGTATAACGAAATGGAGAATACTTTATTGATAATATTTTAAATGTTTTTAAGGTGACTCATTTGAAGTTGATGTTGAGAATTCTAAAGGTATTTTATTGACAAAGGAAGTTCCAGTTCATGATAGAGTGCACAGGTATTTGAATAAAATTATTTTTTTAAAAAAAGCACACTTACACATACACATACACACACATATATATATAATATTTATATTAAATGTCAATGACTCCATACCAAATTTTATCTTTTAATCAAATATATAAAAAAATATTGGTCAAAAAGTGCATGCAACTTCATTTCCTTATCTGAAAAAATAAAAGATAAGTTAAATGATAATTAAAATCTTATATTTTTTCTAATTATTATACAAATAATATAATTAAATACGTAATGATGATTTGTGATTATTACTGGTAAGTAATATTTAAGTTGAATGATCTTCATATCAAAACAGTTTTTTAATTAATCTTTTTCTTACATTTATGGATAAATTTGTATACACAAATTTATATATATATATATACATATATATATATATATATATATATATATATATATATATAATGATTATTCTAAGTAAATTGTTAGTATTATTTATATTTGTAGAAAAATACACGGCATAATTTATAAAATTTTTATAATCGATTCCATCATTCAGATGAAAAATAATTTTCATTCGAATTAAATATCTTAAATAAATAGTTTGTATTTAAAGAAACAACCTAGTTTAGAATGAAAATTTTAATTTGGATATTAGTATTGTTTCTTTCTTACCGAAAGATTTTGTACAATACGTCATTAATGAAAAGTTTAATTTAAAAAGTTACGAAATAAAATTTAAATGATTGTACACTACAACAAATTTCAAACATCAATACAATATTAATAATAGTGTGTATTTGTTATAAAAAATAATAACTGATGTATAATTTCAGGGTAACTATAATAGGAAATTCATATGATGCAGATGGAAAAACTTTATTATATACAACAAAGTATATAATCTATATTTATGTATTTGAATAAAATATAAACACAAAATTCTTTATGTTTTATTATATATATATATATATATATATATATATATATATATATAATTAAAGGATAATTGTTAACTTTATTTAATTAATGATGCATATTAACGAAAAATAATAATAAGTAATAATATTAATAATTAGAAAAGTTTATTATTAAGAAATAAATAAACTTGTTTTTTTCTAACAAAATATTATTTTACTTTTAATTAGATTCGTAATTGAGTTTTTGTTGATTTTATAAGCTCATATTAATTTTTATGCTGCTTTTTCATTTACAAAATAGATATTACGAAAATTATTATGAAAAAAATTAAATGATAAATGTGGCAATTACAACAATTTTGAACAATTTGTAATATTTGTTTATTTAATACTTGGAATCTTATAATACATATTTTGAATAATATTAGTGTTTGATATATTAATCGCATTTTAATATTTAAGGAATTTTTTTCATTAAGTTTGAGTAATGTAATTGTAGTTAAAATTTTAAGTATAAAAACTACGTAAAACATGTTTATGTACAGAATTAAAAATATATTTATATCAAAACGTATATAAAAAAGTTCCAATTTGCTTTAAATATATTATGACATGAAAGATAAAATTAAATATGCGCAAGAAATATATTATTATGAATAGAGATTTATATATTGTCTCCGATTAATTTCCTATTTTGGAATAGTATTTTTTGCTATTTGATGTGTTCAAATTCTGATTTTCTTCTATACATTTTATGTAAACTTGGGTGTCAAACAGATGCTTATTAATTTTTAAGAATATTTTTTTTATTAATTATCTACTTATTTTACATACATATCTACCTTTGTACCTATTTTCGATTGTTTTTTTTTTAATTCTTGTGCTTCTAATTATTATATTTTTATTTTTTTAGAAAGTTGTTTGTTAAATTTCTCTTTCATGTTAGTGTTTTTCTTTAATTATGAATCGATCTTAAAATTTACATTTTGTATAAAAAAAATCGATTGCATTAAAATTTTGTTTAGTGAATATTAACTGCTTCAGATAAATAGCTTAGAGAAATAAATTTTATACTTTATAATCCTTCCATATTTTTCAATTTTAATGGTTATTTAATTCATTCGATATATCTAAAATAGATACAAGCGATCAGATGGGATTTCTTAGTAACATATATTTAACAAATCAAATTATTTTTATGAATTGTCAATAATTGAGGGAACTATTTATATCATTTAAAGTATTAAATAAAACTAGACGATTTGAGACAACTCCATGATTTTTTAAGAATTCCATTCGTCCATACACTTAACGTACATTATATTAATCCATATAAACATTTTATTCATAATTGTTAATGATTATTATTTTGTTATATTTTTGAAATTTATTATGACCCTTGATTTTTATATTCATCGTACAATTACTTGCGCATTTTTTATATTATCTTTAAATAAATATATAAAAAATAATTATTAAAGAAAGTGTTTTTAATATAAGAACGTATATTTGTATATATATATATATATATATATATATATATATATATATATATATATATATATATATATATTTATGATAGAACCAGAGAATGAATATTATACTTAATATACATTTATTTCTATACAATTTAGTACAAGTTATTGTAATTTAGTAAAACATTTATTATATGTTTATATTATGCAATACATCATTTTTTAAATAATCATGAATATTTGACAAAAATTAGTTACAACCGAATTTTTTTTATAAATAATTTGTATACTTACTATTTTGCATTTTTTTGTAATATACTAAGATGTATGTTACAAACATGCAGATAGTTTTATAAAAATGTATATATAAGAAAATTAAATCAAAGAGCATAAAAATATGATTTTATTATGAGAAAGAATTATGAAATGTTGTATAATTCGTTTGCAACTATAAATATTATTTAGTTATAACTAAAAATTTGAATAGTTTTATGTATTATAGTTGTCTATCTACTTAAAATAAATATTATATAAATAGATCATGTACTTTACTTTATAAAACTCATACTGAACCCCCATCCTTTTAGTATAGCTATCGTACAGCTCGTGTTCGGATGAAGTTTGTCCTATAGATTCGATTTCAATTATAGGTCAGTGTTACAATATTTAGTAGTATTTTAAATTTATCTCGAATATTAATAAAATTATCATATTTCAATTAGAGTTCATCGACACTCATTTAAAATGTTTTCATATTTTTTTCAAACAATAGTATTTTAATGCATGTTTTATTTTTGTACTTGAAATTTAAGATATCCTTATTTATATCAATTGTGTGAACTTATCATATTTTTCTTAAATATACTTGTAATGAATTAAAACTGTTCGAATAGATAGATAGATTTTATCTATTACATTATAAATTCTATAATGACTTTATTTAAAATTAGTATAAATAGTGAAATGTTCTGCGTTGGTTCATTATTAATTATATCTCAGTATATTTTAATATTTTCAGTTTTTTAGTTTGTCGATTTGAGAAATGTTTTCATATGCGATTTTATTAATTGTTTTAATCACTGGAACGAAATCAGTTGATATTAGCGAAGATGTTAATTTATTTGCACAAATGCAATACAGTGATCTATTTAAATACGTGGTTGAATCTGAATATGAAACAAGTATGTGTAAGACTCATTTGCTAGAATATTTAGCAGGGTTGTCAGAAATGAAACCATGGGCGTTAAAAAGTAAGTATATTTTCAATTTCATATATTATTTAACATTAGTTGATTTGTATCAATAATAAATATTAGACATGGCCAGATTTTTCGATATTTTGTAAAATGTATTCGTTAAAGCTAATAACAAAATTAATAATAGGTTTTAAGATGTTTTGTTGTATTCTTTGTGAAAGTTTTACATAATACATACATATAATTATAACGTTCAGAAGCTGTATGTTACAGATTTATAAGTAGTTATTCATTATTTTTAATTTTTTTTATATATACATTTGTTTACTTTTGTATTCTTTTATGGTTCATATTTTTTTAAAAAATCTAATTGTCTATTTCATAACTAATTTAAAAATTGTTTTTAGTGTTTGATTCATCTTCAAAACTCCATGCAGGTTTACTTCGGGGTAATTTATTTAATTTGGGGGATTATGATGAATGTTTATCAGTAGAAAAACCAGAACATAAAGGATTAGGCGGTAAATACTGTTTGGCAACTTTGAAAATTCCAGTTAGTTTGTCAAACGAATTAAACAAAACTAACTACATTTCTGTCGATGTGTTCGACGGATTCACAAGAAGTGGTACACCGAAATCTGTTGTATCTATTACTCAAGCACTTTGTATACCAAGATCTTGTGTGGGAAGTAAGATTGCAAATAAAATTTCGAACATAACAAATAATATTTTCAATCTGCACATCAATGACGATCAGTGTCAAGTTGCAAACCACTCAAAATTATCAACAGTTAATATAATCGTCATGTAAGGAATTACTTTGTCTTGTTTTTGTTTATCAGATTTTTTATCTTTTACTCAATTAATAATTTAAGATGTATTTTTAGTTAACTTTATTTTTAAGTTCTTATAAATGGTTCATAGTGAATTTTATTTATTTAAACCTTATGTTAAAATATTTATTAATTTCTAAATCTTTTATTATTTAACTCATTTATTCTTTGAAAATTATACTAATTAACTAATCAAAATTTGATATTTGAATCGAGGAATAATCGAGCTTGAGAATTAAGAAACTAATATGAATTTAAGGGATATATTCACGTGTATATATATATGCCTATCTACTTCATTTAAATACATTTATTTTTATAATAATTTTTTTTTTAATATATTGGTATTTATCAGAAAATTTGCAAGTTATTAGAAACAGTAATGCTCAAGTTTATATTTTAAAGGGGCGTTGTTTATATCATTTACTTTTTATATCAGTCACTGTTTTAAGTTGATATATGATCTGATTTCATTTCATAAAATGTAATGATTCGTAAACAAACCTGTTTATTTAAACTACTAGTATTTTTCTATAGTAATTATAAAATGTGTGAGAAATATCGTATATTTCAATAATATAAAAGTAATTTTATGATTGAAGAATACGTTTTTATGATTGGTTTCTAAAAAGAATTGAGCTTTTTAATTTTTTGTCGCATTTTTACTAACTTAGTAAATAAATTTAGGATAACATACGATTAATACGATAAGGTTAAAATGTATGAATGTGTCTATAGTAAAAGTTTGTATATTTGGTGACTGCTGAAATATTTTTTATATATATTTATATATATATATATATATATATATATGTTTTTGTTACAGTTCCATATTGTCTATATACGTTTTTTGGTTACTGTTTTGTACTACAATTGATTTCCTACAAGAAATTGGATGTAGAAGTAAGTGTATTCATATATAATAAAGAAAACGTATTTTTTTCATAATAAAAATATTATTTTCTGACATAGAGTAGTTATTTACGATTTATTGTCATTTGTAAAATTTAAGATCAAACATTTAATTATTTAAATTAAACTATAAATATTTACCTTGAGAAATAAGTTTTTATTTTTTAATACTGAAATATGATGAAGTACATTGTCTTCAAATAATTCTTAATTTACTACACAAATTGACACAGTACATTTTGCCAAAAAAATCATATTTTGAAATCAAAAGTAGTTCTTTTTATAGTTAGATCCGTTATTGCTTATAAATTTAATCAAATTCTACATTTTTTAATGTAATTAATTTCCTACAATGGACATGCATAAAAGTAAATAACTTTCAAAGATTATGGAATGAATATATGCAATTTGTAATTTATTAATTGAGATCATTTCATGAATATGTACACGTTTGATTTTTTATTTTATTTGAAATTATATCTACATCTATGCATATGCTTACCCCATTTTTTAAATACATATTGAAGAGTTGAGTTAACTGAAACAATTATTTATAATTTTTATTCTATCAAAGCTTTAATTTGTTTATAAAATTCAAAAACACTCAAAAGAATCTTTATCTTAGATTATTTCACTATAGATACATATATTTTTTTTAGAATTTGCCTATAAATATGTTTTGATATTTTCTTTACATTCCAATTATAAAAAAATATTTACAACTAATAATACAGAAAGAGGAAATTCACTAAATTGTCTGAATGGAATTCGTTTTTGGAGTATGATGTGGATTATTTACAGCCATAGAAACTTTTTGACTGTATCATTACCATCAATTAATTTAATCGAGTCCATTAACGTAAGTATTTCTTTTATAAATTGAATATTTATCACAGTTGTTTTTTCATCAATCTTTTTAATATAAATTAAATTTCAATTAAATGAAGATATATAATTTAAGTATTACTTACTGTTTTCAAATTTATTTTTGTTTATTAAAAAAGTTAAATTATTCTGTCTGTACTTGATTTCATTTTTGATTTTGTAAAAATGTTTCAGTGGCTGACTAGCACAAAAGGTGCAATTGTCGTTGGAAGTACAGTATCTGTGGATACATTTTTAGTATTAAGCGGATTTCTTTTATCATTTTCGTTTTTCAATCATATGGAAAAAACTAGTGGTCGTATGAATTGGGTTTACTTTTATTTACATCGTTATATTAGGTACATAAACACGTATATTCTTTAAATTCAAAATTTACATCCCCTTTATGTATTTCTTTTTAGATTAACAACAGTTTATGTATTTATAATAATATTTCATATAACACTATTGAAAGAATTAGGAACGGGGCCGTTTTGGGATACGTTATACAATGCAACGACTGAACAATGCAATAAATATTGGTATACTGCTATTCTGTACGTGCAAAATTATGTAAACCCAAACGAAATTGTAAGTAACAAAATAATCTTTAACAATATAGATTTTTATTCATGACTTTGGTTATGAACTTAGATCTGTAAGAGGAGAAAGTCTAAAAGGAAAGTTGATATAAATTATTTGAACATAAGTTCTGTTTTTTAAGAGGAATTATTTTTTCATATCTTCTTATTAGATAAATTTTTATTCATAAAATAACTCAAAATTTTAACAAAAATTAATGTAATAAATATAAAATTAAGAAAAATATGCTTTTGTGTGCTTTAAATAATTATTAAATGTTTTTACGTCACTGTAAAAACATTTTTAATAATTAATTTGAGAATAAATTTTTGAATTCGAAAATATTGTTTTAAATAGTTTTTATTTTCAATAAGTTGTCATATTATTTTAGGTAGAATTATCTTCTATAAAATTATTTTACACAGAATTTTTATTTGTAAAATTTATTTGTATCTAATTTTGTTATTAAAATTACCATACATATTTGTAGTGCATTGGCCATTCGTGGTATTTATCTGTCGATATGCAACTGTATTGTTTATCACCAATAATTTTATATCCAATGTGGAAACTGAAAAATCTTGGAAAAGTTATGTATTTTATCATTCTGATTGCTGCCGAAGTAGTTTTGGTTCTTATTGTGTATTTTAATAAAATAGGTGTAGCTAGAATCGCAGAGAGGTAATATATTTTCCATTAAAATATTCTTTGATATTGATTCTAATCCAATATTCTAATTAGTTGGTGTAATATTAGTACACTGTTTAAATACAATAATGTAGTAGTAGTTTAAATATAATATGCATTGAAAATTATATAAAAAAACTTTAAGAGTGTTTAATTTCAGGAAGTAGATTAGTATAAAAAATAATATATAGTTATTTGAATTAGGGTTTATCGATTTTTTTTCACACAAAGTGAAAAAAACTAATTGAAACTAAATTATTAAACTACAAATAAGTGTAATTTTTATTTTTAGGTAACGAATTTTCAGTTAAGTTATTGAAAGATAAAATGTATCTTCTATTTAAATTTATCTAACAATGTTATCAAAATACTTACATTTATTGAAAGTATTTGATAAATTTATCTTTCTGATATCATGAAAACGTAGATCTTTTCACATAGAACTATATGAAGTACATTTTTTAAAACTTACTTTAAGACTTAATTGAATTGTATTTAACAATAAATTTTCTACTGAGTTCTGATAATATTGACTTTATTTTTATTAAAATTTAAAGTAAGGTTCATTTATCGAGGCCAAACATTTTAAAATATTTTAATCTGTATTAAATAACATTGTCTATTGTATTTATTTAGATAAGGAATACTAATGTTTCATATCAATTATGCATTAAAGATAAATTTAATTGTTTTTATATTATATATATACATTAATAATTTCAAACAAATTTGTTTTTTTAGTGGACAAGCAAAATTAGATTGGACAAGTATATATTATGTACCAACACATACAAGAGTTGTACCTTGGATAATTGGAGTCGGTTTTGGTTATATTGTGTTTAAATTAAAAACCTATTCATTTAGAGTGAACATCGTAAGTTTTTGTTTGGAATGAAATTTATATAAAAATGAAGTATTTGTACTAATTTACGACCAGCATTCAATTTATAGTTATTCGCATAGATTTAAGTATAAAAACATTTGTTTTTCTTTACCAATATATGCATATATTTGTTTTCTTTGATATTTAAAGCTTTAATAATTTATGATTGATTATATTCCGTATTTTCTGTGAATAACTGTAATTAAAGCTAGGTTACAATTTGGTCCCACTACATTTTGTTGTTTTTCATTTTAAGTTTAAAAAGTGGTTATGAATAATCTTATTAAAAAATGGTTCATAATATAGTCTCTATTAATAATTTAATGAATTGTGATGTTTAAATAATACTTAGTTTTTTGTAATTTTTCAGATTTTCATACATTTAGGATGGTTGATCGCTTTACTCGTTTGCGCTGGGGTAATTTTTGGTATAAATCCGTTTTTCCAACCTGGCCATAATTATGATCAGCTGAAAGATACTTTGTATTTATCATTGAGTCGAATTGGTTGGTCCATTGCAATTTGTTGGATAATTTTTGCATGTGTAATAGGATATGGAGGTAAAATATTAAAAATCTCTAAAAAAAAAACTTAAATATTATTTTTTTTCATAAATAATTCAATGAATGGATTTAATTCAATTTTATTAAATAATTATTTATATATATATATATACATAATTTTTATATTTTTAAAGTACTGACATCTTTATTGATTTGATATAAAAATTAATATAGAATTCTTTTTAATACTTCAATAATTTACTAAAAAGCAATATAATTTTTATAATTATTCTAAATTTAATTAAAATATTAAAATATCAATTTGTTAAATTAAACGAATAAAGAATTAATATTTTATTCTAAATGCAGTTCAATTTATACCAACGTGTTTGGATGCATGTTATTTTTAATTCATAAAAAAATTATAAAAAAAAAAACAGTAAAGCTTAGTTTTAAATTTAACGAACTTTAATAAATACCAAATATAAAAAAAATATTTAGAATTAGAAGAGGTATGCAAGAAAGTAAGAAAACATATAAAATTGAATACATTAATCTTTCTCTCTCTCTCTCTCTCTCTCTCTATATATATATATATATATATATATATATATATCGGAAAATGTAATGAAATATTCATTTAATATCTCGTTTAGTATAATTGACATTTTTTTCTCTATGGTTTACAAAAATTTAATTAAGTAAAAATGTTACAGTTCCTGGTATTAACGTAGAAATATTTTGTTTATTTAATTGATATTATGTCTATATTTAAATTTTACATAGTGTTCTAAATTCCATACTTTATTATAATTTAATGTTTGCATGGTAGTTTTAATTAAATTTTAAATCATTACTGATACTTCCATAAATATTTAAAGTATGATATTGTATTGAATGTTTTAATAGACATAAGATAATAATTTATTTTTTATTAATTAATTTCATTGAGAAATATTAACTTTGTGTACAAAATTAATAACAATGCCCTATTTTGTCTTTAATACTCAACTTTTTCATTATATAATTATAGTAATTTTTGTTACAGGATTAATTGATCGATTTTTATCGATGGAAGTCTGGAAACCATTTTGCAAATTGTCATACTGCATGTATTTAGTACACTTAAGTTTCCAAACATACCAGAGTGCAAGTATGAGATCTCCGAATTATTTTTCAAGCTTTGAGATGGTAATTATATTATTTGTAGGGCAAATGAATATAAATAAAAAATATTTAATTCTATCTCTTCTTCAGATTTACAAATTCTGTGGAGATTTCGTGTTCACCACATTGATTTCGTTAGTTATTACGTTAATGTTCGAATCACCAATTTTGGGAATCGAAAAATTATTATTGAAAAAAGGTATGACTTTGTTTAAAAAATTTAATTATATGGATGTTTTGCAGTGAGTGTTTTACATTTTCTTATTTGCAGAAGCGAAACAAGAATTACCTACAGTAAGACAGATTATCCGAAGTCCTAGATAAAAAATATTTATTTATTATTTTCTAAGATTTTAATGATATTATTTTAAGTATATTGTATGTTATTTATAAATATGATTTTAAAATATATTTTTGTTACTTGTTCACATATAAAACTAATTTTCATTTTTTTATTACACTTTTGAGAAGAACCAATACAGTTAAGAATGAAAATTCGATAACCACATAAATGTTTACAGTTGAAATTGAATCATTGATGTAATTAAGTATCCGTTAGCTAGTTCAGTTAAATTTGATACAAAAATTATGTACAATTTTTAAAAAATTAAATAATTTTATTTCTAATAATTTTTTTCATAAAAATTTTAATACATCTTTTCAAGACTGCGTTCCATTAAATTAAAGTATATTTTTCAATAACCTGTTAAAGTTGCTTTATTAAAAATAAAAAAATATTATTTAATTAATAAACATTTCAAATATGCATACACAACTCAAAGCAAACAAGTAATAAAATATTCATTCTTTATAAAAACAATCAAAAACTACAATTTATGTATGTGATTACCACACCGTTGTTAAATCGTGAATATTGTAATCAAACGTATCTGAATGAGGATCTGTCATTTGAAACGCATTCAAACAGAACAAGGAAGTACTACTCATGCAGATCCCCCACATAAAGTTAACTTTATGAAATTCAATCACGTTGATTTGTTTTGTCTGTTGTTCAATTAATTTATATTTTTGTATTTGATTCAGATTCGTGTACTCATATAATAAATGTGCAAATAACAATAATGAAGTGTTTTATAATCTGTTAAGTTTTAATGAATGACTTAAATAATAATGTGCAAAGTAAATATTATCATATGATCTGTTTGTGTTCTATGTCATTAAAGGATGGTTACATTAATACGGTTGTTACGAGTATTTTAATATTATATGAAATCGTAAGTGAACTGTAATAAAAAAATAGTATAAACAAATATGTAATTGTGAAAATCAACAATTTGTAAACTTATTCGTTATATATACTTAAAATTACTAGTAATAATTATATAGCTTCATATGCATTGATAATTAACTAGCTATTGAAACATGGGAAACATTGAAACATGGCATTATAAAGTTAGGTATCACTTACAGGTTGAGATTTTTTATTTTAATTAAAATTTTTATCAAAATTTTTATTAAATCGTTATAATTATAAAGAGTAGATGCAAAAAGACTATTGTTTTTGATTAATAAAAAGGAGCTCAATTCCAAGAAAATGCTGTTAAGTGTTTATACACTTCATCTAATACATTATTTTGAGATTGTCTTCTAAGTCTTTGTATATAACATTTTATATGTAACAGAATTATATTATTCTGGGAAAATTTAAAGTAAGCTTCTTTTCATTTTAAATGTCTATTAACATATAGATATTCCTTATGACATTTTGTCGATGATTATGTTATTTGAAATTGTTCCGTATTTCTTTCCGAAATAACTTATTATCTACACACATTAATATATATATATATATATATATATATATATATATAAATACTCATTAATGTTGTGAATAAATAGTGTAGTTTTTTCTTATTAATACTTATTCGCATTTAAATAGCAACGCCACCTTCAGAGAGTCAAAGTACAGAAAATCAGTACAGGAGATATTTTGTATCTTGCCGCCTTGAGGATGATTGTATTATTATTGAAATGCATAGTAACAATGCAAATTAACAATCAAAAATGATAATTATTGATTTATTGAGTATTTTTGGTCAGAAAAACGTTGGTGGTTTGCGGAATGAAAAGGAATTTATTTTATAAAATGTATTTGCCACAGAATCAAAACCGTTTTGTTACAATTTCTACTTTAAATTTTCAGGCAACGAATGTACCTTTAGAAAAATAAAAGAATACCACATCTATTAAAAAACATTTTTTAAAAACTAAATAAATACTTTTGTTGATAAACAATGACCTTCTGGTTTCTGCACGAATTTCATATTTTGTTTAGAAGCAATTGTTTAAAAATCGAGATAGAATTTAATTATTTGGTTAATAGTGTTGCTATTAAAAAAGTTATAATTAATTAGAATGTTAAAATCTCAAATTTTTACATATGTATTTGAGTAAAAGTATAAGGATGTATGTTTATTTTGATTATTTTGTTTAAAACTGACATAAAATTAATATAAAATTAGCAAACAAACACAATGTGCTTATGAAATTATACATTTTGAACATTATAAAAACTTTAAATGATAAACGTATAAAATATGTGTTTAATAAGAATTGTATTTCTATATTGCATATATTAATATGATTTCCGTAAATAAACGAGAATCGATAATAAATAGTATAATATTTATTGTGTTACTATGGCCATCAGTAAAATGTGAACATATTCTGTTTCAAAACTATGCCAGTGATAAAAATAATCTCTGGAACGTATTAAATATTCATTATGTATACAAGCAATATATTAAATACAATCATAGCAATGAATCGATTACGTGTAAAAAGCAAATTAAAAAATATTTTGACGAGCTTCGTATCAATCAGGAATGGGCTTTAATGAGTAAGTGTGTTTCAATAGGGAAATCTGGTTCATAATTTAAAAAAATCCTAATTGCTTCGAATAGTTCAAAGAGTTACTCTCTTTCACAAATATTATTATTCAAGATATTTCCAGTTGAGAGATATTTATTTCGCAATCATGTTTGTATGAACAAACTTTTTAATAAACTTGATTACATTTTTAATTATAACGATTTTGTTGTAGAAATTCAAACGTTAAATGCGTTATGTTCACTTTTCAGTGTACGATGCATCATCTAAATCTCAATCGGGACTATTTATGGGAAATTTAGAAAATTTAGGCCAATTTGATGAATGTATGGTTGCTGTAGAACCAAAATATGAATATATACGTGGAAAATACTGTCCAATATCAGTGTGTATTCCTAATATTTCATTGCCAATGAACAAAAAAATATCGAGAAAATATTCAATGTACAGTGAAGATTATGAAGGGTTTGATTTGACATGGTCATTGTGTGTGATTGAACAGTGTAATATAGAAGATTTGTATAAAACATTAAATAAAGAAATCGAAGAATTAAGAATAAATATATTCATTGACGATTCCTACTGTGTCTTAAACAGGGCGGTAAATTTTGAATTGTTTGACATTTTCGTGATGTGAGTTTGTTTCATTAATGTCAACTATTATTATTTTAACAAATGATTGTTATTATTTTTGTCTCTTATGTTCTTTTCTGACAGTTTTCTTGAAACTGAATAGTTGTTTTCAGTTTAAATAAATATATACTGCAATTTTTAAAGAATTGTTTCTTATAATTTATATTAATTCACTCAATCAGTACAGTATTAGAAAAAAGTTGAAATCAAAGTACATTATTCGTTTTTGAATAAAATTAGTTTTCAAATATTATACCAGCAATGGTTTTTATCATATTTTATGAAATTATTTTGATAGAAAAAGAAAGTTCACTTAACACTTGAAGAAATAAATTAAACATTCTTATTTTACAGAGTATTTTTAGTGGTCATATTTTGCATTGTTGCATTTTGTACATTTTACGATGCATACAGAAATAAGAATGAAAAAGGTAATTATTTATGTACAAACAGGTAAATATCATTAACAAATAATTTAATGGCAGAAACTAGTAATACACTTACAGTTCCTTATTAAATAATTGAAACCGTTACATTATCAAAATACCTTGTTGATTAAAATGATAAAAATACCTACCTAATGTAAATAACTTATGTATTGTTTTATTATAAAATATGTAGGAAAAAAAATAAGAAATTATTAACGAAGCTTTGATGTTAACCATAAGAAACAGAATGTAGTATCAATTAGATTTAAATTTTTAAAAAAATGTTTTTTTAAAAAAAATTCGGTTATTTAATTAAAAAAAGCTAATAAGAGAACAATACATCAATCATGTGAATACTCTAATGTATATTCATAATTTGTTTTTTTTTTTAGATAAACAAAAATCATTCTTTACATCATGCTCATTGATAAAAAATGGAAATCAGTTATTTAAAATTGTGCCAGATCAACATAACTTAAATACAATACATTGCTTAAACGGAATTCGATTTCTTAGTATGTTGTGGATTATTTTGATTCATAGATATCAAAGACCTCCATTCAATCCTACTATAAATTCGTTTACTTTCAATGAGGTTAGATTTTTTTTATACTTAAATTTATTATTTATTTTTATAAATAAAATTACTTTAGTATTTGTATTAAAGTTTTACAAATTTATGATAAATAATCTTATAAACATTAAATGCTAGTAAAATGTATGTATAATTTACATTTTTTTTAGTATTTTTATTGATTACTAAAACAACTCTAACAAAATCTACATTTACCTCTTCCAAACGGTTATTAAATTTTATCCATTTTCAACGATCAAACATGGCATAAACATTGCTTGCAAGTAGTAAATATATTTTTACTGCACAGTGTGATAAAGTAACGTCTGACCTTTTTTATACCATTTTTCATTTTGCTCAAATTGTATTTATTGCCTCATTTCGTGTTTATATGTATTATTTCATTGTTTTCGGGAGTGGTATGTTTTTCAATCTACATGGTTTCGACGTACTTCTGTATTTCATTATTGATTTTATAACTTTTTTTACTTACTATTCTGAGAAAGAAAAACTCAACGATCTGTATCATTAAGTGTTATATATATATATATATATATATATATATATATATATATTTCAGTGACGTGCGTTTATAACATCAAATCAAGTAAAAATCTTATTTTGCATGATTAATGGGTATTGTTAAATTAATAGACTCGAAATATAGATTCTTAAAGAGAAAATTGTATATTTATTAAAAACAAGTTTTAAGCAATTAATCAGAAAATTAATAAACAATAAACATATAACTAATAAATATACTTTGAGCTGGTATTTTTGTAATACATTTAAATATGTTGTTAGCATTTTAGTGTGGTGACATGTGGTACTGTATGCGAACTTTATGTGTTTACGTGTTTATATCTGGCTGCAAATGGGCTGTGAAGTGTAACTTTTACAGCTCATTTGCAATTGGATTCTACATTTTAGATATTTACACAGTAGCATATGATGGAATGCTTGTTTTCTTGATATATATATTATTATGTCACAACTTTGTTGTGTAAATTTGAATATCAAAATATTATAGACATATTGAAACATACTATATAAACAGTATTTTGTGATCATTTTTAAAAAAGTGAATTTTATTTACGTTAAATAAAATGTCAGATTAATCATCTTGTTATGATCTTGTTAATGATTTTCTTTCGATCACTATGTTGTTTTTGAACTCTGTTGTTTGATATGATTGGATTGATGTTCTTTTATTGTATACTTCGAAAGTTAATCGTTGAATTTCGACCGTATAGTAAAAAAAATCAACTTAAATATCGAAACGAGTTGTGTCAAACAATAGAACATGCCGATGTCCAAAAAGAAATAATCACCAGTATCATATAAATAATAGATTTAAGAAAATTCAATAATAATTACTTATAGAAGTACTTTTCAATTATTTTTCAAAATACAAGATAAATTAAAAAAGAAGTATTAGACAACTCATTAGTTCAACTTGTTTTTAATCGTTTCTTAAGTAAATTTACTGAAAATTAGTTACATGTTATTTTCAACAAGTAAGAACAAGATTAAATAATTATTTATCATTTACAGTGCGTTTTTTTTATTTGAATAGAAGACATTATTAGATCACAAAATTATATTACAGGGAATATGTTCTTCATGGCAATTAAAATAAATATTGCAAACGTTTTTTTTCTTTTTGAAAACTATTATAAAAAATTAAATTCGATCCAATATATGAAATTGTATAAAATAATACTTAGTGAAATTGTAAAACACAAATGAAAAATATATGGAGTAGGAACATTAAAAATAATATAAACAAATATTTTATAGTATAAGTAAAATAATCTGTTATTAAATACTTTTATTAAAAAATTTTTATTCCAGTGGCTGCGCTCATTTAATGGGTCATGTATGTTAGCAAGTACAGCGATTGTTGATACTTTTTTTGTTATTTCTGGATTGTTAATTAGTTTTAATGCATTAAAGATTTTTCAAGAAACTGGTTGTTTTCAATTACACCGTTTCTATTTACATCGTTACTTAAGGTAAATTACAATAAATAAATTTTAGTCATTTTTTCATATATATACATATATATATATATATATATATATGTGTGTGTGTGTGTGCGTGTATGTGTATAAATATAATATAGATAAAAGTAAAACGTGAAAATTGAAAAAATTCGAAACATTTTGTTTTTGGATAAAACTATTTAAGTGAGTTTTATGTGTTTATGACAAAAGTAAATTTGTTTAAGTGATGAAAAAATAATAAACATAACGTAATTGGCATTTATGGCCATTCGCGATCAATTAATTTAACTAATTATGTTTCTGCATATATGAATGTGTTACAGAAAAGATAATTTTGATGTATTTTAGGCTAACCCCAGCGTTATTAGTAATTATTTTAATACAAATGATTTTACGTCATACCGGTAATGGACCAGTTTGGCACAATTATATTGATGAATGTGTTATTCCCTGTTTCGATTACTGGTGGTCAGCCTTATTGTATATTCAAAATTACGTCAATCCTGTACGAACAGTAAGTAAGATACATAAATAGTGTATATTAGATATTTCTATCGTTTAAAAAATAAATGTGATTATTAATAGACTTTTGTTACATATGTTCATAAATTATAATTTGAAAACATACAAATTTAATTGAAAATAATAAAAGTATTGTCATGATATATAAACATAAATTATAAGATAATTATAAATGGGTTTAAATTAAAATTTCTTGAAATTAAACTCTACTGTATACTGTTTTATTTATGATGTTAATTTATGTATAAAGGTAAAAATAAAAGTCAAATATATTGATTAATAACATAAAATAAATATTATTATAATTAATGCTGTGCAAATAGAATAAATAATAAATTATGATAAAACTCATTCTTTCCGTAGTATAAATTTGTTTTATTGTAATAAAATTTATAATATGAAATATTTTTTATTTAAATGGTTAGTAAAAGTTAAAATCAATAAATTAAAAGTAACTGCCTATTCAAAACAAGATATTGTAATATATGTTATCAAATGACTGAATAAAAACGTTTCAACTCCTTGATGAATAATTTTTCTTTGTAAATAATATACAAAACATTATTTTTATGTAATATTAGGGTTAAATTGAACGTTTTAACAATGTTCATATTAAATACCGAAAATTAGGTGTACAAATTAATTCGGTGCTTTTTTTATAGAAAATGAACGTTTACGGACATGTGGAATTCATTTTAACTCTCAAAATAGCCCCCATTAATTTATATAAAAGATGGTGACTTTGAGTCGATGAATTCGTAATGCATTTTCGGAACTCTTACACTGATTTAGCATTTTTTGCATGTTTTATATACATCACAACACCTTTCTCACAAATCTGAACAAATCATTCCCGCAGCTTCGGTAGCACTTTTTTTTTCAACTGCTATGCGAAAACTATGCAATGCCTAATTTGCTGCTTGTCGGACGCTATCGTGTTCATTACTGTTTTTTTGTGATAATTTCAACTGCTTGGCCAAGATATATAGTGTTTTTAAATGTTAATATTGACACTTCAAAATCATAATTCTACCAGAAAATATTTTAATTTAAAACAGAGTTACGATTGACCTAATTCAAAGGCACAAAATTAATTTTTACGCAATATATTGAATTGAAATATTATTATTAAAAATATATATTATTTTTTTTTATAAATTTATTGGCACAAATATTAATTTCGTTCTACTTTCACTGATGGAAGTTTTATAATTAGCTAAAAAGATAAAATTTCAAAGATTTTTTTAGTTATCAATAAACAAAGTATGCTCTGATATATTTATAAACACACATACACACACACGCATATATATATATATATATATATATATATATATATATATATATATATATATATAGTGTATAAACGTAATTGAAAAATAACATGCATATATTTTTTCTTTGTAATTTACAAAAATAAAATAAATATTTTGTAATTAAATATACAAAAAACGTTCTAATTAAATGTTTTAAATATATAATGATTTATTTTTTCCAATAATTGTTTTTGTTCAAAGTACATATGATTAAAATGTAAAAATAAACATGAATTTTACAGTGTTTAGGTCAAACATGGTATCTGTCTGTGGATATGCAATTGTTCTGGATATCACCTATAATCATTTATCCAATGTGGAAATGTAGTAGAAAAAGGACGATATATATTTACTCGCTTTACATTTTCATAACAATGGCTGTACTTTGCGTGTCTATAGTAATTAATAAATTCCCTGCGGCCGTATATTTCGGAACGTAAGTACATAAAAATAGGTCAACGTGTTTTGAATACGTGACGTTTATTCGTTATGTGCGTTAAATATTTATATTATGTTTTAAATTATTAAAATGTTTGATTATTATGATTTAGAGAGAAAGATGTCGAAGAAAAAGAAAATATTTTATACTATTCAACACATGCAAGAGCTTTACCGTGGCTAATTGGTGTAGGATTTGGGTATATTTTACATCATTTGCGGGGTAAAGAAGTTCATCTTAAAAAAGTAAGGATTTATCATGCATTTAAGATATAATTTGGAAAACCTTACAGAGAAAAGATTTGGGTTAATTTATTAATTTACTAGGTTGGTGCAAAAATAATTTCGTTTTTTTACGTATCGAGTATAAAGACGGATATATCATTTAAAATTTACATTTATGAATCAAAATAAAGACCATTAACCCTGTTTATTAATCAAAATTGACCATTTCTCCCAATGAGAAACATGTTCGTTTATTTATACAAGACAGAATTCTGGAGTTCTGGAATTGACGAATTCATCGAAAGTGCTTTGAGCTTATGATTGATCTTTGAAAATTTTCTCTTGCATGAAATTATTCAAATGTTTAAGAAAATGGAAATTTGTCGGGGACAGGCCCGGAGAATAAGGTGGGTGAGGTAAGGTTTCATAACCCAGTTCATTTAATTTTTTTTAAGTCATTTGTGAGACGTGTGGTCAGGCGTTGTCATAAAAAAGAATTGATCATCTTGGATTGACTATTGTGTTATTCTTTCAGCAAAATTTAAGAAGTTGTAGTGAATGATGCCACTTGCCGACCACCAGATAGTCACCATTATCTTTTTTTCGTGACACTTCGGTTTAGGAAACTGTTTTGGTACTTCTCCTCGGTCTACCCACTATAATGAACGTTTCTGATTGTTGTAAAGAATCCACTTATCATCACATGTGACAATACGATCAAGAAAGGAATTATTTTTGTTAAGCAAAAGAAGCGCAGAGCAGACTTCGTATCGCCGAATTGCTTGATGTTTGTTTAGTTCATACGGCACCCATTCATCCAACCATTTTTGTTTTACCAATGAGGCCCAAATGTCAAACAACTGTTTAATGATCAACATCGAGTTCTTCTGTCACTTCTCGAGTTGTTTTACATGGGTCCGCTTCAAATTGATTCTTAAATCATTATTGTTTATATCTGAAAGACGTCCGTGACCCTCCTCATCATCGAGGCTTTCGTTTCTATTACATTTTTGGAACCAGTATTGAGCTGTATGTTCACTAATTGACTCTTCTCTAAAAACACAATTGATATTTCGAGCAGTTTCTATTGCTTTACGTTACAATTTAATCTCATACAAGAAAATCGCGAGAATTTGCTTTTTTCTATGACTAATTTAAGAGGTTATATTCAATAATACTAAAGAGTGAAAACAATAGACATAAGCTGAAATCAGTAGTGCTAATTTAATTGTTTACAATGATGTACCACATGACTATAACAAAAGATAACGGTAACTAGAAAAATTAATAAACTTAAAATGATAAAAACCGTAATTATTTTTGCAGCAACGTATTACAATCATTATTAGAGAGATCTAAATAACCGATAAATTATTAGAATTTCTTTCATTTTATTTTTCAACAAAAAGTTAGAAATATATATATATATATATATATATATATATATATATATATATATATATATATGTATATATATTGGGGTTTGTAAATTTAAATCTATTTTAAACCCTTAATTTTTTTAATTGATTTTTATGTTTTTAGTTACTTAATTTGTTTTATATATAAAATTAAATTCATCGTTTTTTATTGATCTATTTATAAAAGGAGAAAATATAAATCTGTATTGTTAGAGCTTAAAAAAGTTAATCAAAGACTTCTATGCAAAAAAAAGAAGAACACACGTATGAAAATGGAAAAATAATATAGTGTTTTTCGACATGAATAGAATTTAAATACATTCTAATATTTTTTCAACTATTTATTTAAGAGTTTTCTTCTTCAAACTTTGTAATACTTAAACTAACAATAATTAAATTTTATTGTAGATATATGTTGTATTACT
The DNA here is from genome assembly GCA_034766995.1 of Acanthacorydalis orientalis. Classification (NCBI taxonomy): domain Eukaryota; kingdom Metazoa; phylum Arthropoda; class Insecta; order Megaloptera; family Corydalidae; genus Acanthacorydalis; species Acanthacorydalis orientalis. The sequence goes on from CM068319.1 coordinate 19,059,287, forward strand.
TTGGATATTTTCTTTACTATCAATAGTTACTGTAATTATTGGATTATATCCATTTGTTCAAGTGAATTATGAATACAACTTATTCCTAGATACTTTGTACCAAGCATTGCAAAGACTTGTTTGGCCCTTAGCAATTTGTTGGATTATATTCTCGTGCAATTATGGATATGGAGGTTTGTATTTGGTTTTCTTGAAATAATAAAATATATCTACAATTCAATAAATCGATTTTTATTATTTACTACTATTTTATTTAATATTTTTCTTAATATTTCTCTGAAATTGTAACTAAATTTACTTTCACAAATGATTTTTTTTTATTTTACAATCACAAAACAAAATTTCTGGTCCAAAATGTTACTATATAAAATGATGAATAATTATTTATGGAACATTTTGTAAAATACATTTTTTTGTGATTTGTAGGAATTTTCACCAATGAAAAAGAAATTCATTAGTTTTAAGTTAGTATTTCACATTAAAATTCAGGCTATTGAAATTATGTACTTTTATTTTCTAGTTGTAGTAGTGTAGTATTGCCAGTTTTTTTTTGTCAAATAACGACAGTTTAATTACAAATAATACCTAAGCTAGAAATTTTTGACATTATTTCGAAAATATTTCTCATATTTTATCTATTCCTATTAGTTCTTACGAAATCATATTGATCTCTTTGGATTAAAGAAAGATTTTTTTTTCAACAAATATTTTTATTTATTTATTTATCAGTATTTTTTTCAGATAGATCCGTTTGTTATAAACAAAAAAGTTTATTAAATTCATAAAACGTTGATTTAAACAAACTGCTTTCATAAACTTAAAATAAAAATATGTATAATTTAGATATTAGGTTGATCGATATAATGTGCACTAATCGATCACTGTATTAGTTTTGAATTTTTTTTTTTCAAATAAATAAACTTTTGCGAACAAATTTGTATGCCGTACAAAAGTTAAAGGCGTGCCTTTTGAAACTACTATTAATATATATAAAAACTTTTAATTCAACGTTCTTGTCGGAATATAATTTGAATATGAATAATCGTGATTTTTGAACGATATTTTTATACGATTTCTAACTTAGACATAATGCGGTAGCAGCAACTTGAATGTTAATGGAGTTTTTGACGATGGCATAGTTTGTGAATATGTTATACGTTATTGGTTCGATGAAATTTACTTTCCAGAAATGAGGATCAAATGAAGAGTGAGGTACACCCGGAATTATGATTGATGATCTATTAACATTACACTTTGAATTAAATATCAGTATAATTAACGAAAAGCTTACAAAAACTTAGTAAAATATGTCTATGTTTTTAATTAGTTAAAGAACATTGTAAAAATAAATATTTTACAAAAATTATCTTTTTATGAATTTATTGAGGTAGATGGATATTTACAGTTTGAATTTATTTCATTAGTGAAGAATTGGTTCACATTAGTTGTCAAGTTTATATTAACGACAAGTTATATTAGAAAATAATTAACTTTGATGGCATAATAGAATCATAATTGTATGAAAATTTTCAAAACTTAGTCAAATTGTTGTTCTTAAGTATAACTTTGTATTAATTGTGAAATTGGAACTCAGTTACAAAAATAGAGAGAATAATTGAATCGATTAATAAAAATATTTTCTTTGATTTGAATGATAACGTTAAAGTGAATGCTGAATGGATGAAATTTTGTTTAAAACTTTGGTTATTAAATTTTGTTGCATATACTATTGCTATTCAATTTTTATTAAATAATTTCTTCATTGATCTTCTGAAAATTAAATTAAAGAAACATATGTTGAGAATAAACTAATTGTTAATCAATATGCGATTGAGTATAATTTATACTTTAATGGATTTGATAACATTGGATTAATAACTTATTTTTTGTTGTTATAAAAATATAGATCAGAACAATAACAATTTTGATTGATAAAATATGTGACAATAGGGTCTAAAAAATGAATTTTTTAATAAAGATTGGAAAATTTCAATAAAAGAGCACAATTAATTGGACCACCTACTTTATGTATATTATTTTGTTTATTTATATATATATATATATATATATATATTAAGCAGAGCTTAAAAAACATTTATAATATGTAAAATAAAACGAATTCACTTTTAGGTATCGTCAATTACATCCTCTCTTTTAATATATGGTATCCATTAAGTAAATTAACTTTCTGTATATTTCTAATACATTTTCCATTACAAGAATATGTAGATGGATTTATTAGATCTCCAGAAAATTTCGGATTCACTGAAATGGTAATTAATTACATGTATAAGAGTACATTAAATATATATGATATATTTAAAAAATTTTTAGGTGTACAAATATTTGGGCGATACGATGTTATCAACTTTATTAGCAATTCCACTTACTCTATTTGTAGAAGTTCCTATACTTAACTTAGAAAGAAACTTTTTTTATAAAGTTTCAAACAGAAGATAATGTTATATATATATATATATATATATATATATATATATATATATATATATATATATATAGAAACAAATAACAAGTTTAAAGAACAAAAAACTTAAAATAATATTATGAATTAAAATCAATATTTTTTATCTTTTTAAAATATTACTTTTTATTGTTAACATTTTTAGTTTACCAATATCATATTTTTCTTAATTCAAAAGTAATTATAAAATTATCTGTGTATTATTCTTCATTTTGTCGACTAATGGAAAACCTGATAGTTTTTAATTCGACATAAATTTAATTTAGAGCATTCAACCAGATTCTGCAGTTCATCAAATAAACTTGAATGCTTTAATTAGGTCGACGCATTTCAAAATGAAGCCTTAACGTCCGGTTACAGTAAGTCAAATAAATGTTGACCTCATAAGGTAGTTTATATTTAATGTTAGTCAATTATTTTTATTTAAAACTTATTTTTGAATTTTATAATAATTTGTTAATAACAGTAGGTATTGTCTTTACTTTTAATAAATATCATGAAACAGTTATATTTTCGATTTTTTAATCATATATATATATTCGAATTAATCTTGAAAGAGTATAATACAGTCATTTAAGCTCTATTATTAAAAAAATGTAATTTTAAAAATTAATTTACGAAATTGAGATGTATATAAACGAGTACATATATATATATATATATATATATAAATATATATATATATAAATATATATATATATATATATATATATATATATATATATATATATATATATTATATAGATCATAATTTCATATGTTATACATTAATATAAAATAGGTTGGTTAGTTATTGGGGTCTTAGCGCGTTTCGACAACTAAGTTAATTAGCGCACGAAATATTAAATATATAGACAAAATAAATTATGATTTTATATATTAATGTATTTTTATTTATCATTGTAACAAATAATGTATTAGTAATGATTATTGCTAAGAAACTAGTGCGTTAGGATTGTTAAACTTTCGCCGAAATATAGAATCCATGTTTTTTTTGGTCTTTCACATAAACGGTAAACATTTATTTGTTCACGAAATTTATTCTCCTGATGTTAATAGGCACATTGTCCTTTAGTACTTTCTGAGAGACATTCTGTAACAAGATTCTGTAACAATCCTTAATTCCACGGTTATGACCTACTGTATTTGTTAACAAATACGTTCAGATTTTTCAATGAAATGAAAAACCTGTGATTGGTGTATTTGTTAAAGATTTTTCCCATTCCGTGAATTATAATGATTTTGAATTATGTTTAATTATTTTTTATGTATTTTTACATATACACACATAAAAAATGAGCATGCCAGTAGTAACGCCGCTGACCACAAGATGACTCTAGTGTTATTAAACTCGAACGTTTATTTTGAATAGGTACAGATGGCAGTGGATCATTCGTCCTGCATGTATGTATCAAATAGACGCTGCTAGCTTATAAACTTCGAGACGCGTTACACAATCTATTTTGATTCGCTTCGCAGCTAAAAACGTACACGGGATGACCGTGGGGTCGGTTAGTAGTGACGTCAGACGTCGCCGTCGCCAACGAAAATCGACCACCTCGTACACAACACATCTACCACTGAACAACTGAATCCAATCGCGCGTTCTAGTAGTAGTCCCGTCTGGGTGACAATAGCGTGCGCAACGACGACGCCATTTTAACAGACGACGACGTGCGGACGACAGATCCCCGGTTCGTATCCCGTCGACGTCGTGGAACGCGTGGTGTACCGTTAACTAATGACGTATCGTGACGTGCCGTGTGTGTGAAAATAAGCCGGACGAAACACGCACTATACCGTTTTACGCACCGTTCAAAGTGTTTTGAGTCGGATTCGTGACAGAAAATTCGAAAAAGAGAAACAAGAGCAGTGTTTATTGGTGTTAATATGTGTTGTTGAGTTGTTCGATCGTGTGACGAGATTCCCGCAGCCGAACGTTTCGAACGTCCTTTTTTAGGACGGCCTACTGACATATATTTGGGTCGATTACGCCGTTCGCGTACAATAAGTTGAAGTGAGAAGAAAGTCACGAACATGCCTGTCCGTAAGCAAGGTGGTAAGATATTTATATTCTTTATAGGTTAGGTTTCTCTTACGGCACAGCTGTCATGGAAGTGTGTGTATACATGTACACACGTTCAAAACAAAATGCTGTCTGTTGTGTATCACATGTTCCGTTACAGTTTTGTCAGTTCGCGATTATTATGATGTTGTTCATGCATGCCTGCCTCTCCTATCTGTACTTCCGATAAACCAGCTATTGTTTAAATAATGTCAATAGACCGGCTTGTATGGAAAAAACGTACGGACGTATCATATGTGTTACGTAATGGTTGTAAGTATTCATCATCCCCCTTGTCGTAGTATTTTTTTCCCACTGGTAGTTCGTATCCTTCCCTTCTTGCTCGCTATTACGTCAAATGCGTATAATATCTGGGCGGGGGTGCAGGGAAATTTGTAGTAGTGTAGGTTATAGTGAAGCGCGTGTATATATTTAAAATTATATAAATGATTGGTTTTGACACATCTCCGATAAATGTTAATATAATGTTTATTGAATTACAATCTGATACGAAACAATCGTAAAAGAATCATTGATATTCAAATCTAAATATTTTTTTAAATATATGAGTAATATTTTACACACACATGTATGTATATATATATATATATATATATATATATATATATATATATATATAAATAACTTTATAGATTAATTTTAAGATATGAAATTTTTAATGTTTTACTAACAATAAGTAAATCTTTTTTTTATGCTGTAAGTAAAATATGCTTTTTAAATTTTATATGATAAGATTCTTATTTAAAATATTTTTTTGTATATATTAGTATTGAGTATTATCGATGAAATATTTGTTAGATGTTTAATTAAGAACAGGGTAAGAACAGGTTTTAAAATAGCTGTTTCATTGTCAGAGATTTTGACTTTATAATATTTATCGTTTCATTCTATTCTCTTAAACTTTGTTCCTTTTTAAGCTTGAGTGTCTCTTGAATACATTTTTCCAATTGGTAATTTTTGTAAAAGTCTTAGAATACGTTTTTAATTCCTAGTAAACTAATAAATGAATAATTATTACTAGTTTTAATTTTTTATTAATCATTATTTCTTATTAACTGTAATGGTGAATTCTAGATTATATCAACTTCTGTAAATGAACCTGTCAAAAAACATTGCTATAATTGTTTTTTGAAAGTATACAGTATTTAAATAAAAATATCTGGGTAAAAATAAATGAAAAATGAAATAATATATCGTTGTTGATATAAAACAATTTTATAAATATATGAAATTTTAAAATTTAATCAGTATTGTTAGGCATTATAAAAATGTAAATTATGTTCAAATAAAAATTGTAATAAAGATTATAAATTTAAAAATAGAAATAAATAAATTTAACGTTAATAAAATTATAATGTGAGAGGTAAAATTAAATGTGTGAAATTATAATGTTGGTGTTTATATGTGAGAGTCATTCCATCTAATGATTTCATTAATCATTTCATATAATGATTTACTGCTTAGTATTCTTTGGAAATCATTAAGTGATTTTCAATGCTTCGTTAATTCGATTGTAAATAAAAATCGAAAAATATTAAGAGAAATGTCTATATATATATATATAAACATATATATTATATATATATAAACATATATTATATATATATATATATATATATAATAATAATAAAATGAATTTAACTTGCACGTAAATAGATTACAATAGAAATTGTAGATTTTTGTAATATTAATTTTGACTGAAAAAATATTTTCAATAACATTGTTGTTAAAATAAGGTATATAATCTATTAACTCAGATTAGGATATAGTAGTGAAACAAAAAATATATTTTCGTTACTTTCAACTTGAAAATAATTTTAATATAATAACAATACGCCTGCTTGGGATAAATTAGTCCAGTGGCAGAAGTTCCTTGCGAACGGAACGATCACCTGTCGCATATTTCCCGCTTTAATCTCTTGATAAAGACAGACATATATACAGAATGAGAGAATTGTTTTAGAATGCGAAATTTCAATTCATTACCGAATCTTACATTTATAATAAAAATTGGATATTTACTTATATATTTTGCATATTTGCTGTTTTAATTTTTTTATTTATGTTCATTTTCACAATTATGATGGTGCAACTCAACTTTGATAAAATTGTTCTCCACTTGAATACCATTAAAATGTATGGGAAGCTATATCCTTTTTACTAAATAATTTTTTTAAATTATTTTCATATTTAATTAGAATTATCGGCTTTATAATTTCTATTTACAACAAAACTAGCAGCTTTTCTTTATGAGTACTCATATCCTAAGTTCAACAGATAGTATTTGAATCCCACGTGCTATTATAGATATACACATGCTCACACACATACATACATATAGATATATGTATATATATATATACATATGTAATAGAAAAAATCTCTTTATTCATAAATAAAAATTGCATTTTAAAAGATTCGAGTGATTGATTGATTACTACTTAGTTTAAACTTGTAAATCTAAACAATTATTACATTAATACAAATTTACATTGAATTATTTTTATTCTTTTATTATGAATAAAATTACAATTTCATTACTGATTATTCTATTTTTACAATTTCTGAATCTGTTTAATCCATTTGAGTGTATAAACAAAGAATATACGTATTTTAAAAAAAATATACTCGCCCTATACATTATTAATAATAAATAGTTACAGTGTAATTTTTATTAAACTATTTTAAAGTAACACGAATTAATGAACTGTGTTCAGATTTTTATCGTACCAGTACTTTCCTACAAGCCATGATTGTGACTAAATATTAATTAAGCTTTTAACACCAGACGTTTATTTTAAACTAAGTTTCTGTATTATTTAATAGGGACGTGATTTTCATATTCACGCTTTAAATAAATTGTGTTTGGAACATGGATGACTTAGAATTTAATTGAATGGCATCTGCCAAAACCATTCCAAATTACTTGTATGTATGTATATATATAAATATATATATATATATATATATATATATATATATATATATGTTTGTGTGTGTGTTGTATTCACGCGTGTGCGTGCCTGCGTGTAAGAGTGTGTTTGTTAAAAATTGTATTTGATTGTATATTTGAGAAGTTCATTAAAGTAAAGCAGCTATTAATATTCAATTTGTATGTATAGTTATTGATTTAGAACCCTTAAAATCTGTTTAAATAATACTATTTAAAATAATTTATTTGAATGACATGAATTATGTACTGTAAACTGTTCATGATATGTAACGTTGATTAAGTTGATAAGAAAATGACTTTATAATTTGTATTTATATTTTACATATTAATTCGTATAGATATTAACGAATATATATATATATATATATATATATGTATATAAATACGAATATATATATATATATATATATATATATATATATATATATATAAATACGAATATATATATATATAAATACGAATATATATATATATATATATATATATATATATATAAGTACGAATATATATATATATATATATATATATATATATATATAAATACGAATATATATATATATATATATTAGGTGCCAAAATTAATTCCATATCTTTAAATTGAATCAACCATAAGCTTTAAATTAAAATATTTTCTCTTCGTATCAGAATTTTGAAATGGCATCGTTAACATTTAAGAACATTATATATCTTAGGAAAGCAGTTGGCATAACCTTACAAAACAGTAGTGAACACGATAGAGTCCGAAAAGCATCATATTAGGCATTGTATATTTTTCGCATGCCAGTTGAAAAAAGGCTGCCGAATCCGCGGGAATAATTTGTTCAACTCTGAGTGAATATGTTGTGATGCATAAATATGTAAAAAATGTTAAAACAGTGAAAGAGGACCGAAAATGCATTTTAAATTCATCAACTCAAAACCGCCATCTTTTTTCACTGCAGGTTTTGTTAGTTGCCCGACAGATGGAGCAAAGATATACAAAATAATGTTTCATAACATTAATTTTCTATGAAAAAGGTACCGAATGAATTTGTAGACTTTATATATATATATATATATATATATATATATATATATATATATATATATATATATATATATATATATATATATATTTAAATCCGCATTAGTATGCATGCAATTAAGAGTAACTGTTCGTGCATTAGTTGTAATCAAGCGATAATTATAATGAACTAATAATCAATGGGTCATAAAGTTACTGAGAACATATTAGATATTATAGATTATAAAAATTAATTATTGAAATCATTAATAACTAGTAATGTTAAATATGGTCATTATAAAAATGTATAAAAGTTATTAAATTCATATATATATATATATACATATATACTCGTATATATATATATATATATATATATATATATATATATATATACACACACACATACATACATACATATAACTGAGCATATAAAATAAATACAATCAATAAAAATCTAAACAAACGCTAGTCTGTCTTAACTATATAAAATTTATCTTCCATTTACTCAATCCTGAATTTCTTCCCCACTTAGAGAAAACTCGTTTATTTAATTTTCCTTTTTATGTGTGTGTTTACAATATATATGTAAATTTTTTATATATTTTTCAATTTTTCAAGAATGAATATATTTACAATTAGTATGGAACGGGCACACTTTTAAATATAAGTAATTGCTTTTTCCTTGTGTTTTACTTAAAACAATCGCCTATCAGGAACCAATTTGAATTTGTTGTTTCACTCAATCAGGAATTTTTGTTTTATGGAAAGAGTTTTTTGTTAAATTTAGTATTTCATCTTGATGGGATATACACTAGTTTCGATATAAATGACGATACCCACATAATAAAGACTGGAAAAATTGAATAACAAAGAAATAATGCGATATATACTTAATACAACGACACCAGCTACTCGAAACATATAACGAATTGTATTTAATATAAAAAAATATAAAAAAGAACTTATCAATAATGAAAAATTGATAAGTTCCTCAATGAATATGAAAAATAAGTTTCAAGTCATAAAAATATTAAGTTGTATATATAATAGCTTAAATTAAGATCTTTACGTATTAGCAAATAATGTTCTCACAATTACAATTATAAAGCTATGTTGTTACATAGTAATTTACAAATTAAATTGTAAAAAAAATATAAATAATTTAAAGCGAATATATGGCGTATTTTCCTACAACATTCCAGAATAAATATTGATTGGAACTTGTCATATATCAATAGTTTGTTGGGAAGTCAATTATTACACTGAATATATAAATAATGTTCGAAAAAAGTGTTACACTCCTTTTATATGTTTGTCTTAAGAAAATCAAGAATAGTAGGAAAAAGATTATAATGCAATGTCAAAAATTTCTCAGTTAAATTTTATCCAGTGTCCCGTTCTATTAACATATTTTATAAATGATTTTTTCCAGAAATGTATCTTATTAATGTCAATAATTATAAAGCACTTCGATCTCTCAATAATTCGATCTCTCAATAATAAATAATATCTCTTCTAATTCTCTCTTTTTATTTTTATGTTATATATGTATATAAATATACACATATATATATATATATATATATATATATATATATATATATATATATAATCCTATTACTTTCAAAATGTATTCCAATTGTGACCTTAATACATGTTTTTGCATTTTTTTCTATTATTTTCTTGGAATCCTACATTCAAAATCGAAATAAATCAATCAGACTGTAATGTTTTCTTGGCTAAAAGACTGCATTCTTTATTGATGTTAGTTCTATTGTATTGAAATGAAATGAATTATATATATATATATATAACACTGATTCAAGGTTAAGTTCATTAAAAAATTGGCACAGCACATGAAAGCTGCTACAAAAATACGTAACAATAAAAATATTCAATGCTATTATATAACATTTTAAATTAATTAAAAACTTAATTGATAGTTCACAATTTGATTGAAATATTAATATAAGATCTCCAACTAGTTATAAATAAACAATTTTTTTTCCTTAAATAATTTTTATTAACTGTTTGTTGAATTTACATCGATGTTTATTATTTTAAGCTCAGTTCATGTGCAAGTTGCAAAAAATAAACTGTGTTTATCATGTTAATATCACTTTTTATTTAAACTTTATTCTAATATTCGTATTATACTTCTAATATTGATCCATAATTCCTTTTATGTTATTTCATCATATTAATGAACAATTATTCTAGAATATTTTATAATAATTTATGTAATTAAAAATACATTATTTAAAATTTTAACTAGAAATAAAATAATGATTCAGTTTTATAAATATATTTTCTTTATACATACTTATAAAAATATGTTTAAAATATAATGTAAGTCTAGTAGATTTATCAGAAAAATAAATAAGAAAATACATTTTCATTTCCCTTACTTACGTCATAGAACATAAATAATAAATCAGAGTAGTTCATTGACCACTGAATTTTATTTACACAAGCATCAGACGCCATAATATATATATATATATATATATATATATATATATATATTTATATTAAATGTGAATGTGTGTAGTTTTTTTTTGGTGACCCCATTTAATAATTTGTTCTTTTTGTTTGGAAAATACAATACGAAAAAGACACTTCTCTCGGTCGAATCTTTCTTAATCAAGTGTTTTCATTTCGTGCAATAAAAAATTCATACGGTTTTTCTGAATTTTCAACAAGAAAACACTCTAAATAGACGGCGTTATTTTCAACTGAATGGTGTTACATTATGCGAACAAACACTGGTTTTCAATTTATTTATCGAACGAAATAGCCATTGTTTTGTGTCACGTTTTACTGAAATTCGAGTGCAAAGAAAAAATTGTTTGACAATGTTACATGTCTTTTCAGTTTTATATAAATGCACATACACATGTTTATATGTAATATATATATATATATATATATATATATATATATATATATATATAAACACACAAATGAATAATTTAGAGTAATAATGTTTCACTTGAATTTTCGCCTACACAGAAGTCATTGTCAGAAATAATCTGTTTGAACCCTATTTAATGCTAATTTTCTTTGTTGAAATTTGTCAAGAACTTATGTTATTATATATATATATATATATATATATATATATATATATATATATATGTATGTAAGTAAAGAATATATACATGAATATGTTCATACAAAATGATTACATAGAAATAATATATTGTACATATAAATCTTTATAATTGCTAAAAAATGAAAGATATTTTTAGTGATTGATATTTTTTTGATAAGGAATTATATACAAATATCAAATTTCTTCAAAGGATAGAATTGAATGTAATAATAACGTTTCATAGAAGAAATAGTAGTTGTTTGAGTACATTTGTTTACCATTCGAGCAAGAACGGTACCATCAAATTTTTATTTTTGTTAAATTCTAGTAATATAACATTTGAAATAATTGTGTAATTTTTTCATAACCTTTTGAACTTATTGATGATATTTTTCAAAAAAATAAATGGGTATTTTAGTACTTATCTGAAAAGGACTCAGTTGGTATTGATATTGTCGAATCTATTCAAAATACAAAGTATTTAATTCAGTTTTCACACTCGAATTATTTGTGATTGAATAAAAGTATAAAATTAAAATTAAATATTATTTATATTAATTATTTTGAAATTTTATATATATATATATATATATATATATATATATATACTCATGTATACAAAATAATATTAATTTGAGAAGATATAATTCAGTCAAGCTGTTGAACAATAAAATATAAATATTTACTAAGATTAGATATTATGCACTGGATATTCGATGAGATTTCATTTGAATTTATTTAGGGTAGATGTATTTATTTTTAACCAGGTTTCAATTTACGGTCATTTACACTAAATATAAAACTTATAATAAACATGTTGAAAAAGTTTATGAGTCGATTTCTATACAAAGAATTGCTGTTTTATTTCTTTTCATATATGCATATATTAAAAGAATCATACATAATTCTAACTGTGTTACCTTGAGAGTATTTGTTTTAGTTTAATTAAATTAATGCTTTTACGTTTTAAAATTACTATATTTATTTTATGTTACCTATTTCTAAAAATTAATCTGAAAAAACAAAAAAAACATAATAATAGTAATTGAAAATGTCATGAAATAGTTTAATTGGCATTAATTATTTATTTTTAATTTTAATAAGAATTGTATTAGTATGAAGAGTTGAGAAACAAAATATACAATTAGGTTTTTTGATAGTTTCCCATATTTAATTATAAGTTAGTTATAACTATACATCGCAGTATTTTTTCTCACACTAAAAACATTTTAAATTTAATTTATAAAAAAATGAAAACAACACTGAATCATTGTTGTTGAATATAAGCTACTGATAAATAATAAAAATTAATTACAATACTTGTATACCTGGGAATGAGAACAGTAGAATTACCTGAACAAAAATTTAAATAGAGGTTGTTTATTTTATTTAAAGATATTTGTTGAGTAATAGAAAAAGTAATTTTTCAAATAAAGCATATGTGATCATTAATGTGCTGTGTTTCATGAACTAAACATAAACTGTTGACTAATCATTAATTGATAACCAAGCTTATAACTTGTATTTACGTAGTATAGTTTACTTTTTATACGACAATTTAGAACCAATCTCATATATTCAATAAACAATGCCATGTGGAATATAAAATGTTGAATTGTAATAAGTTGATCTTAATATTTATTTTTTTTTTTAATATGAAATGTCTGATTTAACTAGTACAACTATGTACATGGATTGCAAATTTATTTATTAGTTTTTTTTCGTCATTATTTAATTATTTTTAACATGATAAAATGCATAAATACATTTAATATTGTTTGAACTAAATACTAATTTTATATTGGCAATTAAAATATTATTTTAAGTAAGATTGGATTACAATTAAATGTTTGATGCATTAAGATGTCGACTTTATTATTACTAGTCCGAATTTAAGCTTATAGGTCATGTCAGTTTTCATTAACAAATCAATTGTTCAGTATGCTTGATGAGCCATGATTTTGCCAGAATCCTTATTTAGATAAGAGAGTAAAGAATTCCAATGGTAAATCTTTGGTCGTTTAGGTCTATCAGGGCTGTCACAGAAAATCAATCATTGTGAAGATTGAATGAACACAGTCCGCATTGTGAAGGTTAAGGAAGTAGTTGAATTGTAATATATTTAAAACCCAAACTAGGAATGGTATTTTCAAAATGCTTTATATATATATATATATATATATATTTCTCTCACACATACATACTTTTATATATATATATATAAGTTAGATATATTTTAAATAAATAAATTAATACGATTTGATTTTTATATTTATAAATTTGCTTAATAACAGGCTTTTTGTGCCGGTCCACTTATTTATTTAAATAATTTTGATGAGTCTTATTATAGTTAATATTTTTAATATTTTTTAAATCTTTTAATAATAATGGGAACAATGTGATTCTTATACTAGTTAATATTATGTACTGTTTTTTTTTGCATTTTAGTACAGAGATATATGAAAATGTGTTCAATTTTATCTGTGAAACGTATTCATTTTTTGAAAAATTGTGTTGTTTTGATTTTTCATATATTTTCAATGTAAAGAAAGACAAAATAAAAAATAACAGTAAGTACTGTCTAGATTTTATAGAATATATATAGATAGATAGATAGAGAGGGGTTAGAAAGGGGAGGGAGATAGAGAGAAACATATATTGAGTCATGTCTTCATTATGGCATAGTTTGGCAGTTCAAACAATTTTTCTGTATTGTGTCATATTGCAGTGTACAAGGTTTATATTACTGGGGGGAAAAAATCGAATAAATTCCATGTTAAAGTATTTGATATCTCAAATAATCGAATGGTCAGACTAGTACAACTTTCTACAGTTTAATACCCTCTCTGTTAACACTGTTTACTGTTTGAATCACTTAATCCGTATGAAGCTATTAAAAAAAGCTTATATTTTTTTAAAAGTTTGAAAGTTTGACTTGGTAATTTCAATTTTATTTTTGTGTTATATTTTTTGTAATATTTTTTTAAGAGAAGTATACTATTTGTTATTTATATATTAGCGTATTTGGAAATTATTATTCATCATTTTTAATAATATCTTTTTTATGAATATGTATTTTTTGTTTTCGAATGGACTTTAATAGGCACCTTATATTCATTGTCGAATGTATTATTACCAGTAATTTATAAATAATGTACGATTAGTTTGTAACAAATAGTTTTTAAAATAAAGCATATGGTTGTGAAAAATGCTAATAGATCTATTTTTATTTTGTTTATTTTGTTGTTCTATTTTAACAGTATTTCAAAAATTGTAAATATACATGTTTGATTAATAAATAATTTTGTATAAATTAATTAAAAAAAAATTGAGGCAGTGAGGATTTATGATTCCATTACAAAAAATAATTATTGTACAAAAAATAATTATGTACAAAGAATAATCATTGAGTAAACTATCTTTTTTCCCATCCAACATGTATAATTGTAAATATTTTTTTTTATAAAGTCTAAAACTGTCTAAAGAGTCATTATTATATACAATACATTTTCTTCAGTACGGATGCATGTGGAAGTAGCAGCACGTCTGATGTTTCTCTCTATTTTCACATGACGTGCAGATACATTTAATATTTGATAGGCACAATTATTTAATCGTGCAAGCTTTAAACGTGAACACACCTTCTCAGAAACGTAACACATCATCACGTGACAGTAAATAGTATTTGTTCACGCTTTGCTAATTCTAAATAGCGTCGAACATATTAAAACACGAAGATTACATGCATTATGTTAGTGGAACAGGTGGGTTCACTAAACATTATTCGCAGACGTACGCTAGAGAATTGGGTCAGTGTTATTGAAGAGCGCGACGTTAACAAACAAGTTACGAATTTTCATTCGCGCGGCTGTTAAATTTAAATAATTACACAGTCGGTGATTGATTGCCTTATTTTTAGAATTGCGTGTACAAATAAACACATTGGCGCGATCTTTTATATTTGGCGTCGTGAAGGTTCAATGGTATCAAACTCGATCTAAAAATACATTAATTGATTCTTTTGCTTATATATGTCTGTTAATGAAAATGTTCAGTGTAACCTTTGTATACATTGTATCTGTATATATATATATATATATATATATATATATATATATATATATATAAACAGGTATATACGTTCCGTTACTTCATGAAAAGTGTATATAAATGTGATGTTTAAAAACTAATTTGTATTATTATTCACTTATATATTTTTTATTATTAATGTTTTTTTTTGATAGTTTTTAAAACATGATAGGAATTCATATTATAGTAAGTTAGATTTGTATCTAGGTTTTATTTTCAATGTGTTTTTTTTTTTGAAATTCGAATTATTGATAATTCAGTGATTGTAAATTACAAGAGAATAACTGTTTGAATGAGGATATAGTATAAAACGTGTGAATAAATAAATCATAATTTATATTCAAAATTTATTATTTTGTTTTGAATTCATTTGAAATATGTAGTTTTCTGTAATCTCTTAAAATGAGAAATTTTATAATAAGAAATAGAAAAATTCCATAAAATGTGTTTCATAGTAAAACAGATTATAAGAAACATTGTTATTTTTACAGAAAAAGTACGATTAAAACAAAAAAGGTTTTTGTTAGAGGTTTTGGTTTTTTAGAATATGAAGCTCATTTAGTTTTAGGTCAAGAAATTGTTAATTAGTAATTAATGTCATTATTTTAAGTTGTATCCAGTATTGGTTACAGACATTGTTTTAATTAAATTTGTATAAGCATTTTATAATAAAAAAGTGTTACAAAAAATCCTAAGTAATGGAAAATATAAAAAAATTAATATCTTCAACTATTATTTATAAGACTTGAAACCTTATACTCGACAAATATATCAAATTTGTAATTTATAACAATCACATATAGCCAAAACTTGTTTTATGTATTGAGATTATATTCCTTTAAAAGACGAATTTAAGATTAATTTACTTCAATAAATTCTATTAATATATAGTATGCAAATTTTGATATAGCATTTTTCATGTGCTTTGAATAATTTATTGCCTATTGCTTTTGGTTTTGTTGAATCATTTGTACAAATTTCTTACTGTTTTCGGCTCTTTAACTGTCTTCAAGTAGATGTATACAAGATATATATATATATATATATATATATATATATATACACACACACACACATGTATATATATATATATATATATATATATATATATATATATAAATATGGTTTAAGAGTCAAAACTAGTTGAAACAAATTACTATAAAAATAATTTCGCCAGTAAGATAAATAATATTATTATTAAGAATTAAAAAATCTATGTATATACTAAATTCATAATTAATTTAAAAAATATAATTTTTGTAATAAATGTTCTATTACAATGCTTTCGAAAAATATGTATATACACAAATGATTACAATTGAAAACATACATAGATGAATCAAAACATCTACAAAAGAAAACAATGCGGTCAGAACTCATCAAAGTACTCGAAGATAAACATAACCAATGATAAACAATACAATGTGTAAGTCTATACAGTAAAACAAAACCGGAAATTCATCTCACAAGTATTTTTGTCCAACTTTTCTGTATATATGAAGTATTATATATGTATATATATATAGATTTTTTCTTCTTGATGATTTAACTGGACTACTTTATTTTATTAAATGAAAATAAAAAAAAACGAATGGAATATTTTTTGAAAAGGTAAATTATTTTTGTAAAATTTCGTTTCATTTTATAAATTTATATAAATACTTTTAACATTTCACTGTTTCTGTCAAATTTGAAACGTCTGTTCAATATGAAACATGTCAATATCATATAGTAATATAATACGAACCCAATCCATTTCTATAGTTTTTTGAAATGTATTACAAAACAAGCTTTGGTTATTAAATTATATTTCTCTTTTGTTTAAATTATAAAAATCAAATTTTTATATCTAGTAATCTTTTTTGTTTCTTTAAAAAAAAAATTCAATGAAATATTGATCTTCCTTTTTTTTCATTAAAAAGGACAAAGATCAAGGACAAGTAACTAGGTAACATTGTATATATTTACTTCATCAAATCATTTATAAATAAATTTTAGAACTAGTGTACTTTTTGAAGAAAAAAACTCGCATATATTAGAAAATATATAAAAATTTAGATATTTTAATGTCTGGTATTAAATTGAATTAAGAAATAAAACATTTCAAATTTAAAATAAAAAAAATATAGTAGTGCCTAAAAAATATGATTTTTTGTATTTCGAAATAAGTGTGGGTGACGAAGTAAATTTTTATGTTTTTATCATTTTCATTGTATTTGACTGTGAAAATTTTCTTCTTATATATATATATATATATATATATATATATATATATATATATATATATATGTAAGGTTGTACAAATTAATTCGGTGTCTTTTTTCATTGAAAATGAATGTTTATAAAAAAATGTAATACATTTCAATCCACAAAATATCACCCATTATTTAATTTTATCTGTAGAGTAACTGACGAATCTCTTGTCGAAAAAAACATGGCGGCTTTAGAGTCAATGAAGTCGTAATGCATCTTCGTACTTTTTTTACTGTTTTTATCATTTTTTGTTTATTTTATGCGTCACACCATCTTCTACCAAAGCTGAATTTAATCATTCCCACGGCTTCGGCAGTATTTTTTCAACTGGATTGCGAAAATTATGCAATGCCTAATGTGCTGCTTTTCGGACATCATCATCGTGTTCTCTACTGTTTTGTGAGGTTATACCAACTGCTTGGCCAAGATATATTATTTTTTTAAATGGTAAGATTGCCATTTCAAAATCATAAAACGAAGACAAATATTTTAATTGAAACACAGTTATGATTGACTCATTTTAAAGGCACAATTTTGATTTTTACATCTAATATATTGTGTACAGTGTATATAAATATATTTATACATATGCTTATTAATGTGTTTGTGCGTGAGTGTCTAATTATGTATAGGTGTATAATTCATGCAGCTAAAGAGATAAAGATTATCTGAGAACATTCAACATTGATTAAATAATTAAACCGTAACTATACGTGGCATAAAAATATCGTGGCTACATGTGCGTGCATTCTATTGTTTTAAACAAGAGTGTCAAATTTCACTTAACGACTTTGTCTGTAGTGCTTTGTGTATAGAGTTTTATTATATAAAGACGACAGCGAAGACTCAACGTGTGGTACACTTGATATAAAAGCGGTCTGTTATAGAGTTACAGTGAACTCGAGCTGTTTGCGTTATATTTATAGAATTTCTATCATGTCTGACTTATGTAATGTTTGTCATAACTGAAAATAATATTCATATATTTCTGTTTTCAATTCTTTTTTCAGAATTTATTTGTTATTACTGATACTAAACATATAAGAACACAAACATATTATATATATACATACTATTACAGACTAATTGAAAACAACCTCTTTTAAGGTTATTTGGTATTAAAATTGGTTGTAAACCTTTGTAATTTAACAATATGGTATACATGTTTAATTTATTTGCCCTTCTCGTGTACAATATTTATTATTAAAATTTATATAAATTATTCATGGTGTGTGTTATAGAACTACACTTTGTGCATTAACAAAAATAGTGTAAATAAGCTATAATAATTTTTAAATTACATTTTTGGAAAGTACCAACAATTTAATGATACATTGGGGGATGAAATAAGTTTTAAAAGTTTATTTTTGAAAGGGTTTTTTTTGTAAAAAAATTAGATATAAATAATTAAGTAGTTTCTCAAATTTAATTGAAGTATTTATTCTAGATTTTTTAGTACATAATTTCAAGTCTTGATGTAACAGTTTTCTATTATCAGGATTCAAACGAAAATAACATCAAATATCACCTAATTAAAGAAATTGTCAATATGTAAAATAAGATTGAAAGGAATTTCATAAATTCGAGGAGTAGACATTATTGGTGACTAGATTGTTTTTAGTGCTGAAATATTTTCAGTTATATCATGAGTTTTTTTATAAATATTATTTGGAATGATTAAATAAAGATGTAATAATCATTTTTGCAGGTATAAAACTTTTTAAAACGTTTTTAAGAGATGATGTACAAATATATTTTAGAATTAATATTCTTTTAATAAAATATTTAATGCTTTTAAAAAACATATACAATTACAACATTAATTAAGTTTTATCAAATCAAAAACAAGATATTGACTTAATAAGTGCATTTTTAATCGTTTTTCTTATCAGACTTTTACTTTATAGTTTTATCAAAATACTTACATTAAGAAATATGTTAAAAATGAACTAATATATGAGAAACTATGAAGAAAATATGAAATTACTTCATAATTGTTTGGAATGTCCAAGAGTAAAAATGTCTTATTGTGTAGGAATCGTAAATTAGTGTTTTATCAATATGATGAGTATTATTTTTCCTATTTTATTTATTTATATATGAACATGAAATGTAAAGAAGATATATATTAAAAATTTTAAAATTTATTTATAGATTTAAATAATTTTTTTATATATACCCCGAATATTTATCAGCTCAAATTACTGATAACTTAGTATTATCTAAAATGATTTCATTTTCAAAAAAAATATGTTACATAGAATATCAATGAACAGAACAAATTCTATCGATTATTAATAAAGAAGAGATGAAAATCTGTACAGCGAGCCATAGACTATAAATGACAAGAACGTTGAGCTTCTGATCAATATGTCATGAGAATACAATCCAGCTTTGTGCTATGTCACTTTTCATTAAGATAGCAACTATCTTCTTGATGATAATATTTTAATAAGATTGCATTTAGACTGTGTAAATTTATTTAAATTTAAAAATAATTCGGTATGAAGTTAATTAATTATTTAATGTTTTTTTAGGGATAACGTTTTAAAAAATAACTATGTTAATTTATGTTCATTTATTTCTATTTCAATTCAAATTTGGTTTCATTTGTTGTATTGAGATAAAATACTATTTTTATATATTAAATTTATATTGAACATAACATCGATTTAAAGTGAATAGGAAAAAATGTTCAAAAAAGGAATTATATGCAACAAATATTATTGTAAATTAATTATTTAGTTACCCAGTCTTTCTTTTAAAGAGGTACATTTTCTGTTTTTAAAATAGAATTCGAACGCAGTTTTCGACTACTCTTTCAATTCTCTTTTTATTGTTCGAACTTGTTGGATATTGACATAAATCATGTATTGTAAATTTTCTGTTTTATTATATTAAAACATCGTTCTAAATAGATTTAAACACTATTTAATAATTCGTGTTGATGTTAAGTTTTTATTTATTTGTTGGTTTTGATCATATTGGTAAGATATTCATCAGTGCTGATATTATGATTAGAAAAATGAGACTATCTTAAATTTTAAACCATCTTTTACACAAAAACTTCTGCAGACAATCGAATCAAAAATTCATTATTATATTTTATGTTATAGTCTGTGTTTATAAATAACGTACATGAAATTGAAACGTAAGATATCTATTTTAAGAACAAGGATGAAATATTTTAACTAAGTGATTTTTTTATAAATATATTTCTGTCTTATATTGATGTTAGTAATAAATATACGATTTATGAAGCTGAAGTCTCTATAAAATATAAATGTATTAATGGTCGAACTGAAATTATGAATGGAATTGTCTTCTTTTTGAATATTTATTTAAGTTGCTTTTTCCTATCTCCTTATTTATATATAACGATACACAGGCACACATACACACACACACACACATATATATATATATATATATATATATATACATATATATATACATATACACATACATATAAATATATATTCACATATATATATATATATATTTGTGTATATACATATACATATATATATATATACATATATATATATATATATATATATATATATGTATATATATATATATATATATATATATATATATATATATATATATATATATATATATATATATATATATATATATATGCTAAAATGAGTTTTTAAAAACATAAACGTATCAAACATATTTTTAGATTCCTTTAAAAAGCAGTATTTGGCAAACACCCATATAGATTTTATGTCGAACTAAATTTTTATCGCTTACGGGCATTGAACACGAGACCCCATCCCATTCGATATATTTCATACGGTAAGGTGAAACACTACTCTAATCGTGCATTATAACCCCAACAAACCCCCTCGTTATTGCATCCCCTTTTCACAAGCTTACTGTGTTTCACTGTTGTATTATAAAACCAGGAACTTAAACGCTCTCATCTATACATATCAGTGGTGTCGCTCGATACAATTTATTTATTATTTTATATACGTTCGAAGTTATGCGTTCGTCACATATCAGATCGAGGAACGACGGAAATTCTGTAACGTAAAGTAAAATTTTGTTTAGATAGAATATTGTCAATGAGTGTGCTTGTAGCGATACAAGTTTTGGAAAGTTTCAATGGATTTCAGAAATTACTTTTTTAGTTATTCAATGTTATTTATGATACGTCTTAGTGCTGAATTTAGTTTCTAGGTTTTCTTATTGTCGTTGATTTTATTTATTTTGTATTATATATTATCGAAGTTATTGAAGTAAGCTTATTTACTATACATAAGTTGTATACATATATCCCACGTTTAAAACAATATCGACACAAATCAAAATTGTTTACGTTTTATTGTATAACAGAACGCATTTTTCGGATAAAAGTTAGATATAACAGTATACATACAATTGTTATATCTTGTGTCTTCTTTTATGAGAAACATGTAATTTGTTTTGAAGTGTGCAGAAACGTGAACGGAAAAAAATGACTTGCATTACTATTGTTGTGAACAAATGATAATACATTTTAAAACTTTTATCGTATTTTTTAACTCATTTTCACTGCGCAATGAAAATTATTCCCCAAAGATTATTAAATGTAGGTCAATTCATTTTTTATACTAAATAGCGAGTATATACGCCAGGGACTGGTGTTTAAATTATTTTTTCTTGTATTGTTAATACATTTACATCATATCAATAACCACAAAGAAATAGAATATTAATAATACTTTGAAATGTGTAGAAATTTATAAAATTAAATACAAAATTATTACTCATTTCTAGTAACCACAGACAATAAAATATTAAATTAGTATTTAATTTCTATAATCAACTATGATTGCTAATTTACTTGAATCGAATGCGTTTATTATCAGAATAGTAAAATTATAGGAAAATAGCAAGTAAAATAGGAACATTTTAGACCTGTCTACAATCTGTGTTGAATAAAGTACGATGGGTAGACTTTATTATACGAACTGAGTTTCAAAATCAGTATCTTATTATTGAACAATTTTTAATGAAAATGTTAGTCCGACTTTTTTATTTTTCAAAAATGGATTATTGATATTTGATATTATATCAAATAAATTTATTTCTCGTATGTATCTGTCAAAAAATAAAATTATAGAGTGAAAAACTCAGTAGAGAAAATTAGGTTAAATCTTAAATTATCAGAAATCCATTATTTTGAATGTGAGATTCGGCCTTGACAGGAAATATATTGTTTTTATTTTCGTGTTTCCCTTTTTTTTAGACAATAAAAGGTATTATTTAATTTTTACATTATGTTGTTTTAGTATATCAATATCATAGGTAACTGGGCGAAAATAATCAACAAAATTTAGTAACAAGTGCGCATGGACTTGTAGACATACCATTCTGTCAAGTGTGTGAATTGTTGTAATATTGAACTTAATTCTTCTGTATTTTTTTGAAAATGTACTCTGAATCTTGTAAAATGTGCAAGAAAATCCGCGTGTTTACAATGCATCACTAGTATATGTCAGTTTATATTCCATATATTTTTGTTTAATTACGTTGTGAATCTTTCCGTTGCATAGACGAACATAGCACGTGTTTTGTTTATTCGAGACGGTGTTAGTAATATGGTGTAATCAAGGTATGCGTTTAAATTATTAGTATCATTTTTTATATGTGAAATATATAAATAAATAATTATTTTGTATAATAACAATGCTATATTTTATGTGTTTTTTTTACATTTTCAATTAAATTGGAATATTTTTAACACATTGAAAGTATTTTGTTATAAAATACTGTTATAAAATATATAACATAGAACATATAAAATTTTATTGAAAAATATTCATTTTACACTAAAATTGCTTATAAATTACTTTGATAATTTCATATTGTCCATCACTGTTTATTACAATATATATATATATATATATATATATATATATATATATATATATATATATATATATATATGTGTACATCTATTTTTTTGTTAAGAGAGCATCATTTTCATTTATGCTTTTTATTGTTTCGAATTTACAAAGTAGACAGAATGTTTTAATTAAATGTATTTGTTAGTTTTACCTAATTGCATGACCATAATATTTTTAAAATTTATAGTATATATGAAAGAACACATTCCTCCTTTGTATTATTCTTCTGGGTATTTGAAATGGAGGAACTAAATTTAAAAAAATGCCTTTATAAATTATTTTTTCCCCATTTCACAAAACACAAAACTTTTTGATCAAATTTATTCAATAAGTGATAATTTTTTATTGTTTCTTACGTGTATTTCGATGGAAATGCTATCATTTTCAAAGCAACAACGTACAGAAAAATCTTAGTTAGGCCAGTGCTAGAACTTGTGGTTAAAGTAATTATTAAAATATTTATTTGATTTGTGCGTTTTATCACTCTCGTGTTTAATAAATTTAATTCAAATCTGAAGTATTTTTGAAAATACGATAGGTAAAAATATTTGAAAATATGTTTTATAATATTTTTTGTCCTTCACTTGTGTAAAACTTCTGTAAAATAATTACAGTGTTTATATGCAAGTGCTTTTTTGACATTTTTATTTTTGCTTTTTTATAATATATATTTCAATATATATATATATATATATATATATATATATATATATATATATGTTTATATGTATATATATATATATATATATATATATAGGTTTATATGTATATATATATATATTCATGTAACATAATATTAAATAACGATTTTATTTATATATTATTAAGGGTAAAAATACATATTTATTGCATTTTATTCATTTATTAAAGCTAATGGCTTTGCTTATTTTCAAGAAGTAATAGAGTATGTATATAGGAAGAAAATTCTTTTTTTGAAGACGTATTAACTAGTAATCATACGTTTTAAAGTGTAAAGATTACTAGGATATATAATTACTTAAACTGAATGTAAACATTTGTTTTATGTAAAGTAACTATGAGTAACCGAAAAATGTATATGTGTATTCAGTATAGAGTACGAAATATTCAAGAACATTAGAAAAAAATTATGATATGTATTCGTACGAAAAATTGTATTTATTCAGTTTCGAAAAACGATATCATCGGAACATTTTCATAATATATTTTATCATATTGCAATATATATATATATATGTAGTCTTTAGAATGTTATGTACGTGAATAATGGGTTATCGGTTAGTTTTGCTAGGGTTTGAAAGTCAAACACCATCCAATTCCATGAGCAATGTTCGTTTGATGCTACAGTACTAAATGAAATGCATTTTGAGATGCAACGCAATTGAAATAGAATAATTTTGTATATCAATTTGTCTGACTTCTAATTTGTGGTGATTTTGAACTTTCTTGTGTACTCTTGTTCTTTTTTTTGTCATGGTCATTTTTTGGATTTTTTTGAAGAAAAATGTTTGGAATATATTACATTTATGTTATCTAAACATGGAAACTTTATTCCGCCGACACTGATTTTAGCGGATGATGTTGATAGGAGCTATCACATTGTTGGCTACCCGCCAGTTCGACCTATATAATATGTGTTGCAGTATACACCAGGATGCTGCTGCCATCTGTACGTCGAGTTCTGTTCGGTTCTTTTGTGCAAGTTAGACGCAAACCGTTATGTACGTTGTATCTTTTATATCGTCCTCAAGTTGAGATTGTAAAATGATGTCACAGTATGTAGCATGTTTAATCTTTGCAGGATGTGTATGATGGGGTTTATTCAAACAAATAGAATGAACGACACAATATGTACATTTGAATTAAATAGCTTTGTTTTATGAATATTAAAATTTACTTTATAGTCTCTCTGTCACGTTCTCTGTATATATATATATATATATATATATATATATATACACAGACGAAAAAAAAATAAATTATTAAAAATTACCTAGCACTATTATAAACAAAACAAATTCCAGTTTTTAATATTTTAGTTCGCAAATTGATAATTATCAAAACAGTATTAATATAAATATTATGAGATTGAAGACATTTTAATACAATTTATCAGAATTTGTGTTTAGCCGATTTTCATTGTTTACTCAGTACTAATATATACTTTTCCAACACGATATTTTAAATATCATTTAAACAATTTTATCGGAGTCCTTTATAGGTATTGGTTCTAACATTTGTGTAATCTTCAGTTGCGTATAATAACTTGTATGATCGTAAATTAAATGATTAGGATATTTACATATCGACGTGTACATTGTCAAAAAACATTGTCAATACTTAATTAATTAAAAAAACGTGTTTTAATTTGAAATGGGTTTCTTTTTGAATAGAAACGCAATTGTATTTATTTTCTGTTAAGTATTGAATGCAATCATTTTATACAGGCGAATATTTGTAACATTTGTTACAAGATGTTACAATTTATCGATATTTTTAAATTTAAAGTAATTTTTTTCTTATGTACTTGTATACCGATCGTAGCATATTAACAGCTTTTCAAAAAAGTATTTATTTCAAAACTCTGCGTACTATTTTTCGATATTTGTTGCTTATTTTTTCATAATGTATCAAATTTTGAAAAGATTGAAAATTTAAAATATGAACCGATAGTAGATAAGAAGTTAAAATAATATTTAAGGAACTTTTACTACCGGCAAATATGTTTTCTTTTGTTGAAAAAATTCGCTTTATACCTTTTTCACCACACAAAATGAAATATGTGTATCTTGTGTGCACGGTTAAGTATGGCATCACAAGAAGACATTGAAAATAGAAATAGTGACAGTGTAGTGATGTATATTATACATCTTCTATGTCACCGACTTTCAAAAGATGACAGTAATATTGCTGTCATGCCTATTTTCGTTTATATATATATATATATATATATATATATATATATATATATATATATATATACATATATAAATGGACTTATTTTTAAGTATATGTATTTTTCATGTTGGTGGAATCATTGCAGATTGAAATCTTACTTGTATCTCAACGGAAATATTATATATTCCGTGAAATATATTTTATAACTAATTTAGTTGTCAAGTTCAAGCATTCAATATTATGTATTTTTTTATATATTTTATACATAACATTTTTACATATTATATTCCATCATTTTTAATTAAAAATCTCGTTTTGAATTTGGAGTTTAACTTTAAAGAGTAGTATTTTGATTGTAGATTGTAGTTTCGAGTCACTGCAAGTATGTAATCTTGCATATTAAATACGGAAAAAGGTAGCAAACAATATTTCTGCTTGATCACTTCAATGTAGCTGTAAATTATTTGATTTATACCATAGTCTATATACAGCAGAAATATAAATAAAATTTCTCATTTGAAGGAAGATGACACACTGAAATGATTTTTTAAAAAAAATGAAAAAAATACTTGTATTTTAGAAACAGATATCGTCAGAAAAAGTCCATGTTCAGAAATGCACTAAAATTATTTTCTATGTTTGGTCATATGTTCATTTATAAGGCTACTCTCTTAATATTTACACAAATGAAATCGGAATATTGGTTTATTTTCGCAAAAAAATGATTTATGAGTTTCTGTATATGATTATTAGCGACAGTCAATAAGATATCAAGAAATATACAGAAATAGAGTTTTTGAATGAAAAGAAATTACACTGATATATTAGATTTTTAAGTTAATTTTATATTTCATGATAAATAGAACATATAAATAGCAGTACATTAAAAGTAATAAAAATTATATAATCAGTGTTGTTTAATTCAAAATGTAATTTGCTAATATTCATACAAAGACATTTGTTTAATTAATAATTTGTACTATCTAGTTAGCAACTTAAACTTTCTACAGTTGTTGATAGGACCTGTTATATATAATCTTGTTTTGTATTCAAAAATTAACTGCCATCTCAGTGTCTTTTATATTCAATAATAAATACAACATTCTTATCGAGTACTCCTATTTATAACAACATTTAAAAAATGTAATAGAAATATTTATACTTCCGCAGACATCACATGAATTAAAACAATGCTCAAAGTAATAAGATATAAGAATATTTAATATTTATCACTGTTCATTTAATCGTTGTTATCACAATTATGTTCCTGCGGTGTCAAATTTATTATTCTGAATACGTAGCATATTTTGAAGATAAATGCGCAACAATGTATGACTATTAATGCATAAACGACATTTACTTTACAGGATATTTTTTAACAAACTAACG
>CM068319.1:19089921-19112421 GCA_034766995.1 Acanthacorydalis orientalis
ATATATATATAAAGAAAAATTCATATACGACAAGTACATATATCGAAACAGACATTAAGAAGCGAAAAAAACTTACGATTGTACTTTAGAGCATTGTCATGTCTCTACTTGAACTTGTAATTCGTTCATCTTGCGTTTTCTGTGCCAAGTCTATAAATTACTATTGTAATAGGTCAGATTCCTGTTTGTATCTTCATGTGATTCGTATATCCATAGCTATGATAACATTTCATTGTATCGATTAGATTTTAAATGTTAAACGTACCAAATGAAAATTTAAAAATCAATATGTGTAATTTGAAATGTTTTTTTTTTGGAATTTTGAAGTTTTTTGATTTGAATAGTAGTCATTTTTTTAATTAATATTAATATATTTTGGTTACATGAGTAATTGAATTTTAATAATTGGTTATCTAATATTTTTGTACAATATTACGGATTTTTTTAAACGATAGATAGGGTACAGGTATTAATCTTTCTTTCAGATTCCAATTTTCAGTTATTCATATAAAACATCGAATCTACAAATATTTCAGAAACTGATAATTTGATAAGCTATATTCTGTACAAAAAATAAGCGGTCATCGGTTTTGTTTACAATTTTACGTTAATGTTGTGTTAGCATAATGTAAAAAAAACATTATATCATAAGGTATATATTATTTTTTACAATTCCAAGAGTTTGAAAAATATAGTTTAAGACATAAAGTTTATAGTTAATAAGCGCTTTAGAAAATATTCATGTTTTTGATCAACTATTAGATACACTATTTTTCCATCATTCTTCCTATTTGAATGAATAACTAGTTCAATTTTTCAACCATTTTCCAATGCATTTTCCATACCCATATTCCATTTATTCATTGACGTATTTTCCGTTATTTTAATCTTTATTGAATCTCAGAAAATAGTTTTGAATTTTATCTTTTATGTATTCTTTCTGTAATTTGTTTCTCTCATTTTAATTCCAAACCATTTTTTATTAGTAATTATTTTATTTATATTAGTAACTTTTGTTTGTTCTTATTCTCAGATTATTCTAATTTATTCTTTCTTTGTTATTTTTAACATTTATCTATCCATACTTCTTCGTACTGCCTGCAGTCGTTGTTTTACAATGTACATATATGATTTATTTCTGTAGTTAAGAAAAGGTAAAATATATTGACCGAATACATTTTGAAAATAAAATCGAATCTTTTATTTAAATATCGATATATTGATACATATAAGATATATCGTAAAAATTCTGTATTTGAATTCATAGATAAGAGTAAAAAAACTATCTTTTATTGCAAATAATAAAAATTAAAATACAATATACGAGTATGTAACATAAATTTGTACAAACGTATCAGTACACGGATGAAAATCTATGTCTAGACACTAGTCTTTTCTATTTGTTTCATTAAAGATTATATATATATATATATATATATATATATATATATATATATATATATATATATATAACATACATACATTTTAGATCAACTATGTTTTAACCTGTGGATGAGACTGAATTAGATTTATACCATGCGGAAGAAGTATAAATACACATTTACTTATGTAATACATATATAAACATGTAATTGTTTAATAGATTTAATTTTAAGTGTCTGGACTATCTCAGTGTAATAACTATTAATCAGTGGGTTTCACGCACTCAATATCTGTCCGTAATGTTGTAAAGCACGAACATTTATATATTTTTAAAGAAATGTCTCTGTGTTTTGTTCACACAGTACATAGGAACATTTGTATGTATATATATATATATATATATATATATATATATAAATATAAATGCATATCTATGTATATATATATATATATATATATATATATATATATATATATATGTACATTTATTTTTTCTGGTATTTCGCGTAGAAATCATCAACGCAGTCGGGCGTGATTGATACGACCATTTTATTAAGGCGAAAATGGATTGAGATAGATCGTGCTTTGTTTTCCTTTTTTTTGGCTCGCCCCTGTTTCTGTGCATTTACTGACCCGGTTGTTACATTTAATGGACTTCATTTCTCGTGTATTGGATTCATTTGTTTTGGTTTAACAATAAGTGTGTATGCGTGTAGGTTTTATAAAACTTAAACTTTTGTTAAAAGCTTTCGTTTTTCATTTAAATTTTTGAAACTTTATAGTATTTTGTTTTATGCGTGTTCTCAATTTCGTGAAGTGTTTTTAAAAAGTGTTTGTTTAAAAGATTACATTTTTGATAGATAATTATAGATATAGGTACATGAAATACACTTACAGATGTTATTGTTGTGTTTTTTTTTAATGCAATTTTTGTTAAATAGTAATTTAATTTAATTTTTCATGTTATTGTTTAGTTAACTGAATACTGAAATAATATTTTTTTCTTGTTTTTGATATGGATATGTGTTCGGATCTAGAAAAATAAAGTTTCAATGAAATAAGTAAATTTGAAAATCAAATAATTATAACGATAAAGTAACTTACAAATTAGTTATTGAGTAATATACCATTAGTTTAATTTAGAGTTTAATATCCGAGGTTTTAATCAAAAGCATGACATTAATATTTAATGAATTTTAATGTTACTTAGCTACATTAATAGTTAAAAAAATATTCGAATTAGTTTATTTGCTTCATTCTTAAATTATAAGAAATTGGCTTTATTAAAAATACGGCACGAACTATATGAGGGATGTGTGAAAGTCCTAGATCTCATA
The DNA here is from genome assembly GCA_034766995.1 of Acanthacorydalis orientalis. Lineage (NCBI taxonomy): Eukaryota > Metazoa > Arthropoda > Insecta > Megaloptera > Corydalidae > Acanthacorydalis > Acanthacorydalis orientalis. The sequence goes on from CM068319.1 coordinate 19,092,642, forward strand.
TATGAAAAACGATGTTATTTCCAGTCTATTTTTCTTTATATCTTTAATACCCATATTTCAGCTCACATTATTTTTTCGCGTGCTTTCGTAAACGTAGTTTTATTAAAATTTCTCAAGTAATTAATTTCAACTCAAACTTTTTAATATCATATATCGATTTTTATAATTTTTTCACACGAGTTCTTGTTTTTCTGATTTTCTTGTATTAAGAATGAGAAATGTACAGAGTATAGACGTAAAAATTAGAATCAAGAATATTCTGATATATATCTGGTAATAAAATAATATCAGTGAAACTTCACAAAATATAGAAGCGAAAATTGATGTAACTGATCTACTTTTTTGTACGGGACTTTTCAATTAATGTAAATTCTAAGTTCGTAACAGTTTTATAAGCTGAGAATTTACTAATTTTCTATTTGCTCTTGCACACATATACGTAATATATACTTATATACATACATATACATATATATATATATATATATATATATATATATATATATATAAATATGTAGATATATATATATATATATATATATATATATATATTTATATACATGTATGCATTTTTTATATGTGTGAAATCATATAGAAAAGAATATCACAATCAAACGACTTCATTTAAACACAAACTGTTTATACACGGATTAGACAGAATGGATCACAATTTGCTGACTACAGATGGCATATTAATATTGCTTCATGTCATTTTCGATATATTGTATCATAAATTACGTCCCCAAGAATCGTCTGCGACAGAAACGTCACAAGAAACATTATACACTTCATGTGTCCCGATGGATTCATTTGACTTGGCGACATCTTTATCCAAGTCAGAGATAAACTTGACTGGGACGACACATACCCACAGCAATCATTTTTTGGCTGATTATCATCGTACGACTGCATCCGTCGCGGTGAAACTTTCAGCACGTACGCATATTTTTTTTTGAAAGTTTGTGTTTCGTACTGTGTTTGTAAATAACGATAACTTATCTCTATATTATATTACAGATATATATATATATATATATATATATATATATATATATATATATATATATGATTGCATAGAGAATAAAATTTATATTAATATTATTGTCTATTAAGTAAGAGTTACATATTGAAATTCTTGTAGAAGCTTTGTCTATTCTTACAGATAATTATATAAATGTAGAGTATTCAATTTTAGGATTTTTTAATTCCAGAATATTAAGTTCACTTAATATACTACTTAGATTTTGGAGCCGCAGTCTTTAGTAGTTTAAACTTGTTTTTAAATTATGCAAAAAAAATATATGCGAAAACACATTAATGAGGTCTTCTGATGTTATGTTCTATCACTGATGACACAATTGATTATTTTTGGACTAAATGTCCTTTTACGAGTATATACCATTAGATTCGTATATACCATTTAGACGGGTCTGCTTTACGGGTACTCTAAATACATTTCCTCGTGAACTCAGAACGGTCTCAACGATCTAGTTAAGAATTTTTGATGTAAACTAGAACAGAAAAAGAATAGTTTTTTATATAAAAAAACTTACTACAAAGATATAATCTGGCTAGAAATGCATTTGAATTGTGAACTTTTACTGTTCTGAAATTAATGGTTAGAAATATGTTCTTATATTTTAAAATTTTTATGAATCATATATGTACATAAATACTTTCAAAATATAATTCAAATTTATTGTAATAATCAAAACATTTAGACGGTTAGTAAAGGTCATCAATAAATACACATTGTGAAATTTTTGTGATTTTTAGTATATGTATGTACCAGTATTCTGTTATTGGTTGTGGAATATATATTTTACGGGAAATTTTAACTGAAAAAACATTGAATCATACATAGGGACTGGAGACATTTGCGACAAATGGCACATATTCCTTCTACGCATATTTTTTCACGTTTATAATATCTGTTATTAAATCTATGTTATTTTTCTATAATACTTCAAATACTTCTTGTATTTTTATTTAATATCATACTTCAAAACTCTTCTCGTATTTTGTGTGTATGTTAAAATTTTCAAAATTATCGACTTCTTTTTTTAAAAAATGTACGTTATGAAATTTTTTCTTATACCAATAAGTATTGGTGGTTGTTTGCAATTTATTATTCTAATTTATTTCATAACACTCAAACACGTAAGTTACGAATTCATATCAAGTTAATAAACATAAAGATAAAAAATAAAAATATGAAGATTTTTAAGATAATGTTTTAATTCGAGCATTGGCTATTTTTAAAATATAAATAACAATTATTAGTTTTTTCTTAACAACAAAATAATTTTTCATTATTTTTTTTAATTAAATGTATGTATATACTACGTTCATTTTAATTCTGTGCAGTTTAATTTAATTACTGTCAATTCTTATATTTCCTTTTCAATTGTCTATTTTTATGATTAGAAAAGTCGAGCACAAACTTGTTTGCAGATTTAATAAATGTTTATTTTAAATGAATTTGTAGAATATTTTTTTTATATTTAAAACCGTATTTCTTCTAAAATGAAGGAATAAATTATTTCTGTATTTATTTTATTAAAGACCATTATAATAAATCAATAATAAAATATTGTATTATGCAGATTTATTTTTTAAATGATCATACTGAAATATTATAGTACAGTTAATATTACGTTGCTACAGATATATATATATATATATATATATATATATATATATATATATATATATATATATATATATATTACAAAACATTAATAGAATTTATATGTTTGCGGTAGACGTAGACGACTAATGAATGTGTATTTGTGTATTTCGGAATACAAACGCGTAAATGCGATTAATGATAATTTTCAGTTCATATTGTTATTAATCAATCAGGCATATTGTTGTACAGAACTCTCTAGATTGTGTTTAAATACATAACCAAGATAGGCTCTTATCTGTGTTATTCATTACTAGTAGTGATTATATGTGATTAACTGTCTTTTGAATTAATTATAATATGATGATTAGTGTAAAAATGCGTGTAATATATAAAATGTATATATATATATATATATATATATATATATATATGGCGAATTCCCATTATCACACAATTCCAGTTCATATTTTTTTTTGTTGGGGTAATGTCAATGACAAATGAACGAAAACCTCGAGACCTACAAGGATTGAGCAATCGGATACAAGACATAATTGCAAGCATCACGCCCGACATTTTAAAAATGACGGGGGTGGAGATAGAAACGAGGCTTGATGTGCGGAACCGCGCTAAAGTGAAGTATATTGATTACACTGATGTTGAGAAAAAAACTCGAAGGTATATTCTTCATTGTTTAGCGAATACCGTTTTGTTCACATTTATAATAAAATTCTTACGTATTATATGTGATTACGGTTATTTTGTTGTTCGTAAAAAGGAAAATCTTTAATTTATATGTCAGTACTGTCAGTAGTCTAGTATGATTGTCGAAATGTTTATTCCTGATTTGTTATTTTTATTCTAACGGTATATCATTGAAGTTAGGCATAATTAATACATTGTCAAATGTTTATTATATTTCTTTATTTTTTAAGGAAAACTGTTATTGGTATTATTGATTTGTATACATATATACATACATACATACATATATATGTATATATATATATATATATATATATAAATTTAGTCATAAATTGTATTAGAAATGCATATAAATTTCAAATCCATATTTTTGATTAACAATGACTTAATCACCGATATATATTTTAAAATTTTAACGATCCTTTCCTATAGTTTTGCAGTTTTTCAAAACTTTTCTCATTTATACTTTGGATTTCGGGCCGAAAAAGCAGATATATATATCTGTATATATATATGTATATATATGTATATATATATATATTTATTTATATATATATATAATCTAGATTTTTTATTTCTTTTATATTAGATATCATGCATAGAATGAAAAACATACAAAAGTAATAGAAAGGACAGGTAAAATATCTACCGAATATGTTGAGTTAAAACTATCATTTCCATTCGGATAATTTTATTTGATTTAAAATTCTTGTACAAGCGAAAATTTTTTTGCAACAATACAACGATTCTTTTTATCCAAATTTAGCACACAATTTCGTATTTTTTTCTTTAATTGAAGATATTCAGTAATTTAAGAAATGACTTATTTTCTGTGCCTACATGGATTTTTAATCGTGGATTATTTTAAATGATTTAATTTTTTATTTTTTGCACTGACAAAATGTTTACAGGTTAAGAGGATAATTCCGTCTGATTTACTCTTTCTATAGTTGTTTTTACATCTTTACTCTAATAAAGATATAACTAATAAAGATGTCAGTATTACAAATTTTTTTTTGTAATTGTAATTAAATCTTACATCAGGAAAACGAATATAGGGAGAATAATTTAATTTCAATGACGTAGTGCATTTGATGTAGTTATCTGAAGTACTGATTCTAGACAATAGTTATGCTATGAGAAAAATACTGACTTAAACTGCCGAATAACGTACCGAGCGATCAGGTCAATATTGTAAATGAGTGCAACCATCTGTGAATTCAGTCTGTATAATTGCAAATGTGAAAAGTTTGTTTGCTTGGAGTGTTTCATAGCTTAAATGATTCTCAAAGTATGTATGCAGTAAAATGAAATCAGCATGATGTTAAAAAATTAATTTATTCGTTACAAAAAATGAAATACGATTTTTATTGTAATGTCACATCTATAAATAAAACAAGCTCTAAAACAAAAAATAAATTTAAAAAAAATGATACATATTACAATATAGAGTACTATGCTGTTGAGAAAAAAATACACAATATTTTTCCAGATGTATTAAAAAATAAAGATTATCATTTTTAACGTTTATATTGAGTTAACTTAGTTTCATTAACTAAAGTTGATAGGATGTTATACGTTTTTAATAGAGTGATTTTCCATTAAATTATTTTAAAATTTGGTATGAATTGATACAGATTTTTTAAAAGTTTAGATTGTATATTTTTAAATATCTTTCTTCTCATTTTCCCTCAGTGCTGCTGTTTGCACTAAGTTTGCAGTAAAGTTTGTATTTAATACAAAATAGATTTAAGTAAAAAACATAAAACTTATAAAAATATTAGACAACAGTTAGCAGAAAATAAATAAACGAGTATTTGAATTAATGTATAATCAAATGTGTGTAAATAATAGTAAATGTAAAGTTAGGAATAGAAGCGAATTAAAGAATTTTTATATGAAAGTTTTGGATCTGTTTGTTTAGTTGTTACATTCACATAAAGTTTTACTACTCTCTATGTAATTACACACAGCAGTTTCAATTTATAGTAAGTTCAATGTTTGTAAAAGAGAAAGAAAATTACAGTTATTTTAACATTTAAAATATTTATATACTTCTATATGTATATGTATATATATATATATATATATATATATATATATATATATATATATGAGTACTTTGTAAATATACAGAAAGTAGAAATATGCTATAAAAATATTAAATATTATAACAACAATGTAGCGCATAAAATAAAATGTGTTGAAAAATAGAGTAAATTAATTTATAGTAAGTCAAATTATTAACTAACGTAATTAAAACTAGAGTATTAAGGTTATTTTTTAGAAAGTGAGTTAGTAGCACTTTTTATAAATTTTATAAAAAGTGATAACATTTTATTGTAAATTTTAATTACTCACATAGTTATATATACATATATATATATATATATATATATATATATATATATATATGTTTGTGTATAATGGTTGCATGACTATATGTGTAAATAAATAATAGAACTAAAGTTGAGAATAGAATTGGTAATATGTATTTTTATATAAAAGTTCTAGGGTTGTTTGTTTAGTTGTACATTCACATAAAGTTTAATACGTTGTATGCAATTGTATAAAGTAGTTTGAATTCATGTTAACTTTGTAGTTATTATTAATGATAAAAAAGAAAATAGAAAGTTATATATATATATATATATATATATATATAATTTTATTTTAATGAGCACTTTTATCTTCCATTACTTTTCGATGTTTGTTTGTAAAAGCATATGCATGTATTTAAATTCCATTACTGGCACTCATTAAAGTGTAATCATAATATACATGTACCTTGACCGATTTGCATCCCTTATTGAAAATACCTGGTTAGCTGATATATAGCTTAACTACACAAAGTGACCCAACAGCGACAAGTCAAATCAGATGTGAAGTTCAGCGAAGTGTGATATTTATCCATCCTCCATTTGCAATGGCCATAGTAGTAACATGCACGTCGATGCTTTGAGTTGCAAATAGGAAGCACGGTCTATATTACGTGAACATTATACAACAGACGTGCTATTGCATGGCTTGTGTGCAAAGCCGACAAGCCGAGTGCCTTTATATAAAAACCTTTCATTTTCAAAGCGAAATCGCCGGGAGAAGTATCACTGCTACAAGCTTTTCCACTTGTTTCTCGTGTCTTGCTGGAAAATCGCGTCCGAACGAAAAAAGAAAACTAGATAATAACGAAAATATTCTATTGAAGTTTCAAAGAAAATATTGTTTATTGGTAGCGTAAAGTTTATTGTTGACAAATTTCGTCTGCAATTTATTTTTTTTATTTTGAACAAGAAATAGATATCATCTTGTATTTTTTCAATTTAAATTTTTTTTTCTCTTTATCGTATATATATATATATATATATATCATCAGCCTATATCAATCCACTGTTGAGTAAAGGTCTCTTCCATGATTTTCCATTTTGTACCATTGAATATATATGTGTATATATATATATATATATATATATATATATATATATATATATATATATATATATATACTTATATGTATATATATATATATATATATATGTATAATGAACGTAGAAGTAGAAATTTCCATTCTTAAATAAATTAAAATCGAAAACAAGAATAATCGCAATATTTAGATTCTTTAAGCTGAGGTGGAATTTAAGGGAGACAAAAACAGTAACGAACAATGTAGGGTACGTAATGGGAACAGAAACAATATTCACATATTTTGAAACTCTAAATGACTAAAGCAATTAAAAGAAAAATTATTTCTGGATGCTTGCTGGAAGAAAATTAGTGTTTTTATGGAATAACTGTGTCATATGTATATATATATATATATATATATATATATATATATATATATATATATATATATGTATGTATTTATGGAATAAGTGTATTGTATGTATACCACAGCCGACAGATGGAGCAAAGTTATATAAAATAATGGTAGATATTTTTAGGATTGAAATGTATTCCATTTTTCCGTAAACATTAATCTTTAATAAAAAAAGGCACCTAATTAATTTCTACATGTACCATTTTCTTCTGAATAATTTAGTAGCCTCCTATAGATATTTAAATGTCTGTAATGTGTTCATCTGATGCGGTTAGTAATTTAAAGCAAATTTTAAATATTTGTTTATACCTATAAATAATTTGTTTATTATTTAATTTTCCCAAATATTTGTGGTGTTCTGTATACTGTACTGATATTTTAAATTCTTTTTAGTTTAATAAAATTCAAAAAAATAATATTACATAGTATATTTTTAATTCTTATACACAATAATTTGAACTAAAATGGTTAGAACGTACATTTAATACAAATAGATTGTTTATAATTTTGCTTCCAAATAAATAATGCCCAATTAAAGAACGTCCTTTGAATATTAGTTTCAGTAACCTTTTCTATCCTTTTATTTTTATAATCATATTTCAATAATATTAAATAATGAACTTAAATATTCTATACGATTAGTCAGTTAATAAGTATATATTTTAATATTTTATGCACTAATAATTAAAAATAAGGTATTATTCTATTTAAAAATAATATTAAATTAATGAAAAAGTGGCCAACATTAATGAAATAAAATATTCGAAATATTTGTTTCAATAAAATAGACAAGAGTAAAATATTATAATAATGTCGATATACATTTTAATTAAAACTAACATATTTTATTATTAAAAAATAAATTATAAATAAGAAATATTTTAATTGAAAAAAGAACGTTTTATATTCATTAGTGAATTAAATTTCAAATTTCAAATTGTTGTAAGGTTTAATTAAGACTTTTAAAATAAGTTCAAATGAACAGCCAAATAATTGAAGAGAATTTGTAATTTACAATAAAAAAAACAACACGTAATTGATGTTCCAATTATTTTGAGATGATATTGACATAAAAGTAAAACAACACATTCACGTGCAACGCGTTTTATATCTAACTAATAACCACGCCTTCGCAGTAACTAATTTGTTTTCAACAACAGACCAATAATAAAAAATGGAATAAATGCGGAAATAAAATATTCATACGGCGCGAATGCAAATTTAATAGAAAATAAACGGTTTTGACAGTGATATTTGCAAAAAAACGAGCAAATCATTCTCGTGCGAGTGGGAAGAAGAAAGTGAAAACTGAAGAAGAAAAAAAACGAGGAACGGAAATAACGTAGGTAATATATACTTGAAATCACTCCACGTACTTGTAAATGTGCGTTCCTTCATTCGCCCCCACATTCATTTCCGGTGTGAAAACGTGCCGCTGTAAATTTTCCCATTTTCCGGGCAATTTTTCTCGACGCAAATGAGCCAGAAAATAACAAATATACATTCGCAGGTAACTCGGTCGGACTTTTAATTGTACTGCATCACGGGCCATTATTTAGATTAATTAACCGCGCTAACTATGCTTCGTTACGTTATCTATCTAAAGATACCGGTTTGAATTATGATAATTTCAGTATCAAACGAAAGATTAGTGAGCAGGACGATTGCTGCACTGATTGTCTAGTATGAAGGTGTATCTAATTGAATATTGTCAGTAGACGTTTTCTGTACAGTGGAATGTTATCAAAACAATATTACTCCTTTATTCGCAGAGAAATATTTCCTTTCACTTAACTTCAAGATTTTTGTATTATGAATGTATTTTAAAATAAATAGAATGTATTAGAAATATAAATTATTTTTATATTCGTGATTCTCATTGTACGCCTTTTCTCGTTGCTGCAAACAAGACCACTTTTCTCTTTTCGATTAAATTCACAAGATTATAGACGAAACTACTATATGTGTTAAAATTAATTAAAGATTTTATTGTATAAAAGCTTTTTAAATGCTAAAAAAATTGCCATGAAATAGAACATGAAATGTACTATTGACAAACATTTAAGTATTTAAAATCTAATAAAAAAAATATGCTGTTGATAAAGCAACAACCTGTAATGTTAATATATATAATTGGCAATTATAAATATTTTTAAAACATAAGAAAAATATCAGAAACAAAAAAGAATTGTATTTTAAGTTAGTCAGGAACTTTTATAATAAAAAGTATACAGTTGAAATGTGTATTATACATACATACATATATATATATATATATATATATATATATATATATATATGCATATATATATATATATATATATATATATGCATATATATATATATATATTTATATATATTCAATATATTACCAAGAGTTTCAGTTTGTTTATCAAAGGACTGTGTTTGATTTATACGGTCGTCAGTGGATAAATTAGAATCTATTAAATTGCTTAATAGAACGGTCTGTTTGCAAATTAGTTGCGATTTCGGGTAAAGTAGATATAGAATCTCTTGATAACAAAAAAAATTCTTTCCGAATGGAATTCAATTTCAATAATGGTGTAAAATCGTACTTGAACCAAAAACGATACTTAATCAAAAGTAACATCAAGTTAAAAGCATTCATTGTTAAATGATTGATTATTGAGAGGACTGTTTCATAAAGCTGTAATGTAATATAATTAAAATATAAACAAGATATTATTAAATAAATGTAGTTCTTAAATTTTAAATGCGATTAATAAAAATATACTCGTATGATAGATTTGTATATTGAACCTTTTTTCGGGTATGAGAATATTTTTATATAATGTAATTATTTTATATTCGGTATAGACTTATTAAGTAAAGTTTTTTGGAACAATAACTATATCAAAATTAATTAAATTTACAGATTAATGAAACACTGTTTTAAGTATTCAAAATGAATTATTGGCATCGAAGCGTCTTTCGAAGTAATTAACAATAGAGTTGTTTAACAAACATGAACACATTATTAATTAATTTAATTTTTAAAATGTTATTGAACATACTTGGAATATTTAATTCGGTTTTATGACAGTTTTTGCAGAGGTATCAGCGCAATTACCTTTTTATTAATGGAGTAGTAATAAACTTATATATATATATATATATATATATATATATATATATATATATATATATATATATAATGGTGAGATGAATATGGCTACATCTTTGCAGAAAATTTATGTAGTTATAAATCACCTCAATACCCATCAGTCTCTGTTTGACCGCGAGCTGTCAGGCTGTAGCGTGGTCATTTATTCGGCAATTACATATATGTAATATATTGGTTCGAATACACATATTTCGATGATCAAACGAAAAGATTTGTATGATAGATTTTCCTTCAAAATTTGATATATGGAATTCATATAAATGTTTACGTTATGTTTATACTATGGCCAAAACAGATGGAGTGTAACTGTTGCAAACTGACAATTAGCCAACACTTACATAATGAATATATATATATATATATACATGTATGTATGCATGTTTTTCTATGAAACGTATCGAAATGTAGTGATGAAAATAAATTATTTTCATAAAATAGGTTATACTATAAATTCATGTAACAGTTTTTTCAGAATTAGAATTATTGATTGTTATTAAATGGTTTAATCTTTCATTGCTTTATCTTTAACAACAATAAATATAATAAACGCCCTCGTGATCACATTTTTATTATTATGAGTAACACAATCTTATCCATTAGTTATTCTAAAAATGATTAAGTTAATACAACTATGAATATTTTTATAAAATGTTATTTATAGGGAACGAATTTCGAATGTTGATACATACGACTATAATTATGTTAGACGATTTTAAAAAAATATTTTTTTAAAATGTCCAGTGACTGAACTGATAAAGATTGCTTCATATTGAATTAACTTACTTATTTATATAATTGAGGAAAAATGTACAACGAGTATTTTCTGAGATATTTATCAATTCTTTAATTAAAAAAATGGTTCGCTATTATTATAATGATTACATAAAATATACTTTTCTAAGAAAAAATATTGAATAATGTACAAATTGGTTTTAATTTAGACAATTTAGTTTGTAAAATGAAATATGTAATTTTATTTTTAATTTAGTTGTTTTAATTTAATTATTTCATGATGATACAACAAAATTAATGAATACAAAAGACGAAAATTAGGTTTCATTTATATAATATTTCAATTACTGTTAACATATACGTGAAAACTGCTGGAAATGGCTGAATTAATCCTATAAAATATTTGATTGTGTAGTTTATTGTTATTGTTCATGATTTATGAGATATATTTCCTAATACATTTGTACAAATAAAAAAAAAAAATAATCTCAATACAATTATTCAAATGTGTGCAAGGTTATTTGTTGCGGAATTCAGTATATTTATTCATTAAAGAAGAAATGATTTATCGTTTAAATAAAAGTATAAAAAGTCAATTCAGTAGCAAAATCATTTTACTTTTTATTGTTGTTTATTTATTATAAATCAGTTCGAGATTCTTAACATTTTTGTTATAAATACAATGTTTTTAGTAATCGTTTAATTATTGTCCGTCTACGATTTATGATATGGTGCCTAAAGCCGCCGTTATAAATTTTTTCCAGTTTATTGTATACGTGCACATTGGCTATGACTGTACGTTCATTACTTTGTTTGTTCTTCGCTCTTCAGTTTTTACGCACCATAAAGTCGTGGGCAAAGAGCACTTGTATTGTTCATTGTAAGATACGTGACTTTCGATGCCTTAAGCCTGAATGGTGTATTTGGCTCGTTATGTTTGTAAAAAAACATTGCTGACTCTTATTTGCTCATATATCTCTTTATCAAACTTTTTCCACATTTTTTTATTTGAAAACAGTGGTTATGGTTAAATTTTTCAGGTTTATAAATTAAAAAAGAAATTAACGTACAAATGATAAATATGTAGAAAGAACAAAAATGAATATGTTACTAAGTAAAATAAAAAAAAACGTAAAGAATATTCCAACCGTTTCTTCATAAAAGAAGTAATCTAAAAAAATTCAAAGTAAATTATAACATTTTTATTAATTAAGTACATAAGTTAAAAAATATATAAAGTATTTTAAAAATAACATTTACATTAAAGTACAATAAAAATTCCCATTTAAACTAATATTTTATTTAACTAGTAATATGCATTTATAAAAATATTAAGAGAATTATGAACTTATAATTAATTTATTATTAACGTATGTTATATAGAATAGTTTTTTGAGCAAAATGTAATTCTATTTATAGTAAAATTAAACGATGCACTACATACTTTTTTATTCTTTTTGAAAAACGGTTTCAGTTCTCGTAAAATGTATTAAAAGGTTTCGAATGAACAGCAAAACAAATAAATCAACTGGAATGATATAAATATCTGTTTATTTTCATTATTTCATTAGTAACAATGGAATATTGTTGGACAATTTTTATTCAGACAAGTATATATATATATATATATATATATATATATATATTAAATACACAGCTAGAACAATATTGATATAGAACAAAATACTTTAACTAGGTAAAAATAGTTCATAGCTGGGTAGAAGAACAAATATGTATAAATGGTAAACATGAGCTTTTGTTTGCATTTGTGCTATTTTACATAGCATGTACTTGTGAATATATATATATATATATATATATATATATATATATATATATATATATACTGCAGGTGCATACATGTAGACATCATATGAGAATGACGTTGTAAACAATAGAACAATAATAATATTAATAAACCAAAGTTTATATAGAACATCAACTACTGTGGTACTAGGACGATATCGCGTTTCCATTTTACTACCGTTTTGTCTAGTGATTCCACTGTTCAACACGTCACTTGTCTTCGATTGTACTTATATAATACCAATTCAGTTTGAAGTGTATGTATTGTAAATACATTGCTATCCACTATTTGTAATGTACTTGATGGGAAGTTTGCTAGGGAGCGGAAATTATATGCAGCAGGTATAGTTGCTAGCAAATATGTATATGTGTATATATATATATTTAGTGAACGTAATCTAAACATTTCAATAATAGCTCTGGGCTATTTAGTTTCTATATTCAATTTAGTTTACATACATTATAAATAAATGAATTACCAGAAAAACGGAATACTAACTTATTTAAAAGTATTCAAAAACCATCGTGTTCCTAGTTTGTATTCAATTTAGCTTATTCATTTAATGATATAAAAAGATTGCAACATATTGTTTTTTTAGAGTAATTGAAATATATTAATTGACACTTGTTTTTCAAATAGTTTAAAACGAGAATGAAATATTAAGATAACAAATTAAATTGAAGCTCATTTGATGTTCTACTTAATGTTGTTAAAGTTTAATTGTATGTATGTAATTACACTCGACAATAGCATCGAATTTTTTTGTACACTGATAAAAAATACGTCTATTGTGAAATCATTTTTTAGACATCTTTATTTATTTAGTAATTAACAAAAGTATTCGACACTTTATTATGGGTTGTTTATTTAATAAAAGTTTGTTTTTGTACAATTATATATATATATATATATATATATATTTCAATAAATAATTTTTAAATATTTAGATACAGATTCAGATCGAGATTCAGATTTAGATAGAGATTCGACTAAGAAATTCTAATTGCATTTTTTACTCATATAACTGAAAAAGAGAAATCTTAATAACTTTTAAATACTGTTATTTTTTTACTGAAATGAATTGATCTTAATCGGTTTTTTAAGTTATTTTTCGATGGTCTATTTTCTAATTTGATTCAGGTTAAAAATGTAAGAACCGCTTATTTAACAATTATACGACCGTTTTGTCTTTAATTGATTGAGAAGTTATTACATAAATCGACAAATTTATTGATTTCATGGTAGTTTGATTCCACTAAGAAGTAAAAAATAATTTACTGCTTAAGTAAATGATTCATGAAAAATAGAAGAGGTTTTATAGTATTCAGAGAGATACAATTCTGAAAAATAGAATAGACTATGTCATATTTTTTAATAATGTATATTTTTACAAGAATTTAATGCCAAAATGTAAGTAGGATTAAAAGTACGACTTTAATAATTATTAGTATTTATAAAATGTAATATTTACTCTTCTATGCATTATAATTTATTTTAAATTTGTGTAATAGTAGACAGAAACCTTTTGCGTTTTTTAATTTTAGGGGAATAGATTATGTTATTGAAATATAGTTGAAATGTTATTTATTTAATTCAAATTTATATGAAAACGTTCCATCATGCAAAAAGTTTGAAATAAATAATTTTAGAGTGAAAACAAGCGTGCTTTATGAATATAAATAGTGAATTTATAATTCTTGTAAACAAAAATATACAACAATAGAATATTTGTCTTTAAAGTATTTTACAATTATATTTTCTTTTTGTAAGATTAATTTAATTAGAAAGTTATTTTTTTAAAAAAAAATGTTTGTTTATATGTTTTGGAAATATGTAAATGTATTTATATTCTTTATTCATGACTTTAATGTAGATTACTGTTTTTCTATGAATTTGTTTATATATATATATGTATATGTATATAGATATATATATATATATATATATATATATATATAGATATATAGACATATATATATATATAGACATATATATATACACATATATGTATATTCATATATATACATATATATATATATATATATATATATATATATATATATATATATATATATATATATATATATATATAAACAAAGGCAGAGGAGTTGAAATCTAAAAACATACATTATCAAAATATAATCGATTGTAAAATATAATAAAAATATAACATTTCAGTGGACTATGAAAACACAGAGACATAACGAGAATGCATATCAAAAAATCGAATATAATTATAATACGAACATATATATTGAATTATCTGCTGAAGCTATACTGAAACATTAATTGCATTCCTGTACGAATTTCATATAAATAAATCACGATATATATATATATATATATATATATATATATATATATATATATATGTATATATATATATTAATTAGTTGCAACTGACTAAAAGGTATTTCATAAATTACGCATGTACTAGACATTCGTATTAACATTTCACGTGTGAGTACTTTACTAACTTTAAATCTCGTTCATTGAATTATTATCCTCGTTGCGAAGAGATTTGTACGCATTTACACCGTGTTTCCAAATTGGATGGACTGGTGTAATAATATAACATAAAAGAGGGTGTGAGTTCGACTGTATGATTCTGTATGTATATCTATGCATATGTGTGTGTGTTTATGGCAGTGCAATGATAATCGTGTATAGAAGGGAGTGAGTGAGCAGCAATACGTACGAAACCGTAGTTAGTAGTGCCTACGAACGTTAGGCAATTTATATGGAGTTAAATGCAGTGTGGCAAACATTGTCGGGAAGTAGGTTAACATGACGTATTTTAAAATAACGACACACTGCTGTAGTTGTCGTGCTTTTATACGTATTTAAATTAATTTTATGTTTTTCGTAGTGTCTCCTCGTGCGGAATAATTTTTAATTATTTATTTGGTTTATTTTCATATACAATTGCCTTTTTTCGGTGCAGCTGATGTACGGAATAGATGGAATGAATCGAGCTTTCGGTTAATATGTATTAAAAAATGAAAAAAGTTGGATTTTAATGGATTTTTAAATTGTAATATCCAGTAATTAAGCATGTTTGCTAATGGTGTTTCGTATTGTTCACAAATGTATATATTTTTAAGATAAATTGTTTATGATACCGAATAATCAATTAAAAATAATTATATTCGATGTTTCTGCATATATATATATATATATATATATATATATATATATATATATATGAAATGGATAAGCCCATCCTCACTATTTCAATGAATTAAAGTAATAATTTCAATTTTATGTGGTACAAAACATACTGCAATATTAAATCGAAATGTGTAATTTATAAGAGCTCAGTTTGTATATATAGTGAATTTAAATGAAACTGTGTTAAAATCATACTATAAAATAAAATCAATACATCTAGTACTATATGCATTATTAATAGGTTAAGATTTTGATTTGACAATATTTGGGTTTTAGATTTAATGCGTTTTTAATCAAAATTAAACTGTATATTTTCATATTGTTTATTGTATATAAAATGGAACAAATAACTAAATAGACGTTATATATATAATCTGGGTTTAATCAAATGTTGAATAAGTTATGTCACAAATAGTGGTTTAATTTATCTGGTTTATATTATTTTTCATTAAGAAACCTATTGGTTTTTTTGTAAAAAAATATTATTTAGTTATTTTTGATCTAAACAATATTGAAAGAAAATATTACGCGAATACATACATACACACGTATATAAATGCATACATATATATATATATGTATATATATATATGTATATATATATATATATATATATATATATATATATATATATATATATATATATATATATATGGATATATACATCGATCTATTCAAATTATATTATCATAAAACAAAAAATTCATAACTTTCGAAAACATTTAAAATCATAATAATCGACTCGAAATCAAATGTAGTAAATTATTATGTGAACAAATAATACATTAATTAAAAAATCGATTGAAAAAGAAAAACGATTCTGAGCTGTGAAAGAAAACAAATAACTCAAATATGTTATATAAATAATGACATCAATTAAAACTTTGAAAACAAAATCAAAAGTAAACACGCCGTTTATAGAACTGAAAATGAAAAATATATATATTTAGTGACCGATGAATCGTACATTGGAATTCTTTTTAAATTATGTTAATTTTCATTAAGAAAAACTACCAGAAAACGCTATAGATTAATCAAACATGCATAACGAATGAATGCCGAATTGTGGAGAGAAAAAAGATTCGTTTTGGAAGGGATGATTATTGAGGTTATGTCTTACAGTGGGTCGAACGTTTGGTAAAGTAGAAAAGATAGAAGGGAAGAATGATATATTTATAAGTGTCTATGAACGCAGCTCATTTTGATAGACAGCAACTCAAAATATTATTACTTATTTTATTTTCTATTATAGAGGCTTATTTAGAAACATTTTATCTTCTCATAATTACCTTTTAAAATATATTTATTTGAATTTCCATTTTCGAATATATTTGATGATTAATTTAATATATCTCTATTATATATATATATATATATATATATATATATATATATATATATATATATATATATTAAGTGTATTTCTGTTTGTAGGAAAAATTGTATATATAGCAAACGGTAATCGTTTTTACGTCAATATTCTGCTGATGAATATAGTAGTAATAATAAAAAAAATCTGATAAACAAATCTGACGAATCTATTCAATAATAAAAATTTCTATCGGTTGAATGATTTTCACTTGGTGAATATTCATAAAGATACGAATTCAGTCGTATTTAAATGCTTTCAATAATTCAATATTTATTTAATTGAAATTCATTCGATTCCTTCAACAATTTGTTAAAATCATCGATCTGAAAAGAAATATGAGAAAATATAGAATATGTCTGTAGTTCATCGGACAACATATTGGAATATTGATCATTGAATTGAAAATACATTTGTTCATTTTTGTATTATTGCGGATGCAGGAGGATTTTTAACGACGATATTCTAAATTATTCAAGTAATCAGTTATATATATATATATATATATATATATATATATATATATATATATCCATTTTTAATAAATACCCGGAAGCAATTTAATATTCTTTGTGCTTTGTAATTTTAATAAATATGATGAGATATATCTTGTTTTTTTAAGTATCTTAATATTTCAATAAACATAAATAAAGATAACATTGAGTTCAAATAGTCAATAAAAGTTTGTTATAAGTATCAAATGTTTTTAGAAACGTCGTAGATACAGTTTGATGTTGTGTGTATGTTTGTATTTATTAGGAAATGTATTATTAAATTAATATGTCGTTTTGGGATCTTTGACATTATTTACATTTCAAAATTTCATCAAGATATAAAAGAATTTTCCCGAATACATAATTATAATGAGTTATTTACGAAACATGTAAATACACACACACACACACACACATATATATATATATATATATATATATATATATATATATATGTATATATACATATTTTTATAGCAAAAATGTTTTTCTGAAAACAAAAGATGAATAAAACAATGGGTTGTTTTATTCATCAAATTTGTTTATATCAGTATTAGATTTTTTTTTACGAAATAAATGTTTAATTTTTTAATACAGGAATCTATATTGAGAAAGATATTTCAATTTGCCATTTGGGCGTTTTGTATAGTTTCCAAATAAATAGCAAAGCCTGTTTTCATCAATAAAAAATGCGTGCTATGTATTTGGATGAAAATTGACAGTTCAACTTACAGCATTCAGTTTTATAGTTATAAAATTAGAACATGGCTTTACTCTAATCAATATCGATATATAAACATACATATACATACAGATATATATATATATATATATATATATATATATATATATATATATATATATATATATATATATATATATATTTATGCATATGTGTATAAAAATGAAAGTTTATATGATTTGTGTGTGTTGGTATGTATGTATAAATTCATAAAAAGATTTTCTTTTCAATCTTTACAGATCTCGGTCTTAAGACGTAGCAAATTTTGATAATAAATATATGACTGGTTGACAAGATTTTCACATTTGCATGAAATATGTGGCTTTTATGTGTATCTTACATGCAAAGTGTAGTTTTTGGGTGTAATATATTTCAGTTATATCTCATATAAAAAGGACGATGAAATTGACGTCATTTTATGGTTAGAATGTCATGGTAGAAATCAATGATTATATATACGATAGAATCGTGTAGGTTTATATATCGGTTTATCTTATTTTTTTAATATTTATTCAATATTTGGAAATTGTTTAGTTTGTATACGTTCACCGAAATGAAACGAAGACTTTTAAAACACTGTCAAGTTTTTTAAAAAGATTTCCCGTCAAAAAAGATTTTTTTACGAGAAAATTCCAAATTATTATCAAAAATATATGGTATCTTTAAAAATCTATCATTCGTTAGTTTTATAATTATTGTATTAAATTCTATGTATAAGTGCAATTATAATCATACATATTTATAACATTTTAAAAAGTATCATAGAGTGTTTATTTACTATTGAGTAATTACAAACGAACTTGTAGTTAGTAAAAAAACATACAATTTTCAAATAGTGCTAAATGTCGTAATATGTGAAGTGAAAAAAAACATATATGAAATATGAACCGTTTAAACATACTTGACAAATACATTGACCTGCTGACCGACATGTCAGAATGATCGTTTCATTTTAAGTGTGTGAATACTAAAGTTTCAATCTAAATCTTTTTCATCTTATTTTGTCATATAGTAACACATTCGAGTAAAACTTTCATAGACAAAAGCAGACCATCTCGTTATGTTTACTCGTAATATAAAAATATTTCAGGTGTATTTAGAAAAAAAGACACTAAGCTTTAGAATTCATTCTTCTTACAATAAACTTTGTATTTTTTTTCAAGAAATCT
>CM068319.1:19119921-19199921 GCA_034766995.1 Acanthacorydalis orientalis
TTAATTACAGCAAAAACTCATTATAATTACATATATTCATTAATCACGCATATTAATATGTGTATATATATATATATGTATATATATATATATATATATATATATATTCTAATTGATCGTGCAATTAACAACAATTTTATTGTTTGATTCCGTCCGTATGACATATGTTATCTCTCATTAAGAACTCAATTACCTCCCTGTTAAAAAATATGTTAAATAAGTTTGAATCGTGTAGTATTCTAAAATTTTTAAAGAGGTACTTGTACCATCATTTATATATATATATATATATATATATATATATATATATAACATTTTACAGAAATGGTTCTAACAGATAATAACATTTTGCTACAATCGTTGAATTATTCAAACATTTCAATAAATAAAATATTATAATTTACACTTAAAATTAAAATTGGAATGAAACTATGAATACGGTATTTATTTATGTAATAATATGATTGAGTATATTGTTAATTAATTTTGAACTTAATTTTAACTTGAGTTATTTGTGACACATAAGTTTTTAGAAATTTCCATAATTAACAAATATTTTATTTGAATGATATTATGTAAATAATATGTTTTCTTTATATTTCGTAAACCTAAAAAAAATTGCGAAATTATAAATATGATTTTTAATTATGAAGCAGATATCTTAAATAAGGTATTTTGTATCCATTTTTAATTGAATGAATTATAATTCAACAAAGTTAGGTTTCAGTATTAAATATCTTTTAATTGATTCACTATAGTAAAATTTTATTGTCGTCCAAGTTGATTGTACTGTTTTCGAAAATGGTCCTCAGTATCAGCAAAATTCTAGAATTTTGTCCATTTTTATGAAAACTACTTACTTATTTATGTCAGTTTTAAGAAATAACAACTGAATTGTTATATGTTTAATAAATAGAGTGTGTAAATAGGTTTTATATACTAAAATGATTAAATATCATATTGATTTTTATAACTGAACTGCATATATTCAGAATTGTTTTCTTTTTGAAGCCAATACCTTGTTTACGTTGTAAAAATTATTTTTTTTTTGATTTTAGTATTGTTTTTGTAGAATTACTAATTTAAAAGTAACTATTAGTGTAATAAGCATGTCTAACCAGTTTCCAATTTCCAGTCTATGATTACTCGCCGAAAATAAATATTATCTATTATAATGGAATATTTACACTTAAAATTATAAACAGAAGATTATTTGTTCAGTTTTTCAGTTGAAAGTTATATTTGACATAGCTTATTAATTGTCGATATTTTTCATATATTATCACTTCATTAAATTGAATTAAAACATCATTTTGTGCGGAACATAATAGTACACAGTATATTTTTTATGGAAAATTATAATTTCTAATTTTAATGGTATTTCTTGTATATAAATATCTATGGATTGCGTTTTTATGTTCTTAAGAAAATTAACACGTAAGGAAAATGGAAATTACTTTTAATATATCTGATTTATCATTTTATTACTATGTTCGTTAATAATCACAAGTAATTACTTTTATTACAGCACATTATGTGCAATAAAGATATTATGATTATTTTTATAAGAGTGCATTTTTTTTATTCATCGTTCAAGCACGCGTTCATTCATTTCTCGTGACTAGAGCGTTATATGAAACCATTCTCCTTATTCTTTTTCTGACACATCTTGTCCAGACGAAAAATTCACGTAAATAATCGTTTTACAACAGACAACAAACACTGAACATAAATATTTATTATATTCACCTGCAGTGAATTGTTTAATTAGAAACGTACCAGACGAAAAGTAAGTCAGCTTTAACTACAGTGGTTGATGGGTAACCTTAAAATATTACCACTTTGTGAAATTTAAGGGTAAGACGAACGCCACTAAACACGGCATCGTCTTTAAATTACTGGCAAGATTGCACGCGGGCGTCGTTCGGTCTTCCAGGGTATGGGTGCACCCACGCCGAATCGCATTGTATAGCGGCCCGTAACCAGTATACCTTGTTAAAAGGGCGGTTTATGTCTTCTCAACTATAAAGTGACACAGAAGTAATGCTTATTCTTGAAGTTTTGTTGAGAGGAAACATTTAAACGTTTTCACATTGTAAATGTGTGTCTGTTTGTGTGTGAGCGAGTGCTGTCTTTTTTTGCTCTTACTGCATGATGTATTTAGTATGGTGGAATGTCAGAGCATCTATTAATAAACGTTACTTTTTTCAATGGAAAAATTTATACAATTGTGATTGTTGTATCAACTTCAAAATAAATTGTATTCACTTTGAAACAGCGAAACATGTAACCAACTAAAATATTACAGGAATAAATTATAATCATAATTTCATTGTAGATAATTTAAATAAACATCATGATTTTAATTATGATTTTTAATTCGATAAAAATTATTATGTATTTGAAATTTATTATTTATTGCTTGTGAGATCAATTTCTAATAGTGTACATATTTATATAATGTAATTTTTATTAACTATTCATTTGAATAATTAGAAAAGTGTCCCAAGTCCGTGTGAAAGATAAGTGTTTTAAAATTTTGCACTTTATCGAGTATAGACGTTCAAGACCATGATCATACATGTTCTGAACCTTTCACAGGCTGAATATAATTGAATTAAATTTTTGATTTTATATTAATCAATTGTTTATATAAGTTTAAAGGTCATACTCGTAAAATAGGTTACTAAAATAAAGATGATTATTGTTATATTAAGTTGTTAACTATTGGTAATTGTTATTTGAATTAAATAATAATAATAATAAACTTATATATATATATATATTATATATATATTTCGACCCTTCTGAAATTTTCTTCAGTATTTTGAGCGTTACTTATCTAAAACAAACTCAATATACACTTAGGGAATATATTGTTTGTTTTCATTATCTAACTATGTATATAAGATTTCAAACGAGGTCAACAAGTATATTATACGTTAGATTATGATTATATCCTAAGATACACATTTAATTAAATGGGTTCATGTGTGAATCGTATCATATGCGACTTACTAGAAACACTGTTATATGTCTTTAGAGATGCAATATACATTGTAATTCAATACTAGGGAGGGTTGAAGTACATAGAATATTATTAGAACTTGTATTATAAATTTCTTAAAAAGTGTTATTTAGCAGTTTTGGAGTATTTACTTTTGTTTTAATAAAATCTGATATAAAATATTTATTGAAAGGTTTCAAAATTGTGAAAAATATTATTTATATATAATTTTTAAAAATTGGATTGTACTTGCATATTCGCGGATACAAATTATTTAAGAAAATTTAGCATTAATAGAGAAATTATGAATCACAAAACATAATATAAAATCGAAAACATATCTAGTCATTTTTCCGAATATAGGCGTATTAAAAATGACATATAAAAATGTTACGATCTTGTAAAAATGGTTATTGGACTTGTATGTATCCTCTGCGTGTCCCCAAATATATTAAAAAAAATAATTATATTTTAAAATTAAGAAATAGTGGCGATATATTACAGGCGCATTAGTTAGACTTTTGAAAACGGAATGGAAAAAGTGTACAAAAACTTAACCAAAAGTTATTAAATTTCTATTAGTTTTTTAAATAAGATTCTGTTATATTCTGTAAATTTATAGAAGATATTATTAAAAAAAATATTTTTATGAGAAAATAAACTATAGCTTTTTATAAACACAATTCTTAAAAATATAAAGACATTAAAATATAAAATTCTTATAAACATTTATTTATAATTAAAATGTAAGATATGCAGTATTGATAGATTGTTTACCATTATAGTTAAATAAATTTTACTTACAAAATATATTAGCTTGACAAATAGAGTTAAGAATTTAAATTAACAATTTTAATTCATTTGATTTAATACAGAAGTAAAATATGAAACATTTTATGAAATAGAATTTAAAAAATGGCTGTTAATTTGTTTAATAGAAATCATATATGTTATTGTATGAAAATAATTATTAAACCATTACATGTCATTATATGATAGAAATATTAATCATACAATAACGTTATGGTTTCGAAACTGTTATTTTATACGGATAAGTCATCATCTGATACGAAGAGTGTTTTTATATAATGGAAAACTATGCTAATAAAAATGAAAAATATGTTTTTTTTTAAATATCTTTCAAAAATGCGTAAAGAATGTAATATGAAAATATTTTCATAATATATAATTTTTATGTTGTAGAGGTTTTCGAAGAAAATCGCTGTTGTTGTGAAATAAGGCGAGAAAAATATAAATTTATTACATTAGGTTGGTGTAAAAATAATTCCGGTTTCCACGTATCGAGTATAAAGACGCACATATCAGTTAAAAATGTATATTTATTAATCGAAATAAAGACTATTGGCCTGCATAAATTTCTCCCAAAGGGAAACCAGTTTGTTTATTCCTACAAGATAGAATTCTGAAGTCTTGGAAGTAAAGAATTCATAGAAAGGGCTTTTGAGCTGATGCTTGATCTTCAAAAAACTCTCATAGGAAATTACTCAAATATTTAAAAAAATGATAATCTGTCTAAAACAGGTCCGGAGAATAAGGTGGGTGAGATAACGTTCCATAATCCAGTTCATTTAATTTTTTTAAAGTCATTTGTGAGGCGTGTGGTCGGACGTTGTCATGAAGAAGAATTGGTTCTCTTTGATTGACTGGCCGTAAACGATGCTGCAAACTTCTCATGCATTTTTTCATTTACTAACAATATTTTTCTCCTGTTATTGTTTCACCAGGATTTAAAAAGTTGTACTGAATGATGCCACTTGCCGATCACTAGACAGTGACCATAATCTTTTTTTTATGAAGCTTTGGTTTGGGAAACTGTTTTGGTGCTTCTCCACGGTCTAGCCACTGTGACGAACGTTTCAGATTGTTGTAGAGAATCCACTTTTCATCGCCAATGCGATTAAGAAAGGGATCATCCAGCTTCTTTGTTTTTCCAATTAAGCTTAAATGTCGAACCACTGTTGAATGATCAACATTAAGTTCTTTTGCCACCTCTCGAGTTGTTTTGCGTGGGTCCGCTTCAATAATGGTTCTTATAAATCGTTATTGCCTATAGCTGAAGGAGATCTACGACCATCCTCATCATCAAGGCTTTCGTTTCCATTACGGAATTTTTGGAATCAGTTTTGAGCTATAAATTCACTAATTGACTCTTCGCCAAAAACAAATTTGATATTTCGAGCAGTTTCTATTGCTTTACGTCCCAATTTAAACACACAACAAAATCGCGCGAATTCGTTTTCTTTCCATGACTAGTTTAAAACGTTATATCCAACAATAGTAAAGAATGAAAACAATGAACATAAGCTGAAGTCAGTAGTGCTAATTTCATTATTTGCAATGATGTATCACATAACTATAACAAAAGATAACGGTAATTAGAAAAATCGGCACCAAAATTAAAATGTTAAAAACTGCAATTATTTTTGCATCAACTTAATAGAAATGATAAAAATAAAAGAAATTATTTGGGACCACTCAAAATAATATTTATTTGTTACATGCGATTTTTGATTATGACCAATAATAACATTTCTAGCAATATTTAAAATTAATTTATAAATCTATAAAAGTTTCATTGTGTATTACCAAACGTTAAAGTAGATTGAATTATTTATTGGAATTATGATTCAGTAATTTTTCATCTATAAAACAACTATATTAAAAATTGAAACAGAATAAAAGTGTTTCGAATAAAAAACCTTTACAATATAAAAAAAGGCAAGAATGAAAAAAAAAATACTCAATAATGTGGAAAATCTTACGTATTCACGGGCCGAGCAACACTAAATCCACGGCGAAAAAAATCGTACAGTCTTAGCCCCAGAGATATTCTCCGTGATATTCTACCGTCATAAATCTCGTACAGTAGTACGTATCAACTTTATTGTTTCATATTACTGCGTATTGCGCTCAATTTCATAATGTCCTAATGAAATATCAATTTTATTTTATACAACGCACTGTGTCCGCCATGGACGACGCGTAATTCGTGTTAAGCGTCCGCAGAATTGTTTTTCAACATCGTACGAAACCCGATGAAACATAACGAATTCCAAACGCATCCCGGATTATCCCGAAACTGCGGTAATTCCCATAATAGCCGTACTGAAACATCGCCTTGGCGTCTTTTTCTAACGGGCATAAATCTCATTCCACCTTTTCTTATATATATATATATATATATATATATATATATATATATATATATATATATATATATATATATATGTGTGTGTATGTATGTATATGTATAAACTACACTCTCAAATAGACACGATTTTAATAGCGATCGTGATAAAGTACGTAAAAAAAAACGTGAATGATACGATGTATTGAAGTTATTGGTGTGGAAGTGAGAGACTAAATCATGTCTATTGTGGCCGTACGAAAACGGTAGTTTAGAAGGGATGATAAGAAAGTAACAACATTGGACAAATGCCTGATTTTTCCTAATCTAGTATACAATAAAATATATGGTGTTTCAGTTGGTGAAAATGAGTTCTTTGCAATACAGTTATTATTTGTTTTTGTATAAAATAACATAAAATAGTAATTTAGAAAAATCTATTGAAGCTAATGAGTTAATGTTGATCAAATGTGTTTCTTAATAATTTTATTAAATTAACAAACATTCTTACTTATATTTTCAAGTACAAAGGGGATGATTTATTCAAAGTATTAGGTATTTTCTTAAAAAAATATATATTTTATGTAATAAAATGATTTCTAATTTATTATAAAGTGACTTTCTGATTAAAGTGTAACACACATTTTATTACACACTTCAAAAAAGTTAATTTCTCAGGATGATTTAATGTAAATTTATATTTACTGTATTAAGTACAGCAATTGTGAAGTAATTTTTTAAAAAAATATAAATATAAGTCAATAAATAAAAGTATGGTAATGTTCAAAAGCATTTTTTTTACCAGGAAACTCTTAACATGGGAGCATACATAGTTACAGTCAATGTGTATAATACGATAATTAAAGAAAACAATAATTTGTTATTGAGTATAATAATTGTTAAGATTAATAAAAATAGAAAATAATTCGTTATATGATCAGAAATACTTAAATTTAAAAGTAAATATGTTATATTTATCATCCAATGTTTACATTTTTCAATCATTTTTGTTCTAAATGCCTGTCAACATAATAAGGTATGCATTGTGTATACTTGGAGATTATTTTATGATTGGAATAATGGGTTACATTCGGTCAAGATACAAGAGATTAGATTCTATTAGGAGTGTTCAGGATAGGTGAAAATAATTTGGGATAAAGCACATCAGATCAAGATTATTTGTGACAATTTGATTGTAATACTTGTCAGTAATAACATTTACAAACTATGGATATGATTAGATAACGATTATCGAAGAGAATTGATAATTCGATGTTTGTATTAATGCGGATTGAAATCCATATAAACCTAGAGTGATAGTGAGATAAAGATCTCGATTCATCTTGAATTTGAATGTGATATGGAAACTTACATTCGGAGTGAGATTCTCATTAAAATTTTAGTTCGATTCATATTGTCGTTATGTGCAATGTAAACTATAAAATAATTTCAACTTTAATTACTGAATTACATATTAAATTAATTCGATATTAAATTAATGAAATGTGAAGGTAAATAAAAAAAATTGTGTATATATATATATATATATATATATATATATATATATATATATATATATATATGTATATATATATATATATATATATATATATATATATCTAATTATCTTCCTCTCTCTCCCTATATATATATATATATATATATATATATATGTATCTATCTATCTATCTATCTATATATATATATATATATATATATATATATATATATATATATATATATATATATATATATATATATATATCGATTTTATTTTTATATTTGATACACGAACCTAAATGTCAATTAATTTTAATAGTTTCATTATATTTTTATTGAGTTTTGTATAAACAGAATGTGATTTTCGTTTTGCTATTTCAATTTGATGTTTCACTCTGCTCATATATGCATGGATAAACTTACAATAATGGTCTTTATTAAATTACGTATTTATATTTTCTATATACAATGAATCATTGTACACTATAACTGTTTATTATTTTGGAAATCGCAAAATTTAATGATTGTATATAATTACTGTTTATTGTACAGCTACCAGACTTGAAAAATAAACTATAACAGATGCATTGTTTGTTAAATCTGTGTGCAAAGTAGTTTATTTTATACTATTTTAAAAACTATAATAAAAAATAAAATTTGTTTATGAAAATCATTATATAAAATCAAAGAACCCAGTAATTTGATTTAAAATTTAAATATTTTTTTTATTGAAGTATTTTAATATAATTTTTAATATAAAATAGAGACGGAAATAGATCAATAAACCAATTGTTCTTTAGTTTTTAAATCAATAAAAATTATTAAATTAAGAAAAGAATTTAATATCAAACAAATTCATTTCAATTTTTATAAACATTCTAAAAATACATACTAGAGTTTGTTTTCATGACTATTTTTAAAGTAAGTCAAAAGTATGGTTGAAATTCATAAAATCATGAATATGTGAAACGAAAACAGTAACCGCATTTCCCTTATCATAAAATAAATCCCGAGTCGTACAGAATGAGTGTGTAGTTAACGGTTTATTTATAATCTGAAAATCGTGCTAGAGATTCTCTTTAATTTAAGTATACTATTATGGCGTTTTCTTTGAATACTTTAACAGTAAGCTTAAATGAATATATAATGAAATATAAAATATATAAGGTACGGTGTATGAGTATAGCATATTAAATATCTTTAGTCTTAGATTATAATTTTCTTGATTAACCGAATATCAGATAATAAAAAATTACTAATTTTCTAGACCTTTACAGTTTCTTCATATTTTATACTTTTATATTTTTTTGTCTAAAACACATGTTAAAAAAAGATTTAAGTTAATACTAAATTTTTAGAATAGGATATTTGAAATGAATAAGACAATCAAACTGTTTTAATAAAAGATAATACATTTTTCCAGTGAAAAAAATTATAGATTTGTCTATTCGATTTAATGTAATAAATAAAATGGTTCTTTAATTTGATTCAGAAAAATAGTTTGCTCTAAGGATATTCTTCTATTATATATATATATATATATATATAATATATACATGTATGTATATAATGTATTTTCAATTACCGATCATTCCTTACATGTACAAACCAGTCATGTTGTCATTCCGAACAATGTTGTTTTTTTTTCTCATACACGTGTTGTTGATTCTCCCTATTTCTACTTTTTGTCAAAGTACAGCATTCACAGCTCGGCCGAAACCTACGAAAACGATTCAAGAAAAACAATAAAATCATCGTATGTTTTTTCCCTGCTGCCTTTTTTCCGGTTAAATAACAAGTGTTCTTTAGGTTTTTCGGCTTATATGGCTTTCAATTTTTTCTATTAGTTTATATTATACAATTTATTTTGTTATTTGAACAGATCTAATGAAAATTAAAAACTCTTTTCCATCTAAACACAAAAATACATACACACACACATATGTATATATATACACTTTCAATTTGAATATTAATTTTTAAAATTATATCAGTTGAAAGAAGTAGTCATTATTTACTATAAAATTAATTATCAATATGAATTCGTAAATAATAAAATCTAATTTCAAATTAGTTCCGTTTTAACTTGTTTTTGTACTATATTTTATAATTATATCTGTATTTTTTAATGTATTGATTTGTAACTGGTTTCAATATGGTTATAATTGAATTACTTTTATGTAATGTGTGTAGGTTTTTCATTTAAAGTTTATAATGTAGCTTATTTTTCAGGAGAACTTAGATTTTTGTGAATATTTAATAAATGATAGTTTTGATTGAGGTGTAAAATAACATATATATTATTATTAATATCACATATGATTAGACTAGGTATTAAATAACATTTTTCATCTTAAGAAATGTACATAATATTTTTAATAAGATTTATTAAGAAATTTATTAAAAAATGAATTAAGATTAGTCTTTCTGAAGATCTTCGTAGTTTTTGATCACTTGAGTTTCTTTTTTCCACTACTAATTCTACGTTAAGTTAGCACACATGACGATGCTAGTAGTTCAAAAACAGAAATGTAAAAGAATCAAGAAAGTAGACAGAATAACTATCAGAATAACATTCTAACGGGATTAAATGTATATCGTATAAAAATATATAATTACATTTTTAAAATTATACATCATTCTTCACAGATGACTGCTTATATAAACATGTTCTTTTATTTGTTTTTCTTTTAATTAAAGATTAAAAAATAATCTTATAAGTAAAATATATAAATATACTGAAGTGAAAATATACAATTATACTTATTTTTCTTGAAAAATTAATTTCTAATCAATAATACTTTTCATATAACGAAGTTCATAAAAAAGCCCATAGAATGTGTTTTACACTTATATTTAATAATAATTATAAACGTAACAATATTTATCTCCTTAATAATTTTCATTCTATAAAATATATTATTTTTAAGTATAATCCAACATTTTTAATTTTTTTGATAAATAATAATATAAGCAGATGTGATTAAAATGCAAGTACGTAAATAAAACAAAGTAAAAGTTCAATACACAATCATTATCTTTTGTATTGTTATAAAAATCTTGTAGATATGTATTTATATATATATATATATATATATATATATATATATGTATGAATGCGTTTGGTACAAAATTTGCTGAAAGAATATTGTTTACTTCTTGAAGTGTTAACAGTGATAGTAAAAATATTGCTACGAATATATTTAATTTCTACTTAATGGAATGATATTTTATGTATTATTTTTTTAAAAAAGTGTTCGTTAAAATGTATATATATATATATATATATATATATATATATATATATATATATAAATGTATATGGTACCATATAAAATATTTCTTTATTAAAGATTATCAAAACGATCCACTTTGTATAAAGCGACTCATCATATAAAGTAAATTGTCACAGATGCAGACAAAAAGAAATTAATTTCGTACAAAAAAGCTGCGCATAAAAAGTAGGCCAATTAAAAAATTCTCAAACGATAGCAGAAATGTTATCGTCTCTACCATTTCAGTTGAGCTTAAAATAACTCTTTGTATATGTGTATGTGTGTGTTAGTGCCATTTGCCACCGTGGAGAAGACGAAAAAAAAGAGTAATTCAAAGACAAACGCGAATTCAAAACGTTTCCTTCGTTCATCTCTTCCTGTTTTACTGTTCCGACGACGAATGTTTTTAGAGAACGACGCGATGGTATGAAAAGTCAGGGTGGAATTTTTATAAACAAAATCAAAGTATTGTACCAGATTGGAATATTAAGGTAGTGTAATCAAATTGTTTCGCTTTCCTTTAAACAACACACATACATTTATATATATATATATATATATATATATATATATATATATGTATGTATGTGTGTGTATCATGGTTTTGTTTTTGAGCGAATCTATATTGCAGTACATGCCTGATGCTGCTGGTTTATTTAAAATATGTAAAACGTATCGACTCTTTTTGAATTCGATATTTTTGTATTAATATTATAAGTGGGATTCTTTACCTTATATCAAACATACTCGTGCCTTACATTGAGAAAGAATATCTTAATTTTAATTAATATATTATAAAGACAATATAATATTGTCGTTAAAAAAGAAAATATATATTAATAATTAAATATCATTTTTTTCTAATTAGATCGAATAACAAATCGAATATATGTGTAGCAATTTTTTCGATTATTTTATTTATTTGTAATTGGTTTTAAGTTCGCTTTAAGTGCTGTCCAAAAACGGTAATATTTATTATATTGTTTTTCTATTATGGACACTTAATCATAATTTATTAGAAGTATTCAAAATTTTTATTAATGAATTAATGTAGTAATTTAAAAAGTTAATCAATGTTCTCTCATGTATGTATTTATGTTTATTGGTATTTGTATTTTAGCTCATATCTGGTTTTAATATTTTTATTGGCATTTTTTATATTTATAGTGAAACTTTTTTGATTTTAAAAACAGTGAAAAGTATATAGTTTTTAATATACTTCAGTAATTATATTTGAATAATTAATACGATGGATGTTTTTCCCGCAAGATTTAATTAGAAAATGTAATTACAGTTTCTAGTTATATATATTATTCAGTGAATTTAAATATAAAAAAATATATTCTATTTTAAAATATAAAAAAATATTGATTGCATATATAAATAATATACGTTATTTTGGTGTCAAGCATAATACAGATTGCTTGATTTCAAAGCAATGTTATTCAGATTTTTGCATTGTTTGAAAAAATCCGGTTAATTTTAAATGGAATATAATTGATAGAAACAAAGCATTCATTGGGTCAGCCTGAGTTTATCGAAGTATAACGATAAAAGGGTTTAGGTGCAAATAAATGGCCTTTTTAGTATGGAATTTTAGAAAATCCGATTTTCAATTTATTAAAGCGAATATATATATATATATATATATATATAATATGTATACTATTAATATATACAGTTATATGAGATGAAATAAAAATTTATATTTAAAAAATGTTAAACATGTTTATAAAAGAACCATTAGTAATGAATAAAAACCTTTTTACTATTTAGATATTATCCGATATTTTAAATGCAACTAAATTATTATGAGAATTGAAAAAAATCTTTTTTAATTAATCAATGTAATTGTATTGAATTTAAAGTATTGAAATATCTATGTTTTTCACTGTACAGGTAGCTAATAGATTTCATTTCATTATCTGTAACATAATTCCCATATCAGTTTTCTTTTTATTGAAAATTAATAAAGACATACAATAATAAGTTCAAAACATAATAAGGAACGACAGTAAGACGAATAGTTACTCGTTATTAAAATAAGAAATAATAATAACAAGTACTTGTTCATGAATAGGAAGAATATTTTTCTGAAAGAAGTAGTTTGTGACTTTCCAAAAAATTAATTCTTCATGTCAATGTATGATGTTTAATATCAATGTATTATCAGTTTTAGAAAATGTTACAAAATATAAATGCAGAGTAATATATATATATATATATATATATATATATATATATATATATATATATATATACATGTGTGCGTGTTAAATAAAAGGATATAGATTTACATTCAATTATAAAAGCATTTAGGTATACGTTTGAATAGAGCTATGTAAATAGATGTCATGCAATTCTTTCATTAAATCTCATAGACTTTTAACTATAAATATAAAGACTTTAGGTTGAAAGTTAATTGAAACATATGTAAATTTTTCGTTACATGATTTGCGCTAAGATTGAGTTTTAACAATGTTACATTACATTTTCAGTTTTATTATTATGTCATATAATGCATGATACATCAAAATGTATGATTATAAAGAGACGATAATGAATTAATAAATTCTTTATAGTCTTACGTATATATATATATATATATATATACCTTTACTCATTTTTTTGATTTTTATATGTGTATACTCTATTGAGATATATTTGTACTGCTAAAATAGTTAAACAGCATTAATAAAACCGATTTATAAAAATAGACAGAAATTATATATGCTTTCTTTAATTATAATTTTAGACAGTGAATATATTTAGATTTTAATATTATATGATAACGTCCTTATTCACACTACCTTTCCAATACGATTAAATAGCCGATAAGTAGAATTTCATGCTGCTGACTCATCCACCATATAAGCTAGATTTTGTACAATCTGATTATTACCTGTTCAGATCACTAAATGAGACCTTGTGGGATCGTCAATTCGTGTACGATGACGAGTTAAAGTCGACGATGCAGGCCTTGCAAAAACTATTATTCGCAAATGGTGTTCGAGACACACATTACGTACGATTAAATGCACAGAACTAGAACTTCACAGACGGTACACATAAAAGCTACATGTGTAACGATTTTGTGCTATCGCTATTTGCAATGTGTTTTCATTTTAACAAATTATATTAATAGTTGTTTAATTTCACTGTATAAAATATGTTCATAGAGTATTGATCAGTAAACGATATAGATATTTCAAATATTATGTATGGTTTTAATATGTTTTACATATCATTTATGATCAAATATCAAGTAATAGGATCGTTGTTAATTATACTGTTATCTTTCATACATACATTATGTAAATGAATAAGTTAATAAGATTAACAATATATGCTTTCATATAGTCCTTCTTTACACAACTACTTTTGTCTTGTAAATGTAAATTATTATTTATATATTAATAAATAAAAAAAAATTGAATAAAAGTATATATATATATATATATATATATATATATATGTTCGTATATCACAAATATTGAAAAAATATAAAGAATTCATAAATAACTGTATACACAATTCTGCAAATTCAAAATTTGTAAAATGTCATTTTTCGTTTAATTTCTGTTTTCATAAAAAATTAAAACATACATAAATACATACATACATACATATATATATATATATATATACACGTGTATATAATAATTCCACCGACTCGAGCAACAGGAAAATCATCTGTTCATGATCTCTGATTTGTACCAGCTTTCATTTGCTGACGAAAACTTTTTGAATAATAGAACAAATGATGGAACGTGTATATACGGGTATAATTTTGAAACAGCGAATAAGATTTTCCAAGTGTGCAGTAGAATAAAGGGATATTAATGACTTTTTTTTAATTACGTCAAGTTAATTGATGTAAGTTACTTTGCGAGAAAAGTAAATTCGACAGGAATAAATGGATTAAGGAATGTATAGTTATCAGAAATTTTATAAAATGCGTCAAAATGAAATATTCATTTCTTTTAATTTGTCCAATGTGTAGGTAGTATATATATATATATATATATATATATATATATATATATATATATATAAAAGCATATCATTTATTTTTTAAATTAATGAATTATAGACTAAGTGAAAGTAATCAATTGATTTAGTTACTGGTTGATTTATATATCATAAAGTGGAAATGAAGAATTATTACTTATGTAATCTTTTATTAAATAAATAACTTGCACTGTTCAAAAAACGTTTAAAGAGCTTAACTGTAGTATCTTTAAAGTGTTGAACAGTAAGTAGTAATTAAAAAATCCAAAAATGAGCTGGGCTATTGCATTTATAGCAATCTGTTTGTGTATATGCTTATATAACGGTTTAGACGATTTTAATGAAATATTGCTCATTTGGATGTGATGATGGTGTCAAGTTGACTATTGTATACTATTATTTTAAAGAAAAGTATTGAATATTAATTTTAACATAAAAATAAGTAACAGAGAAGTTTCTGCTGCATGATTCAGACTTTAAAAAATTCAATCTAATTTATTTTTGTTAAGATTTCATATATTTCTTTACTAGTAGACTAGTTATATGTTTTCATAATTTTCATTTAAATGTTGGCGTGTCTATTTTACGATTTAGGTTCTTACACGAGGGATTATATTTATTAAACGAATAATTAGTTTAGTTTCATAATTTTTATTAAACATTAATGAAAAATGTGTCTGTACAAATAATATTTGTATTTCTTAAATACATTTATGCTTTTTATAAAACAGTTTAGTTTAAATACGAGAAATCAAATTCAAGAATAAACACCTCATAAATATATATTTTAACCTATAAAGATTTTTTATCTGTTAACTTTTTACTTGTAACAAGTAACTGTCAAAGTCATCTTCATCCTTCATCGAAATAACAAACAACTAGTAAACGTTCACTACCCACATCGTTGTTTTTATGACTCAACTACGTCGTGGTCAAAATCCTAAATGTTTTAACCTTTATATATAAAAAGGGAACGAATTTAGAGGTCACGACGTCGAGTCAACGACATTGCACTAGTTGTACAAGTAGACGAGTTTGATCAATCATTGTCTCATATTGTCAAGTGTTTTTGTTGTGACTTCATGGTAGCTCTCTGTGTTTGGACGATTAAACAGCGATCTCTTCTTAGTCAAACGACTACAGTAGGGTAAGATTAGAACGAAAATGCAATATATGAGTGAATGGGTTTAGTGGTTTCACAGCACAAGTATAAATGCATGTATTTCAAAAAAAGTAAATATATAGAAATTTAAATAAATTTCAACTTATTTAAAGTTACATATCAACTTCTTAAATTATTTTAATGAAAATAAAGCTATTTTAATTATATTTTTTTCTACTGCCAAGAATACAAATTTTGAAAGAATAAATATCTCAAAGTTTCAATTATAGTTAAAGTTTACATTGTTTATAATTTTTATAATTTGTCACTAATATTTATTTTATAAAAGTTTATTTAAATACATTCTATCTTAATTGCTAATTTAAGAATTAAGTATGAATTTAGATGAAACATTTGGTCTATAAATATACTTCTCTACTTTTATTTGTTTTGCGACTTTGTCTTTCAGTAATAATAATTACTGTAAATGACTCCATTTAAAAATCTCTAAAACATATTTAAAATGGAATGCTGTTATATTTTAAAATGATGTATATGTTTTGAAATAATTTTATTTGAAGTATATATACATACATACATATATATATATACATATATATATATATATATATATATATATATATATATATATATATATATATATACATAGTGTAAAGAGAAAATCTATTCATAAATACATACTTACAAAGAAATGTGTACAATATCAGAAAACATTTCTGTTTTATAAACACTTTTTCATAGATTATATTTTTGGCAATGATTCCGTACATACAGTTTATATTTTTTGTATTTTTTTTAAATGGAAGAAACAAACGGATTATTAAAAGGGCATATTTTATATGTGAAATAATTTCAAACATGAAATTATACTTTTGTACAAACAAATACGTTTAAAAATATTACATGTATATTAGAGGCTGATGTATAGATTATAAGATAATTATTATGAAAAATATGTTTTTATTAATATGATTTATAAAAAATAAAAAATGTAAGAGACATGTTCCAAAGCAGGTATACAAAATAAGTAATTAAATTCGATATTATTTTAGTAAGAAATTATTAAAAATATGACCTTTTATGTTTCAACATCCAATTTCCTCTGTTCCATTCTATAACGAGATGTCATTTAATATTAAAATATAAAAAAATATTCAAAATAAACGAAAATATCTTTACAGTCTTATTGTTTTCTATCGAAATTTGTGGCATTGTATTTCTTTTAAAAATCTTTACTGGCTTCCTAACAAGAAAAAAAAAACAATACGTAAACGGTTCGTTGGAAAATGCTATTATAAAATCAACACATCTTTTTCACCTCTATATTTCATCATCTTAACATGCTCTGTTTGCTTTTGATACACTGTAAACTCATATATTGTTGGGGCGAAAAAAATAAAGGCAAGAACTAGTAGACGTACACATCTTTACTAGTTGTATCTCAATCGAAGTATAACTTTGTTTCGTACTACTTCATCCTCAGTTATTTGGATGGTACATTATGTATAGGCAAGTGGTTGGTTGTGGATGTTACAAAAAAAGTGGACGGAGATTCCGCAGACGTAACTCTTATATGATCGATTTCTATTCTTACATTGCTACTCGTTAGTAGCTGAAATGAGTTGAAGTATTTCTATTAACACTCAGGTCCCGTCACATCAACTTTAGTGAGTGGAAATTGGGAAAACTGTTAAAATCAAGCACTCGAAGAAAAGTTTGTGCTTGCCATATGTATAACTTTATATTTGAGATATTAATAGACACGCTTTGCAGTGGTTCTTCTCATATTCATCGGAATACATTTAAATAATTTATTTTAGCATGTTTCAACGACTGAAATCCCTCGAAATATTCTATATATGTATGTGTATGTTAGGATGTTGTAGTTATTTTAATGAACACTATCTGCTTTATGTACATCCATATATACATAATGAATATATATATATATATATATATATATATGTATATATAAATCAGGAATAAATGTGTACGAATGTATAATTTTCTAATTCAAATAAATTGTTTAATTTCTGAATAATTAGTTTTACTCGTTAGAGGCAAGTGTTTATCTATTTTAATTATGTTGGATTATACAGAATAAAATTGTATGGTATAAACTTTTACTCTTGTGTATGCTATAAATAAATAAAGATAATAAGTAAAGCTTTTAAATAAATTAAGAATAAAGTGGTTTTTAAATAAATTCATGGTAATTGATAAAAATTGATGCATATATATTTTTACAAATGTACTTGAATGAGTTAACTATTTTTTGTTGGCATATACATAATAATTTTGTCAATTAGCTACTTTTTTTCTTACGGAAATTAACCTATTATAATTTATTAAAATATATAAAAAATATATTTAATTAATATTTTTATCATAAAAGTTCAATAATACTTTGCAATCTAGGAAGAAATTAAATATATCTGTTTTATAATATTCTAAAATATATATTAACGTACACTTATTTCAGACACATTCAAATAAAAAAAACAATTATAGAACAATCATTAAAATAATTATTCATTACTTCAAACGTAATTATATTTCAGATTAAAAATGTTTCTTGTAAATTCGTATTCTAGGATAAAATTATTTTGAAGGGGTTCCAAATAACAGTTTCCATTAACTGTGCTATTAAAGTAGATTGGTCCGACAGTTTCAAGATAGGATACCGTACTGAACATTTTCGAGAATGTAAAGGTGTCTCCGGTATTTTAAGATTTTCCATATGCATATAATCTATATTTTAGCGTACATGTTTAATATGGAGAATGTAAATTTAAGTAGAGTACTTGTTTTGAATGAAAGGTAATTAATTATCATTGAAATGATTTTGAATATGAAAATATATATTATCAAACAGTATTATTTCTGATAAATGAACTGTTGAGAAAAACTATTTTTTTACTCTGTTATTATTAATATCAATTTACTAAAAATGAAGTGTTTTAGATAAAAAATATTAATAAAGACGATTTTATTTAAAATGAGCAAATAAAATACATTTCAAATTGTACTATAAAATAAAAGTATATTAAAAAATATTAGTTTTGTAAAATTTAATGTATTGTACATAATAAGTGAGCAATTCAAACTTTAAGTATATTAATAACTAAGTTATGTAAATCTATTAAATAATTTTATATTATGGTTTTTAGTTCTGTTATTTTTTTGATTTAATAATTGAGTACGAATTCCTTTTGTGACCGTAATCTCATTAACTGTACAGGCGATTACTTTCTAGAGTTATGTAGCAATAAAACATTTCTATGTTTTTTTCGATTCTCGAATTTTAGCAGTTGTAAAATATTCAGACATAAATGTTAAATAGTTTGGATTATTATGTCCCTTATAGTCAGAAATATTTTTAAATAAGAATGCGACATGAATGTTTCTTAAGGAAACGTAGTATTAAATTTGAGTATTAAATTTGAAATTGATTTCGCAGACTTGTGATAATTTTTTAAGTACTGTACTTTTTTGGGACATATTTTATCATACATTTTGAAATAGCGACTATTTATCATTGAGGTCAATATTTCTTGTATATGAAATTCGATTACAAAAGAACCGCAACAACAATAAATAACACAAAACACGTAAAAATATGTACATCGATCACACTTCAGGTGCTATCAAAGTATAACGTTACATTTATCTGCACATGATCAAAACGTGTAACAAGCAGACGCGTTCAACGAAAAAAAGTATATTTGTAACGATACGATTAACGAACGAACACCGTCACATCCACAAAACCATGAATTCAAACACTATACATAATCGTATTCCTGCGCATCCAGCATCCCGTTCCTGCTGAACGCAGGAAGGAAAAGCAGACAAGCAGGCAAGCAGACCGGCTGCCAAGCAAGCGGGCGAATGAGCGAGTAAGCAAGCGACAAGGGTGTTGGTTCACTCACGCTTGTGTTGCATGTGTGGCGCTCTCACGAAATCGACGGCGATTTCGTGAAGTCAGTGTCAGTGAGCAGGCAGCGCTCGTCGCAGCCGAACACCGAACTAAAACAGTTCCTGCCACATCTGCGTATGAAACGTGCGTGTGTGCGTCGGCGGTATGTGTTCGTGTCTCTGTCGGATGCATACCACACTCATATGCTTTAACGCGCGTTCGGCAAAGACGGACAGTACGTATATACATATACATATAGGTATTGTTCTCGGTGGTGTTCAAGGCGAAACTGCGATCATTTCTTTAGCTCGTTTCGTTGTCCGAGAGTTGTTCCTGCCGCAGCAGGAATTGCGTCACTCGTGCCGGTCTTGTTTCGACTGATCGGCATCTGCTCCTGCATACTGTTATACGGATATTCTTGTTGTGAGGATACATTGTGTACTGTTTTGTCGATCGAGACACGTGTTTAGTGTTACGAATATATATATGTATATATATTTTTTTTCTTTTGCTTCTCTTACACTTCAGCTGTGCGTTCTTCGCGTTTGGATTTGTGATTGATGGATTTAGTGGTTTGAAAGTTGTGTGTGTCCTTTGATTGATTTGTGATATTTATAGATACCGGTGATATTGGTTTCCTTCGTTGGTGATTGTTGCGATTTATTAATAATTTATTCGACTTGTTTCTGAATTGTTTGTGAGTGTGTAAAAGTTTTGATGTTTACTATTCAGGTAAATCAGTTAAAGTGATTAGTAATTTTCAGGTTACAGATTTTAACTGAAAATAAAAGTTTTGTTAATTAAAAGCTCTAAAAATATTTAAACTGAAAATCTTAATAAAAGTTAGTTTGTGTTAATGTAAATAAAAATTTAATAGCTGTAAGAAACGGAAATTCATGAATTAAATTGATTTATTTAAAAGTCCACACTTAAGATTATATATATATATATATATATATATATATATATATATATATATATATATATATATCCAGTAAATTAAATACTAATAAATACTATTCAATAAAATCTCCTTTAAAATATTGTAAGTTAATAATTTTTTCGATTATTATAAAATACGTTTAGCGAGTTAAAAAACATTTGTAGACAAAATATGACACAGGAGTGTCTTAAAGTTTTCAGGAAAATTAAAGAATTTTTTTTTTATAATTTTTCTTCTATTATCTGTCAGTTGGTTTTTAAAAAAATTCTCAATAAATTAGCAAGAAAAATATTATTATAATTATTTTAAGATTAAATACA
Source organism: Acanthacorydalis orientalis (assembly GCA_034766995.1). Taxonomy (NCBI): domain Eukaryota; kingdom Metazoa; phylum Arthropoda; class Insecta; order Megaloptera; family Corydalidae; genus Acanthacorydalis; species Acanthacorydalis orientalis. The sequence continues at coordinate 19,141,168 of CM068319.1, forward strand.
ATAAAATTATTTCGAGTTAATGAAATATTAGTATTTTCTATTCAAATAAAATGTATAAGAATTAAATGTTTTTTACATATATATATATATATATATATGTATATATATATATATAATGTATATATATATATATATATATGTGTGTGTGTGTGTGTATTAATTTGATTATTCCAAATGGAATTAATGTAGGTTTTAGTTAGATTGTTTTTTTAACAAATAAAAACTATATTTTCTCGAGTGGATTTTAATGATTTGTCATTTACATATATATATATATATATATATATATATATATATATATAATATTTCAATATGAGCATAATTGTTTAAAGTAAATGATATTTTTTATAAAAATAACATTATTTGAATTTCATAACTACTATGTATTTATTTCAACGTTGTTTTCACTTTTTTAATACAAAAGATTTTTATTTCAACTGAACGGCTTTTCAGAGATACTTTTAATCCATTTGAAATATACGAAAGGCGTATTTGGACATTTGACGCAGTATTAGAAAGGCAACATGTTGTATTTTTGATATAGATAAAAGGAATTGTATAGAGTTTGTGGCATTTATGTCGTGTGATGTGTGTGTCAATTATATTCAGAAGGGTTTTTTGTCAAGTAGTTTGACATACATACTTACATATATATATATATATATATATATATATATATATATATATATATTAATGGATTTATAAATTGAAACGTATAATGTTCTGAAATGATGTCAATGTTTACTTCTTCTAGATTTTAAAATATTTCTCTTAGAGTTTAAAATATTATATGATTATATATATATATATATATATATATATATATATATATATATATAGATGTGTGTGTATGCGTGTGTGTGTGTATAATTTCGAACAAGTTCAGTAAACTAGGAATGTATTAATTTTGGCGTTAAGTATTTTTATTAAAAATAAATTTCTAACATTTTAATCGAAACTGTTATATATATATAGTTCAAATTGATTGATTATATAACAGAGGTTTACAACACATTTTTTTTAGTGTATTTTAGAGTAAATTTGTTATTTATGAGATAAAGTTTCTGGATATGTAAGAGTTGTGTGTTCTTGTATACAAGTAATTATTCGCAGTAAAATGTAAAAAAAATGCAAAGAATTATTTTTGGTTGAACCATTAGTTTTAATAATAATAAGAAATTCATTAGAATGTTTAAAGTATTTGTTATTTATAGTTTTAATACTTATATTATTTTTTAATATGGCGATTAGTGAAAAGTATACAATATGAAAATTTAATAAATAATTATTAAAAAAAATAACGAAAGAAATTGAGTAATAGGCGTTTAATATGAAAGTCTAACTAATACAAAAAAAACAGCTTAATAGATAAATTTAAAAAAATGATTCATTTTCATTCAATAAAAATGGATATATTTGATTTTAAATGAATAGTAATTAAATATGTAAGTTTATTAAATATATAACTAGTGCTTCCTCAATTTTTAATGTATCTCTAATGACACTTTTTGTAAATAGGTATTAAAATATGTTGATATATAGTACACGTATATTTATTTTTTGATTTTTGGAATTGTTTTGAAAGTTATTTTCAAAAGTTATTTTAAGAAGTTATTTTGTTCTTTTTGGAAATATTTACCAATGAAACATGAAAATAATGAAATGAAATTCTTAAAAAAAAAACTGAAATTAAATTTAAAAAATATTGCTTTAAATTAGGTTATAAAATTGAAATATTTATCGTAATTAAAATTCAGATTCTGAGAAAAATTCGGTTTTAAATATGTTTTAACACTATTACTTTCCTAAATAAAATAAACAATAATTTATTTTCTCTTCGTTCTGACCGAATATATATATATATATATATATATATATATATATATATATATATATATATATATGTATATATACACACACTTAAGAGTAAACCTTAACTTCAAATTTTTCTGCTTGCATGAAAATGTTTATAAAGCAATTTCTTATTATTCGTATTTCTTAACTTATAATTGACAAGAAATATAATTTAATAGAAATAAGTTTAATAAAACAGAAATAAACTGAACGAACGTTACTTTAAATTAAAAACCTAATTTAAATATTTATCGTTGGTACAGTTTCTCTTAAACGTACGCTCGTTTATTATTCGATATTATCATTGTTTTATTTTTTGTTATATACAAACATGAAAGTATATATATATATACATATGTATATAAATAAAAGTATTAAATATAATGAAAGCGTAGTGAAACCATGTGATTAACTTGTTTAGTTCGTAAGTAATGTTTTATGGGGTTGAATTTGTACTTTTGCATATATTAAAAAGCTGTGTATGAAAAAACATTGTTATTAAAAAATTTGGTCTCTTTGGTGTTATAAAATATTTTATAGAATAACAGTTTTTTTCTTTAAATTTTTAATAAAGACATAATACCATTCAATTGACATTAGTGTTTGCATCTATGAAAAATATAATTATATAAATTGGATTAAAATTAGTTGTAAGTGTTTAATAATACTATTAAACACTTAGGATAATAACAGTATTTCTATATACGGTGGTAAATGTTAAGTATCAAATTAGCTTATACATTTGTCACAAACCTTATAGAGCATTGAAGGAAAAAAGACAACATCCTACCTGAAGAAGATAGTTTTTAAATTAGGAAATGATTATAAATATCAAGATTAGAATGTTATAAAATTATTTGATATCACTAAAAAAATATTTTTTTATAATTTAGTATCAACACATATATTTGTGTACTCCAATCATCCAATCATCGAATGATTCATATAAATTGTTTATAAATAATGAATCTTGAATTCGATATCAGTTAATAATTATAAATATTTCATATACATTTTTAAATGATTATTTCTGAATGAAATATTAAATATATTTTTTATAGTTTCTTATCCTTCTTCAGGTAGTGAACATGTGCACTAGAGGTTTTGATTTAAAAAAATGAATAAAAATTCCTATCATGCTTCTGTGTATACATTAGTATTTCGGCTACCTGGTATTTTAAGAATAACTGTATTATCGGTTTACGTGAATTTGTGAAAGGAAACTCCGATACTTTTCTTAAAGGTGATATATATATATATATATATATATATATATATATATATCATACATGAAAAAAATATGTATTAATATAAAGTTAACTATTTAGAAAAAAAATATTTACTTTAATTTAAAATGTTATGAATAAAGCTTATTAAAAAATTCTATACAGTTTTTTATTAAAAATATTTTAAAAATATATATTTAGAGTTAAAATTATAATAAATACATGGGCAGTAATTCCGTATTTTTCAAACTGTAATTAATGCCCTTCTAAAGTGCTTGAAGGAGACTCTAAAGGAGTGTCACAATCGAATTTGATAGAACTTTAAAGAATCTATTAAAATAATTATTGTTTATAACAAAAAAAGTAAGAAAACTGAATCAAAAAGTTAACATGGAATCAGAAATAAGAGTATTTCGACTCTAAAATCTAATTTCGAAAAATTTAAAGTATTTTACAAGCTCATCCTACAAACTAAAATTAAATAATGTTATTACAAACTTTAATTTTTTATCTGATACCAATAAAATATTAGTTATAAAATTTTATTGAAATATTTGCTCTGCAATTTTTATATAGTTAATTTTATTCATGAAGAAACGGATGGTCGTCAAATTTTATTAAGCATTTTAGAGGGTTGTGATATAAAAAATACAATATATAAAAAATCAATATGTTGATTGATGGCGAAGATTTCCTGTAATATATGTTTAATATTTAATAATATATTAAACTTTATTTAAAACACTTATTTAAGAAATAGATTTTTTTAAATATAAATTCGTGCATTTAAAATAATGATCAAATATAAAAAAATTAGAAAACTACAATTTAAAACAATATTTTTAAAAGTTCTGCTTTAAACAAAATTTACTTACAATATATATTCAATTAAATTCATGATATAAAATAAATATTTAATATATAATAATTTCTGAAATAGTTTTTATATTCTTATAGTTGAATTCTAACTATTGTGATTATTACTAATATTTTTATACAAATGAGAAAACAATGCATGTTAAGAAAAATTATATATATATTTTGCTCTGTTTAGGTATTAGTACAAATATAAAGATATAATAAAAATATTTTTTTTTTTACAAAGTATTTTACATTTTCACATAGAAATATAATTTAGGAACTAATAAGGAACCAAAAAATATGAATTTAATGTCAGTTTTTCTTTCAAAAATAATAACTAAAGACTTGTTTTTAATTTTTTAATAAATTATAAGCTTTTTATTGATTCTTTCTAAAAGTAAATCTATTATTTTACAAACATTATATCAACTTTTTTACCGAAAACTGGAAAATTCATCAATGAAAGTCAATATTTTTCAATTTAAAAACTTACTTTTTTATTTTTCATTGATTGTATTGAAGTTAGCCTACACTTGTTATTAATTTTTTTTAATGTAATAAAATGTATTAATATACTTTAGGTGATTAGTCTTCAAAATAATGAAAAAGATTGGAACATTTTTAAAAACGACGAAAATTGCACAATACCGCTTATGGAAAATGAAGACATTTTAAACAGTGATACTTCAATAAAACTTTAATAAAAATTCACACGTTAGTAAAATATATAGACATATAATGTTAGATCCTCTTTAAAAAGTGATAATTGAAATTGATTATTCCTTGATAAAAAAATCTACCACGTTAATATTACATAAAACGTTTTATCAACAGTGCGCTAATTTTGTTGAAAAAAAGTTCAATTAAAATGCGTTTTTATTATTTTTTTAAAGAATATTACAAAAAAAGGTAAATTTTATCCGACGATTAGTACGTCGTAATGATAATTAATAGGGTCAACGGATCATATCCACTTCGAAGTATGTCATTATTTACAAAAAAATCTGAAACTTTTTTCTGTTATGAAACCGTTCTGTAATATCTATAAAAAAAACGTATAACGAATGATTTATAATATTTGTTTTTCAAGTTTGTTGTGTTAGATTTGCATTTTATATTATACGAAATGAATGTTCTCAAATAACATCATATATTTAATTTTTTTTATACACTTTTACAAAGTTATGATTTGTAATAAATATGTACGAGTATTTTACGTCAAATCGAAAACCATTAATCATAAATTCAATAAATGTTTGCAATATAAAGTATTTTAGTATAATGGAAATTACAACTACTCTGAAACATATTCAAAAATTTATTAAGGTTTTGAATATCGTTTTTAATATAATAAAGTTTCGTTTTATACATAGACAGTATTTTTATATAATATATAATAAAAGGAGTGTTTTTTTATTATTTCTTGATAAAATATAAATTTATGATGCTTATTTCTTGTCAGTTATTAAAATTCACAGTTTTCTACATTAAAGTTCGACTTTTAATAATAATGCGTTTTTTTAGACATTAACTGAAACTAAAGCTTTTTATATTACTAAGATATTATTTATATAAAAAGAACATATTTTATATATATATATATATATATATATATGAATCCTTTAATTTCCATTTATTATATTGTATAATAAATATAAAGAAATATTTTATTTCTTTGAATATTTTTTCTTTTATATGATTTGTTAGCATGTAGTGCTAAAAAATTCAGTATACACAAAAATATAGAATTTTACTATAAAATACATTAATGTTTTTTGGAATTAAAAAACATTCAAATAGATAATTCAAAAAAAAAATGTTACAATATACTTAAAATTCTAGTATGACTCTTTGTAGAAAACATTTAACACACTCGTGATATTTATGCACTGATGTGAAATGACATTTTTCTGTAGCACGAACCTCTGTTATAATTTAATACTGTTTTATAACCTGTGATAATTTAATCTCTCATTTTTGGTCTGGTTTAACATGTAACAGTGTATTAGAGAAGCTTTGAATTTTTTTAAATAACATGCACGTATGGGTGAATAATTAAATTTTGAATGTGAGTGAGAAAAGGTGGTATCTAGTGAATGCAAGGATTTTATATTTTTAATTATAAAATATTTGTTTGTTTACATTTACTCTATTTGAATTTATTTCTTCCTCTTTATCTCTCATTCACATACACATACATTATGTTTGTTTATATATACATATATATATATATATATATATATATATATATATATATATATATATATATATATATATATATATATATATATGTATATGTATAACCAATTTATTTTGATAATATAAATAACGATGATTCATGTTTAATGTTTATAAAGCTTTTGAATTTTTAGGAATTCATGAAATAAATTCATTATTGTTGCTTTATAAGTGTTACATTTTTTAACGTTCACATTTTGTATTTTTCATAAAAGCTCACACAAAAAGGCAAATGTACTAATATATATATATATATATATATATATATATATATATATATATATATATATATATATATATATAATTGTTATTTACGTTATATACCTGTATTTTGTATTGTCACGTTTTCTATTTCCTCTGTACAGTTACACGAAGTTTTCCACGCTTGAGCAAACTACGAATTTGATGAAGTAATGGATAATATTCCCAAAGTACAATTTTTTCACGGAAGTAATAATCTTTTTGAAATATACGGTAATGGAATTTTAAAAACTGTTGTATATTTTTCGTTACGAAGCTATTTATTTGTTTATTTTTATTAAAAAGTACCGATTACACGTACAAATTAAAGCATACATTTAAATGAAATTTATACCTTTACTGTAGGTGTTTGATTCATCGACAAGAAATACTATTTTTAACTAACATGTGTTAAATAGGAATGGTCGGAGTATAAAGAGTTTTATTCAATGTATACCTTTTTAATTGTAATTGTCTTTATGGTACTTCAATAAAAAATATAATTTCTAAAGGGAAACGTAATAAAAATACATTTAGTATTTTTAAAAATAATTAATATGCATTAATTAGTAATTTGGTAGTTGTATTTTTTGTAACTATTTAACGACAGATGTAAGAAATATTTTTGTAAGAAACCTTTTTTTTAATATATTTCTTTTGGAATTTTATTTTTAATACAGTGTTTTTCAATAATTGAAGAAGCTTTAAAAAAGTAATAAATACACATGTCATTAATGATGTAGCTTTAATATAGCTATACATTTTTATTATTTATTTATTTACTAAAAAATGGATATTAGAATCTCATTTCTTAAAGATTTTGCACTTCCTATTTCTTTTAAGAATGAATAATAAGAAAAAGATTTTATTATATCTACAACTAACAGTCGATATGTATTTTAGTACAATTTTAATTACTATTTTTTAATTTATTCTAGTTATGAAATAGTAATAAACAAAAACATGGGTTGTGACTTTTTTATTGGAAGAGTTAGGTATGTTTTATTTATGAATATTGCGTGGAAATTAATTTTCCTGAGTTGAATCTTTCAAAGAAAGAATGCATATTTTATACTTTTTATTTAGTGAATTTTAATGTAGGTATAAGTATTATTAATATTATTGATACTAATCAAGTGTGAGATATGTGTATTTTAACATACAATCATAACCAAATAACAGCCACTCATCTGTACATATTCATAGATACATACATACATATATATATATATATATATATATATATATATATATATATATATATATATATATATATATAGATAGATTTAATTAATTTTAGTTCAATTTAAACTTCTATTATTAATTTTAAATGGTAACGTATGCTGAAAAGTATTATTTTTTAAAAGAGTTTCTATAATTAACTTTTCACTGTTTTTATTTATATAAACTTGAAAGAATAATATTTTCGGGTAATTTTACATTTTAGTTTTGAAATTTATATTTTAGAATTGGATCAACTACGTTAACTACTATTATTAAATTTCCTTAAAACTGACAGCTGTTAAATCTGATAAACTTGTGTCAGTTTACAGCAACTATAGTTCAAATTAAGCATTTGACACATCTGTAAGACACCTGAAACATACTAGCTATAAAACTGACTATGTGTTTTATATATATATATATATCACAATGACATTTTATTACGAGCTACGTTATGTAAATAATTAATTTTATTTTATTGTAACATTTCTGTGGAACTTGTACTTCATTGTCTTTACACAAATGTTGTAGGTACAAATAAATTTAAATAAATTTTATACATAATCATATATTTAACAAATATATATATATACATATATATATATATATATATATATATATATACTATGAGTTTTTTATCTGTCGTCTAAATAAGGCTTTATTAATTAAGCTGTATGATTATATCGGTATTTGAGAGGTTATATGAATTTAAAAATGTAATTACAAAATGTTATTGAAGCCTTGATTGCTTTCAAATATGTATATATATATATATATATATATATAATAAAACAGGAAATCAGAATGAAATAATTTACTTTTAAAAGTAAATTTGTTTCGAAAACAAAATTGGGCATAATTAAATTCTATCATATTAAATATAATTATATTAAATTGGTTTATGTTCAAAAATAAATAACAACCTTTCGTGTAGCCATTTAACATAATAAAAGTTACTAAAATGAAATAACTTTTATTTTTAGAAAATCATATTCAAAAATAAACAGTTGGTATTTATATACTCGCTAATTTATGAATGAAAAACAATGGCTCTTATACATGACATATTTTTGTATACTTTATTTCGTTCCTCATGTGTAAAATTAAATAGAATTCGTTAAAGCATTTATCTATATTTTTCAATACACGTAGAAATACAGGTGTTTTTAAAAAATCGAACTGTTTTAAGGATTTAGATATGAAAATACTACTTAAACTAGTTAAATAATTCATAACTTTTCAATTATTTATAAAAGATATATTTTTAAATTGATAAAAATATAATTGGAAAAGACTTTTTTAATAAAAACGAACTAACAGTAAATATAGCAATAAAAAATATAGTTTACAGGAACAAAAATTTATCTCACCTTTCTATAAAATTGTTTTAAATAAAATTATATAAAAAAAGTTTATTTGGGTTCAATATTTTTTATTATTAAAATTTAATTTTATTAAATAGATGAACGGTTTTATTGTTAACCAAAAGTTGTTTTAAAAACTGAAATTTACTCTTATACCCATACGTTGTACTCAAATATTTCTAGTAATATTGAATTGAATTCAAGAATTAACGTTATTTCAGTCTTGGGAATGTTAGATACGATTGTTCATATGGTTCAAATAGTTTAAGTTTGTTATAGGAGAGCTTACTTAATGCTAGTGAAATCGTTTCTAGAATACTCTGATAGTATGTAGGATCTGAAAGATATTAGTAAAATTCGGAATATTGAGCAAGTATAGTGAAAAGTGTCTTAAAAAACTCTTATAAACACATATATATATATATATGTATATATATATATATATATATATATATATATATATATATATATATATATATCATAAATTAGATAGACCAAGTGAAATAAGAAAATAGCTAAAACGATTAGTTAATAAAAAAGTAAACAATATATAACATTTATTTTTATATTTTCTCATTTAGAGGATATCAAGTATTGTTCAAATTTCCTTAAAGATTATCTACTTCACGTTTCTTAAATAAAAATGAACACAAGTGTAAGATTAAAACAGAGAATTGTTAAAAAGATATAGGAAAGTATTCAATTATCAATAGGTATAAATAACCAAAGAAAATCAATTACAATCTTGCAATCCGCGACCATTTTCTTTTTCTGTATTTATCTTCAGAAATAAACTAAATAGGGAATATACGACTTATGATTTAGGGTTATTTGAAAGAAACTCCTACTACTGGGCTGATACTACTGACACTCGTATATCCAAACCACGTGTATTATTATTAATATTTGTGGATTTTAAGGCCTGACGAGTCATGATCGTTAAGGTATTACTAGTATTAAAGCAATTAATTTATAAAATATAAATGTAAAGTTTATTAGATTCCTATTTAGTATATTAAAAACTTATAAAAAATTGTTTCAAGTACTAATTTTTAAGTGTGTAATTTATATACATATAAATAGTTTTGAATGAAGAGTTATTAGTTATAAACATTCACATGTTACATGCTTATTTAAAACCAGTTTTTATTTCATATTACTCTTATTATGATTTTTCTTACTTTGAGAACGGTTAAAACAATGTTATGTTACTATTGTGGATTAAAATAATAAAAATCTTAAAAAATTTGAACTTCACTATTTTTTTTAAATGACAAAGCCCCTTGTTGTATTTATTTTAGAAGTAATTATTTATTATTATTCTCAAAAACTACAAATAATATTTAATGCAACTAATATATATATATATATATATATATATATATATATATATATATATATAAATTATATGCAGTAGCATTCTACGTCAATATTTTACATGGATTTTACATATAAATAAATGCACTTAGTTGAATTATTAAGCATTATATAATAATTCAATGTACATACGGAAAAAAGCCACATCAAACCCTAAATTTATCTTAAAATATGTCGTGCAATCTCGCGAACGAAATATGTACTGCGCGAGTAAAAAAAGCACATAATTTCTGGATGGCGTGTTACGAGTACATTTTAATCTTCATCGTAAAGAACCTTATATTTTAACTGTAAAGTTTTGTTGCAAAGCCGGAACATAACCGGAGATTACAGACACTGCCTTAACTGTGACAAAGTGAAAATTATCTTTTTCTTAACTGTTAACTTTGGTGTTTTGTGTGTGTTATATATATATATATATATATATATATATATATATAATATGTATGTGTTTGTGTATACGTTTTTTATTTCATTTCTTTGTATTATATTCAGGAGCGCTTAAATATAAATTGAGCAATATTTTCTACGAACGAATTTATTATATTTGACATTTCATAGGATCGTAATTTTCCTTATGAGTTCATTTAATGCATAATAAAATTTATATTTACGAGCTTTCTTTGAACAATCTAATACGTTTAATATATTTAATAACATATTTAGAAATTAATTGATTTCGAAGTAGGGTTGCATAAACATATACACATATCTGAGTGTAAATATATATATATATATATATATATATATATATATATATATATATATATATATATATATATATATATATATATATATATATATATATATATATATATATATATATTATTGTTATTTATTGAGAATACTGATGTTATTTGATAGTTAAGGTGCTGTTTTGTCGACTAAAATTAATTTTAAACGATTTTATGATACTTTCCGGCAATTAAATTAAATAACAAAAAATTAAAAAACAAGATATTAAAAAACAAGTTTATGCTTTCAATGAAATTAGATAATTAAATTAAATTACAATTTATATGCATTTTTTATTTTCATTTTCAGTCTTGTTATTATCAATTTTGATAAATGATACCAACTATCGATTAAACATTTATTTAATATCAATATTTTCTTCTTTAATACATAGAGTTACATAAATATGCATATGTATAAGATTAGGTGATATTTAATTATATTTTATTAAAATGTTTTTTTCTTAGGAAAAAAATTAATATTTGATTGATCAAAAAATTGATTGATATTTTTCTTGTATTGAAAATTATAAATAAAGTTTTCAAGTCTTAATTTGAAAGTATGCCTACAATGTATATATGTTTGTTTAGGTGAATAAATTAAACGTATATTCGAGTTCAAGATTGGTTTTGTGAGTCGGATCGTTCTGATCGCTGGGGAGTTTTATAAAAGTCAATACAGATACGGGTCGAGTGTAAATTCGGGTTATGTGATCCATGTTATATATTTCACTGCGAAAAATAATTGTTATATTTACACAAGTAGTATAGAAAGGTTATAGGCGTGCCCTTTTTTCAGTAAATTGAAGCGGTTTGAAAATCAATGATATACGTGTATACTGGTTCGAATGAGTTGGGTTATATAAAAATCCATGCGGGTATGGATATGGAATTGTTAAATACTGGACATATTGAACCATATATATATATATATATATATAAATGAATTTAAATTCAATCAGTAAAGGTTTAAGCAATAATAAAATAGAGGTTTTTGTTAAAAATGCGATTATTTTGAATGTGCAATAAGCTTATTTGTTACTATTTCTAAAACAGTCGAAAATAAACTGTCGAAAATAAATGTGTTTTAGAAATTTCAGTACATTTAATTTTTGATTTCATTTTAGACTACGAAATCATCAAACATTTTAATAATTGAAATATTTTTATAGGTATTTGTTTATGTAAAAGTTTTTGTGAGTTTAATAAAGTATTTTAAGATAATGATTATAATCAAAAAAAGATCGAAGTTGAATCTTAAACATAAGCCTTGTCATATGAAGTACTAATAGTCTTTTTATTAGTTTATTGCATATATGGAAATGTCACATTTTTTTATTCGTAAGTAATAAATATTGAGTTATAAAAATGAAGGATCATTAATAGAGTAGAAAACTAATTATTTGTATTTCTTTGTTTCTTTTTAGGTTACTGTATTTTTTAATGTTTTTTTTTTGATTTTCACACTTGAACTGTTTACAGGTGTATTTCAATTTTTGAAATATACCTGAAGATAAAAGTACTAAAATCAATAGTGAATAACAAAAAAATAGCATTCTAAAAGGAAGCAATGCAAATTTAAAAAATGAAAAAAATACTGTTTAATTTTGTAATCAGATTTAATATCACTTACATTATTTTAGAATAATCAGTTAATTCATATGTCTGAGCATCTCAAAAGTTAGATACGATGCAACTGTGCCCTATTATTGACTGCAGATATTATAAAATATACTGTCTATTTTTTACTATAATTATTCAATAATTAATATATAATTATTTAATATTAAGGAATTATTTTATAACATTTTATAAATGATATAATTACATCAAATGTAATTCAGGAATCTGAGATATCCTTAATGTTAGAGAAAAATTTATTATGTTATTAAAAAAAAACACTAATATTAATGTTTATTTAAATAAATATGAAAATAATATTACATGGATTAAAGAAAACTATCTATCTTCAGTTATGAATATTTAAACGAGGGTTTAAATAAACTGTTCAAGGTACATTACTATTCTGAAGGTAATTGTATTTTTTTTGAAACTGCAAATATTAAGAAAATGATATTTTTCTTAATCGTATGTATTTCATGATAGTAAACAGACACAGCGCCGTAAGAAGATAAAAACTCTACAATGAGAGAATAAATTATATTTAAATAATATTTGAAAAATATTTTTAAAACGAAATTATGGAATGGTGTAAAAACGCTATTAAATTAAGACAAAACAATTAAATAAAGCAGACTAGTTTGTTATCTCTCATAATATATATTATGAGAGATAACAATTCTCGAACAGGGAATAAATCCGTTAAACAATTATTCATTTTATAATTTTTAATATTATAAATGTCTAGAAAAATATATTTATATTTTAAAAAGCAACACTCAATACTAAAATGTAATTATTAAAAACTTAAGACAAAAATATAGATTAATATATTGTAATACAATTATTAACAATGCACACTTATACATAATGTCTGAAATAGTTTTAAGCTGACGTACAGCGACATTAAAATTTTTACACACACACATATATGTATATATATATATACATATATATGTGCATATTCATACATGGATACATGTGTATGAGAAGTATTTTTGTTACGTCCAGCAGAATTTCAGATTAGCATGTTACAGCTTTAGAAATTTGTTTGTGGTTTTGAGAGATCTTGTCACGTTAAGCGCAAACTGTCATCTGAGAACTTAATGGTTAGTACACTAAACACGTAATACTCTCTTGTTACAATTAACAAACTATTCCAGAACCGGCCTGGAACTTGATGTAGTTTGGTACAATAAAGAGAGTTTTCAATGAAATCGGCGAAGTGAATATTGATAGTTGAGTACACTATTTTCATAAACAAAATGACTTTGTGTCATTTTATTTATTTTGATCCTTGATATATTCAACTTGTTATATTAAATAATAAGTATACATATATATATATATATATATATATATATATATATATATATATATATATATATATGTATATACACTTCGAATAAATAAAAGTTTCAAATAATTAAAATAGTAGAACATTTAAAATTCTATTTGTTTACAACTTTATTACATTTTTATATCTTATAACGAGTACACGTTGTGAAAAACATTTTCTTATTTTAATTTACTGCTGTTTTTAACGTGCGTTTAAGATTTTATTACGTAAATATAGAAGTATTTTATGTTTGTAATATTATCAAGTCGACTATAAACAATTTCTTATATATATATATATATATATATATATATATATAAATGATTAAATTAATTGCAAAATTTATATAGTCTATTGTACGTTCAAATAAGAATAATGTTGACATAAACACATGTAAAAAGACTGTATTTTAATTGCAACTTGTATAAAATTTCGTACTAATTATTCAGTATTTTAATCATTTACTTGGACATGTATATTATTAATATTTTAAAGATTGCTACTTCTGATTATGATGTGTGTTGGGTTTAAAATTATTGGTATGATGGTGACAATAATTGCAATAATTCTTATTTTATTAATACTTAGACGTGTCCTTAGATGTAGGAATACTTTCAAGAGAAAAAAAAATGTGAAATAAAATAATAACGAATAATTATTGTATAATTCGAGACTGAAAAAGAACCACATTTATAGCACATCATTTTGAAAAATATAATTTTAAATATAAAATATATGAGTGTTTTAAGTATCAATTAGAAAATAACTATTTTTACTAAGGAACTAGTCGCATGTATTACATTAAATTAGTTTTGAAAATAAAATAACTTAGTGCAAGTATGTATACATGATTCCTTGTATATTTTATATATATATATATATATATATATATATATATATAATATGTATGTGACATATTTCATTCAAAGTTTTTTAATCTAAAATCACAGCATAATTATAAAGTAATAAGCAAGAGCAATATCTGCTTCAAGTTATAGAAGTTAATAATAACGTGTTTGTTTTTAATTGCGGTGTATTTGATTGATTGACTTTTTTTGATTATCTGGTAGATTGCAATGTCGTGTTTTATGTAATTGTGATTGCTATAAGGTTATTCTGTTATTAAGTTCAGTTGAAAATACTTCATTTTAGTACAAACAACATTGATTGACGTTTCATCAAAATATAATTTAATCCAAACTGACATTCTTAAAAAATATTGAAAATCAAATATGGAAAAAGTATTAAATATATTCATGTCATCAAATGTGAAATTAGAATATTTCGAATACGTGAAATGTATGAAAAGATTTTTTAAACAGAGTATTTTCGATTTAAAATCTTTTAATATTTATAATATATTTTTATAAAATATTCCAGTAATTTTTAGATTATAATATGATTTATTTTTAAGTATTAATTTTTTATAGTGTCTAGAAAGTTTAATATGAAATACGAGTATACGGCAAGTTTGCGAGTTCGAAAATTAGATCACCTAATATTAAATTCATAGCGAAACCCGATATTACATTTTATTATTTTACTAGATTTTCGAGATTCTCTATATGTGTTTCGTTTTATACATTTCTATATTTGACAAGACGACAATATTTATTATTAAATATATTTTAAGGTTTATTAAAAATAAGATGTTTTTTCTTATATTTTTCGCTTTACGCACATACATGTGTTATATATATATATATATACACTTTAGTATTTTTAGGATAAAACTTAATAAATATGCATTGAAAGACATTACACGCAAAAAATCAACTATTAATAATACTTTGTCATATTTTTTTTCGTACATGTGAATGATTTAGCATATATTTATATTTAAATGTGTTTATACCAACTCATGTATCAGTATATATAAATATAAGAAAGACTACATTATTAATTTTCTATATTATATGTCAATATAGAAAACACGATATAGTTTTTATAGTTTATTATGGGTTTATAAATGGAACATAGTTCATTGGACAAATGAAATACTATTTTAAATAATAATTTAATTTCTAAAATGATTGTTCTACTTTGTTATTGATTATTTTTAAAATATGCATTTAGAATTTATACATTTAACATTTTTGTAAACATATTTTTTGTACTGACCAAATTCGCTTTCACGAATTAATTTTCAGTCTCTACATTGCACAAACACATTTATGTCCAAAGCATACAGTAATTGATGCAGCAAAAATTATCATTGATCAATGTTGTAATGGTTTTTTATACATTTTGATTTAGACGCCATTATTTTCTGAATACTTCGTCTTCACCTTTGCACTATAAAATCATTTCGCAATCAGAATGTTCATAAATCATTATTAGAATAATCAATAATCAGTTATTAAATATTTGATTAGAATAAGTTTTGAAATATGTAGTTATAAAAATAGAAATATGAAATATGAGTTTATTTTTTAAAATATTTACAGTTCTTGTAATAAATTTTTGCGAATGAAAGTTTAATTTAACTAAGTTATTTCATTAAAATCATTTAGGCTTTCCTTGAATTCTGGTTTTCTACCACCAATTAAGATTTACATCATTTTCACGTAGATGGTTGAACTCTAATCAGTTATGATGGTTTAGTCTGTAATTAAAGATTTTAATGAAATAACTATGAATAACGATCACAAAGGAAGACTAAACAATAACGAGACATTTACTAATTACTGTAAAAGTTGTAAGGTAATCAATTTAACATAGACGAATCAAAACTGCATGGAATATAATATTTTTAATTAAAATTTGTAGATAAAAATAGTTTTTACATAATGTTAATGATATAATTTTAATTTTATTCTTTTCATAAAGATTTGACTAAACTATTATATATATATACACATATATATATGTATATATATATATATATGTGTGTGTGTGTGTAATTGTTCATACAATTTAAAAAAAATGAAATAACAAAAAGAAGTTACATTTTATATTGATTAATTTAAATTATTAACGATTTTGTTAATTATTCTTTTGTTGTATATACATTATATATTTGTGTACTAAATACGATTTTATCTGATTGATTAATAAATTGTTGTAATTTAAATTTTCAATATGTACATTCTTGAAACTTTCTTGACACTTTCGTATCAGTAGTTAGTGTTTTAGATGATACAGATATGAAATCTTTGAAACAACTAATACTTCATGCTATAAATACTTAATAATTACTTCATGCTATAAATACTGCTGTTTGAATGGAATTTAAATCGATTTCATATATTTATCAATTATAAAAAATAAATTTATTACTTTCATTTGTAATTACTTAAAATAAAAATGATACTCTTTTTTCAAATGGCTGTTAAATGTAAATTTTAATTTTCTGACATAAAAACAAAATATGTAAGCACCGTATTTTATTCATTATTTACAGTAAACACATTCTCATTTGAATGTAATCAAAACCTGTATTTCACTCTCAATAAAACTCGAGTTGTTTTTTTTGAAGATTTCGTTTTAAATGTGATTTACGAAACAAATTTTCAACTGCGAATTCAATCGAATACTTTTTTTTTATTTAATTAGTAAATTAATCGGAAATCTGTTTTCTGCAATAGCAAAACTCAAACGAAATTTAATTTTATTTCAACCAAACGGGAAGTTAATCATTCGTAAATTTAATCAACAACGAAAACATTGTGTGCCATTAAACTTTTTACTTGTAAGCTCTGCGCTCTTAAATCTTTCAAGTACATACACAGTACATAAATCCCTTGCAACTTCACTTCGACTTGTCCTTAATTAGCATCTGTTAGATTAACATAGTTTAGGGTCTAATTCGTGCACTGAATAATAAGTAACATGGTGACAGCGATTTTCATATAAACAATTCGAATCAAAATATTATCTCAAATTTCGTTTGATACTAAAAAAAATTTTTATATTCAAAATGAAGTTCTTTCATTTTATCAAGTTCATCAGAATTTTCATGAATTTAAATAGTAATAAATTATGTACAATGATGTACAATATATATATATATATATATATATTATATTATATTATATTATATGTTTGTATATATATATATATATATATATATATAAATAAATAATAAAATTTGTGGAAGCATATAGCATAAAACGCATTTTGATAAAAATAATACTTTTGAAAATTAACAAAGTGTATTGTGCTGTGTGCGATTTTTTTGTATCTTATTAAATAATTCAAAAATATCTTATATTATACTATTATTTGTATGGATATTCGTTTTTTATTAAAAATAATTTTATCTGTAGAAATTCACTTAAGTAGCAATTTGAATTTTAGTTTAACTGTCGTATACTATGTGCGTTTATTTAATAAATATAGAGTAATTTATCAATCCTATTTGTAATTTAGTTCAGATAAAATTTAATATACTTAATACACATAATAAATGACACGTTGTGAATTAAAATAGAGTACTCAGATCGGATAATTCTACATTTTGGTGTAGTTAGTTCTCAGTGGTTAAATTTAAACTTATGAATATAATGAATCAGTAACTTCGATTTAAATGTATAAATTTGTATGTGTGATATATTAATAGATATAATTAATATATTACTACTCTGATAAATCATTATTATTTTTTATCTTAGAAAATTGAAATTTCTTCTCTATGTCAAACAATTGTTAACAGCCCAAATTTCTAGGCATGTCTTTAAGTCAAGTATGACAAAGTCGTTGGAACGAATTTGTATATAGTTATCAAAATAAAATCATGTTCTTAGTTTTAAAGCAGTAAAATTTTATCTGAATATTGGTAGAAAAAGTAATATGCTTCAGTTTCGTTTGGTTATATATATATATATATATATATATATATATATATATATATATGTTAATTTAGGTTAATAGTATAACATTAAGTAAACATATAATCACAGAATATCGATGTAACAGATATATGTACTTGATTAGAATTCTGTTCTAGTAATAATACACAATCAACAATTTGATTTAACTTTAAAACAAACTATTTGGTATTAGCGAACATTTATTATTTCATTTTCTTAGAACAATTGTAATAATTATATAAAAACATAGATTTATTATATCTCGGAAAATTAGATTGCTGCTTATTTAAAGAAGAATAAAATTTGATAGATTATATAATATTGAATAGCCTAACTTATTTTGTGCCTAATAACCTAACTAACTTGTGTTTGCAGAATTAAGTATTATAGTCACTTATGATTTCCATATCAGATATGATTGAACATTGTATGTATATATATATATATATATATATATATATATATATATATATATATATATATATATATATATATTTGCGTGTGCTTGTATATGTCTGCATATTTATTAATGTATAGATTTTTATGTATGATTATTTTTGATATATAATGAAATTGATTGTGCTGCGTTTATTTTATTTCAATAATCATTAAACGTTCAAATATCGTTGAAAATTTTTTCACGTTTCATTTAAACTTTTCTGTTTGATTGATGAAGCATATAATTTGCTTGAACTGCGAACTTTTTATTACTTTATTTTACGTTCCATACCATGCTTAATGTTTTAATGTCAATTACAAAATTCACAAACTTTTTGATTATTTAATGATTTTATGTCTTCTTTTTTCCGGTTATGTGAATATATAAACTCAAATGCGTATTAAAACTCGTAAATAGTCGATAATTAAATAATATGAATAATGATTTATCTATGAATTTTTATAAATCAAAGTAAATATATGAATATATATTATACAGTTTATTGTAGATAATTGAGAATTATTACAATGTTAATTCCCATACTATATATATATATATATATATACATATATATATATATATATATATATATATATATATATATATATATATATATATCAGAGTGGTTGAAATTAGAGTTGGTGTTTTCTACAAAAGTAATTGAAAGTTGGAAATTTAATAACTTAAATGGAAAATATAAACATAAATGTATTTTATTTTATTGTCTAACTAATTGAATGAAACGAAGTATACTGAAATGTAAACAAATAAATAATAGGGTAAAAAATAGTAATCAATATCAACAAATATACTAAAATATACTAGCATCTAAAATGGTCATATGAATGGAGTTTCAAATGGAAATATTTGATTCATAAATTCCTAATAAAATTTAAATTTACAATTAAAAATACGATGATTAAGTGCCGATGATTGTAAATTAGTTTTAATTTCAATCTAGCATCGGGCGCTAATGACCTTAATTATCGATACGCCTTTAAATCCCAAATAACTAACTAACTTAATTAAGCAGTTACTTTGTTAAACTATTAACCATTATCACAATATAGTTCCGGAAATGTGGTTCCATTCACATTCACAAATGAATTGTTTATCCCACAAATTACCAAACTTTTTATGATCTAAAAGTGTTTAATAATTGATTATTGTTCATAGTTGATTGCTGCTTGTATTTATTGACATGGAGATTTCATCATATATTCAGTTTTTTTTATCCGCTGGAGCTCTCAGTATGGGCATTAATAAAAATCAAAATGATTAATAATTATTTATTGAATATTTTTAATCAAAAAAATGTTTATGGTCTGAATAAAAAATTAAAAAAAAAATATTAACCAATATATTTAAGTTACAAATATATAAATATTAACCATTATTTTCATTCATTGAGAAAATAATTGTCTCTAATGCAATAAATTTTAGCTCATACAACATTCTAAGTGAACTTAAAAATTATATTTAAGTACTACAGAAGTAGTAAATATATTTAATTTCGATTTTGCTTTTTCGGTTCACGTTGTTTTTTAGCAAGGAAAAGATAATGTTGCTTAACTAATATGCCTGAATCTTGATATTATTTCGAAAATACAAATACGAAATATTAATTAATTTAGGTTATAAATTGAGAAAATGTGATTTGTTATGAATAATGTTGATATTTCTGAATGTATTTTTAAATATTGTTCTGATTACATATTTTAATATGTGATTTAATTTTTGATTATAATGAACATTCTGTAGTTATAATTGACATTTGTGTTCATAATATCGATAATAAATTGAAATATATGTACAATGTTATGCAATTAAAATTGAATGTAATATGTAAAACATCATATTTTATGTATATTAATTAAAAGTTATTTTTATTAAAAATATACATACAATTTTAGTTACAAATATAATAAAAGTCCGTATCGTATTATTGTTCAAATTAACTAATTATTTATATTACTATATAGAAATTAAAAAAATGTTTGGTTTGACTGCAGTTCTATGTAAATTGTTACACTTTTTGAAAATTAATTTATCGTTTGCATAAAACACTCTTATGATAAATAAATCTTAATTCGTATTCAAAATTCATTAAAAAAAACATCTTTGCTAAGAAAAATTCTTTATAAAAGATTATAGTTTGGATTTTTGCATGTCTTTTATATATGGTTATTTTTCTTGAGTAAATTCAAGTTATTCTTCAATTCGTATTTACTACGATTAGTTTATAATTATGCTATCTCAAATTAAATATTTTGAACTGTTTAAAAGATCCATCTAAAGATGATTTTTGGATATGTGTTTTTTAATAAATTTTGAATATGAATTAAAATTTATTTATCATAAAAGTAAGCTTTATGCAAACGATGAATACATTTTCAAAAAAGTTTAAAAATTAGTCAACCTTCGTCTCAGAAAGAAGAATTCAAGAGAATCTTCGACGATTGAAACGAAATAACTAAAAAGTAAATTTATCTCAAATAACTTCTAATTCTATCAATATTGTTGTATTATTCTTAAAATACTAATTTAATTTATGGGTTGTCTATCAATATTATACGAATATATATATATATATATATATATATATATATATATATATATATATATATGTATGTATATATATATTATACGAATATATATATATATATAAACGAAGTACAAAACTGAATGGTAATATTTTGATAAAAGAATCTAAATTAAAAACTTCTCCGTGTACATTTATTTATTCTCATATAAATATGCCTTAAATATGAACATACACACACCCACACAAACACAACACACATACTCATATATATATATATATATATATAATTGTTATGAGTAAAAATAAATCGTCGATATTGCAGAACCGTTTCTTTCAATTTATTTATCTGTTTTATTAACAATGACATTTTACCATTAATATGTTCTTTTGAGATATTTCACATTTTAACAGAAGAATCGAACAAGGTAATATCTCATTGTGTTCCGTTTATATCTCTTTGTATAAAAGAGAAAATTTTTTACGTATTGAAAATATTGACATGAACAATATTATGGATAAATGTAAGCGTTCCACAGATGACAAGGTAAAAAATTAAAATGTGCATGATGATACTCATGGCAGCACTGTACCGTGGAAATACATTGTTTACAAAATTTGCAACGTAAATATTTGTTCACGCATGCAGAAACAATATTCAGTATAATTTAATGAAGTCACCAGCTGTTTTTTAATATGGTTATATATTTTTTTATGACGGCGCCTATATTTGACTTTTCAAGTATATCAATATTGTTTTTGTTTCAATTCAAGTGCTGTTCAACAAGACCTTTTTATATTTTTGATCTATTTTAATTAAATATGCTTGTCGTTGGAAGGTTATCGATAATATTATTTTGTATAATTATTGATATCGTATTCAAAATATTTTCTAAACATACTGAAAATCAAACTATAATTTCAAGGGGAAAAAAATTCTATATTTTTATTGTACGAATATATATTCTTTTTACTATCAATAGTTTATTAATTCAACAGAATATTTTTTTAAAATAATTATAAAATTTAATTAGTCAACTTCATTATTATATTAATTATTTTCTTAAGGTTGTTCAGTTCGGTTTTTGTTTACTAAAATGGTACAAACTAACAACTAAATGTGTTTACTCTTTTTACATTAAAAAAGAATTTGTTGATATTTTAATGAGCATTTATTTAAATATAAATATAGTCAAGGAATAGACAGAACTATTATATCTGGTGGGATTATAGTTGAGTTTGAAAAGATTTCTAGGACACTGCAAAATATATACTAGGGGGCTTCGTCCACTGCTAGCTTTGTTCACCAACCCCTGGGATCACTACACTCGCCCACTTTTCAATTATAAGTTTGTACATGTAATCGAATGAAACAATAAACATATTTTTTAAAACTCATTGTATCTATATAATTATTATCAGATACACTTTTTAGTTTTTTGTGACTAAACACTTTTATGTATTTATATATATATATATATATACATGTCTCAAACTCAACTTTAATCCCGCTAGATATAATAGGAGGCTTCGTCTATTCATGGATTATTCAATGTTTTCCAATTATTTCATTAGCTTCGGTCTTCCATCTATGTCTGGATTTTTCTCATAATCATAGTTTTTAGTCGTTCTCAAAAAAAAGAAAGACTTTAATATTATCTCATCGTCCATTTATTATGATGTTTCGACCGATTCTATTTTCTTGATAGCTTTCTGTAATTTATGAAGATAAAGCTTAGAGTTTATAATATATAAAGATATTAGAAAATATTTAAAGAACATAAATAAGTCGTAATAGTTAACTACATGAGTGCTAAAGTTGTATAATGGTCAAAAGGACCATAAAGGTATATTGACTTGTTACTCTTGATCTTTTTGAACCACACTTGTTTTTCTGTACATTCACTAATTTTAAATGTTACAAAGTACATCCACTAATTTTAAATGTTACTGTCAAATAGTTGATGACTCTATAGCAAAAAATAATCATGGTGAAATTCCTAAATAATTTATATGGATCAACTATTTCAATAGATACCTAGGAAGAGTGATTGCAGGTGTACTTTTATGTGTTCTATGAGTATGAGAGTCTTATATTTTTACTTAAACCAGGGTATTTTTTTTAATTTGTGAAAAATATAGATATTTCTCATAACATTTTTGGAATTCACATTTACTCTCATGATAGAGTTTTACAATTCTATGTAAACCAGAAAAATGTTCAATCATCGATTATTACATTTTTTTAGAATTAGATATGTCTTTAAATTGTTTTTTAAAGAATATAATTAAAAATTAATATTCACAGGTTTACTATCAAAAGACTATAGTAGTTTTGTTCCACTTTCAAAATTTTCAATAAATTACACGAAATTATTACTTTTATAGAACAACATCAATTAATAATTTAACTTTGTATTTTTGTTATAAAAAGGTGTGAGATATATAAACATTTCTATCATTTAACTTGTAAAAACTATTAAAATTTACACTCATAAACTGTATCATTTTTTAGAACAAAAATAATTATTTAATTAAAATATTATAAATTATGTATAGTTTATTAATAATTGTAATATATATATATATATATACATAAATACATACATAAATACATACATACATATATACACACATATATACACAATATACTTTGTGTGTGTATTTATTCGGGTATTTAGATTTTGAATTATTTTATACTGATATATAAATAATTAATATTTTAATAAAAATATGTAACTGTATATCAAAAAGCTATTTTCGGAATTTAATTAATTTTTGTAGGTATAAAGTACCGTTTTTTTATACGTGTATTAAAATATGTCATTATATTAAATAAAAAACGATTAGTTATTAAAGAATGTCTGAAATTTAATGTACAGATTTTTTATTACTAGTATATATATATATATGTGTGTGTGTGTGTTTGAATTAATTGATCATAAATTAATTTGTCAACTTTAAATGATTTTTAACTCTTATAATTTTGTAAATTGCTGTAAATATGTAATGTAGTGTTTTTACTTGGAAAAATTATACAGATCGAGCTTTATCATTGATTTTATTTCGAGATCATATATATATATATATATATATATATATATATTATGATATTAAAGTTAATATCGATATTTCAGGTACGAAATAAACACTAGATACACTTTTTTCAAAGCATAATATAAACTCTAAATTTATAAAAGTTTGGTACTGATATTGTGTATTTATTGATTAAGAATCGTTTCAAAAATATATTATTCTTAAACGTAAGACAAAACGTTTTTGAACTAACTTAACACATAAAGAACTAAAACGATATCACTGGCTATACTTTTGATATTATCGAATCAGTAAAAGGCTGAGACGACATTGTGGATGTCATATTGTGAGACGAACTGATTTTAGATAAGTACAGAAAATACGAAATTGAATTAAGATATCGAAAAGACTGAAATACATTTGAGCGTAAGAGCAAAAGATAAAATATCTTGACTCGTCAACAATGACAAAAAACGTACAGAAAACTAAAGATCGCAAAAAGAAACGCTTGATTGAATAATATGTATGTGGGTCTTTACGCAGCAACGGATTTAAAGATGAAAATGATATCGAAGATGTAGTTTTCTCTGTTATTATTCGTCTGTTATCTCTGTTTATATATATATATATATATATATATATATGGATGCATGAGAATATTTTTCATTATTCTTCATACAATACATGATTTTTTTGTATTTAAATTTAATCTCTAAGTATATATCATTTTTTATATAAGGTTTGATACAGATTTAATATTATAACAATTATTAACAAATAATTATTACTAATTAATTAAAAAGTAAATATTTTATTATTTTTTTCAACATTGTCGGGATTAATTCTTGTTAAACACAAAAACTGAATTTAAAATTCTTATTTGATAGCGTCATGTTTCTAAAAAGAAGTTGAATGTTTATCAGGATGTTTATTTTCTTATTTTTTATTGAAAACTAGCATTTTATCAATATTTCAATATTCTTTTTATAATTAATTCACTACTCTCTTATGTAAAAATATGTCTTCATATAAAAAATAATTGAATTAGTTTTCTTAATATATAAATATAATTTATATCAAAGTTCCAAGAAAAAGTAATTGAATAACTTTAGTTATAAGAAATATTATTAGTTTGTTAATTTCTGGATCTAAAATTAAATTTTACGGTTATAATCTAAATGAAAAGAAAAAAAAACATGAAATAATGAAAATTAATTTTTTAACAACTACATAAACAACATTGTTTTTAGTTTTAATAAGCATAATATTAATGTATTTATATATCACTCTAAAATATGAAATATATATATATATCTATATTTACACAGAGTAACTGTATAAATTGATAATCCTTCTAAAATTGTTTTAAGAGAATTAAATGTTTAAAGTTCGTGTATCATAAATCAATCAAATATCTTATTATAATAATACAATTATGTGTATAAGTTTTTATACGAACTAAAATCTGTTCTGTAAGTATCAGACATTATCTTCAAGCTTTTCAGAATCTGATATCTCGGAAGCACATTGTAATTATTATATACGATACATGTTTTTGTGCATTAATGGAACAAGCTTACACCATTAAACAATTTGTAAGAGAATATGTAGGGTAATTTACATTCGCTTTCAAAATGGTACGACGAGATAAAAAGAACGCAATGATTTTATCGATATCTCAAAATGCAACGCAAACATTATGCCCTTATAAAATGTTTAATGTAAGTCCTTTAATGAGCCGTTAGTATGCTGTTACAATTAAGATTTTTATGAGTTCAAAACAATAATTTTATTACTAAGACATTGGAGGAGATTAACTTATTTTTTT
This sequence comes from Acanthacorydalis orientalis, assembly GCA_034766995.1. NCBI lineage: Eukaryota > Metazoa > Arthropoda > Insecta > Megaloptera > Corydalidae > Acanthacorydalis > Acanthacorydalis orientalis. The sequence goes on from CM068319.1 coordinate 19,167,901, forward strand.
ATTTTAATTAAATTAGCTACAGGTAAATTAGTTCAAAAAAAATTTTTAAATACATTTCCTTGGAAGTGTATTTATATAAAATACTTTTTTGAAACTAATCTAACCTGACAGAACCTGAGCTGATCTGATCTCATCTGACACAACTAGACCATGATCAAATTAGATAACATCTGATAAAACCTGACAAACAATGATCTGACAATCAATTTGACCAGATATGAACAGATCTTACCTGATCTGATATGATATGCACTAAACCTAGATCTAATTTTAATACACGTAAATGGAAGAAAGATTTTATTGAATAATCGTTTAGTACATTTTAAAAAATGTTATTGTTTCAAAGAATTGCTTTTTGAAGAAATGAATTTGGAAATTTTTTCAACTGCGATTTAATTTAATGCTTTTCTTTAGGTTTATGTTTTCATTATGATAAAAGATAATTCTTTTTAATATTTAACCTATCCAGATTTGATCTGATAAAACTAGACATGATCTGAATTAACTGAATACCAATGAAAATATATTTTATTGTAAGCTTAAACTTTTGAAAAACTGCATTTTTAACTTACTCTGTACTGTTCTTTCGAATATTGTTTTTTAAGAGTTTTATTTCTAACAATCGTATTTCAATAATTTTCTCACTACGATTTAACTTTAATCTAGTCTTTTAATTTATGTGTTCGTTTTGAAATTTAAGCACTCTTTAACATTGAAGGTGTCGTATATTTTACAAAATAATTTGTATTTTTTTCCAATATATAAATAGCTTAAATCTTTTTCCAATATTAACACTGTTATTTTCTATAATTTCATTTGCAGTTGCAAGAAAATTTCCTCTATCACTTGTTCAGAACAATTTAATTACTCGGTAGTTGTTACTACGAGTATTGAATGATTAGTAAGATTACATGTTCAAATTAAATTAAAAATTATATTAAATGGCATAAAAGTTATAATATGTTTAAGTGGTCACATTTAAAAAGTATGGAATTATATGAATATGAAGAAGGTATTTACGTAGTGTTTCTAATGAACATGAAACATTTAAAAATATTTACACTTATATATATATATATATATATATATTTATATAATTACAAAATCCTCTTAAACTAATTATACCACACTTGAATTTATTCCTAATGTGCAAAAAAGCTAAAACATAAAATTCTCAACTTTTATACAACATCCGCATAATGATTTGAATTTCGTCGAGTAACAAACGTATCCCTAGCTACACACTGTCGAGGTAGTGTGTGGATATAAAGATAACGATGTGATTTCGGTCGAGGGTGGTTAGTTCTCTACCTGCAAAATCCGGATATAAATAAAACGGATATCTTGCAGACATATACCTTTACAAACCTGAAAAGAAATGACGTGCACATATCGGAACCTTTCGCAAAAAAATGTCTCTGAAATATTTTTCATAGTTCCTACGTCTGTCCGATGAAATGAGCTTTGTTTAAGGATACCAAAAGGGTTTCGTATAAAGAGATAGATTCCTATATAAAATATCGTCTCTGTTTTTAAGCAGGTACACTTTTTTGTGTTGCATTTAAACAGTTTGATGTTTATATGCACATATGAATATATATATATATATATATATATATATATATATATATATATATATATATATATATATATATATATATATATACTGATATAAAATAGTCATTTTATATCAAACAAATATAATAACATAAACAAAATAAAATTTAAAAAAATATATTTGTATACAAATGAATAAAAATGGTATTAAATTGAATTTAGATTTCTGGTGTTTGTTGTTTTTAATATAAACATAAAAATAAATTAATAGATCTCTATTGAAGAAAACTAGTTTCTCTTTTAATCATAATTAAATAGAAATAGAGCAAGAACCTTTTTTTTAATGTATAGTGTAAAAAATATGTACGTGTATATATATATATATATATATATATATATATATACATATATATATATATATATATATATACATATATAAATGAATGTATGTATTTGATTATGCATGTATATAACGTTTGAAGTATAATGTAAAAATGCAATTAGATTTGAATGACTATCAAGAATACAATAGTAAGCTTCTAAAAATAACTTTATATATGTATATATACTTCCTCGACTTATTAAAAATAAATAAATATATGTGTAAAACGAGCGTTTGTAAACACTATTTTTAATATTTATTTTGTTGTTAGTATTGTAACTTTTATTTAATATAATCTTGATCACATAAATTAATAATAAAATTATAGATTGTTGACATGAGTATAATATTTATTATTTATTGGGTTATTGAATTAAATTATTAGTATTAATAAAATAAAATAATATTATGCAACAAATGTTCAAATACGCTTAAGAAATAAAATTATTAAACTTTATAAAAATAAATCATACTAGAAACAAAAAAAAAAAAACAATAAATCGTTTTCATATTTATATTTACTTTGTGAAACTGACTTTCATGAAATTGCAAACAGATCATTAGTGAAACAATGCTAAATTAAGCTTGTACTTTAAAAGCAATACATGTAATTTAGTTATTTAATAGAGAAACTTTCTCTCTCTCTCTCTCTCTCTCTATATATATATATATATCAATATTGTATTGCTTTAGTTATTCTGTACATTAACAACTAAATTGAATTGCAATTAATTTCATATGATTGTAATCAACATTGAAATCCAATATTATTATCCATATAACAATGTATTTATATACATTCACACGCGTGTCTAATTTCTGTATCCGTACTGTCACTATATAATATATATATATATATATATATATATATGCCTGTATAGTATGTATATCTGAAAATAATAAAACACAGTTTATACAGATACGAAAATAAAAAAAATATAATATTTTCAGTATATCGCTTCAAATAAATTACCTTAAACGAAAATAAACATTAGTAGTTAGTGGTGTATATAATTTTTGATTCCACTTCAATGGAATACACACACACACACATATATATATATATATATATATATATATATATACATTTTTAAATATATATCATATATTTTCTTATGATTTTTTTTATAAAAAAAATATTTTGGGATAGATTTTACTTTTTATAAACCTTGTGTAAATAATAATTATCATATATAAAATTTCAGTGGATAGCTTGTGGACAGTGGATGGAGCTTGTGAAATTTAAATTTTGAAAGTACAATGAATGTATTAAAATTTTTTAATTAAATTACCTATCTTAAACTTGATTTAAAATTATATTTTGATAATATGGCAAAAAATTTTTAAATAAATAATTTAAGCAGCTGAATATTGAATATAATGCGCGAGAAAATATTGAATATCTGTCGAAATATATTGACATTTAATTAAACAATGTGTCGTCTTTATTTTTCACACAAAAATACACCGTAACAAAATATCCACGTATTTGAAAATAACGTTTAAAGAGGATTTATTAAAAATAGTTAATAAGAAATGTTGATCATTATTTTATAATATTTGAATTAGTATAATTTAAAATGTACATTCGTTTCATGAAGTTTAGTACATACCGTGAAAAAAATAATTCTTTTGTTTGAAAAACAGTATTAATGATTTATATAAATTCTGTTTAGTACACTTGAATTAAAATGTTTTAATTTTAACAGTACAAATATAATACGTTTGTATTGGAATTAAATTAAAATAATTATGAAAAAATGCAGTAAACTACGTTTAATAATGGTTCAATTAGTCTCAAAATGAATAAATTATAAATACTTATAATGATTCATAATTTTTAATTTTATTTTTAATTTTCATTTAATTACTTTATTTTTTAAACTGCTTTCAAGTATACGTTATTTTTTAAAATCTTTTGGTCTTATATTAAATTTTAGTAACTCTATAAACAGTCAGAAGACGTTTAACATCGACAATGAAACATTACAATGAAAATGCATATTGTGAGAGAAATATTACAATTCCCTGAAGTTACTAGCAACAAGGGAAATCAATATATTCTCTCTCTATAATAATAAAAGTGTATACAAATACCCACACACATACACACACACACACACATATATATATATATATATATATATATATGTATATATATATATATTGCTATGTACATATATACATATATATATATATATATATATATATATATATATATGTGTGTGTGTGTGTGTGTATCAAATTACTAATAAACTTTCTTTTATAGACAGTTATTTAAATTTGAGAAATACTTTCATATCCGATTCCGTCTTCGATAATACCAATATTAGACATTAAGTGTTTTAAAAACAATTATAATAGTTTAATAAAATATACCGAAAATTATGAAAAATATCAAATTTGTATTTGAAATAGACCATGACATTTTATTATAAAGTTATTATCATTAAAATCAAATCTATATAAGAAAGTTATATTTCATTGGCGATATAGAAAAGATTAAGTTTATAATAAATTTATTTTTAATAGAAAATGAATTTACATTGGTGGTTTTAAGAAGTTATGAAAAATAAAAATATATAAAACTACACAAAAAAATGACAATATTATGAAAACAAATATTATGTTAATTATTGCCAATAATTGAATAAAATCGAAAATTATTTACTTTTATAAATGTGACATAAGAAATTAATTGTGAAATTATTTGAGTGAAAAACTATAAATCAAAATTGTTATCAGTAGATGTGTAACTATTAGAAAATAAATCTAATAACAGTAAACAATTAATATAAAAAGTAACATAAGTAGATGAATTTTGGAATTTTCAGTCGTTCTTTATAAAGAACTTAACTCAAGAATGAAATATGTAGATAAATATAAGACTTTTAATTGATTTATACAAAAATATGTAAAAATATCATGAATAATAAATAAATCAACGATAATTAAAAATTATATTCAACGAGCACGAATGAAATTACAGATTCTCTATGTATGATATAATTATAATTTAATTATTGCAGAAAAAAATATTCCACATCCACATACTTATAATTTAATTTGGAATTGACAGTTATATGATTACATTTTAATGATATTAAAACGATATCAGCAAAAATTAATAATTGAATCATATGTCGTTTTTTTCACGCCAGTCAGTTTGCGGGACTTACGTGATTCAATCAATTATGTTAACTACATATATCATTTAAAGGTGCGGATGGTAGTTAAATTATATTCGAAGAGAAAAATAATAAACGAAAATAGATTACTAAACTGAATTTAGGTTCAAAAGACTTATTAGAAACAGTTTTAAAGTATATACCATGAAAATGTATAGGCAATTAAATTAATTAATCGTTAAATAAATTGTAAGTTTTGATAGATCGGGTTTTTAATTGATTGACTGTAATAATTTGTTATTTGAAAATATTTATTGGGAATAAATTAAAATAACAGTTTATTAATAAATAGTGAAATTATTTATAAAATGAAATTTATTTTTAGTGAATTCTACGAGGAAATGCATAATTAAATTTAAAATATTGTCTAAGTAATATAAAATTGTAATAGATTTAAATAATTTAATTCTATTTAGATTAATCTTCTGTAAAATACAACAATTTTAAATTCGAAACGTGTTTGACATATAAGTAAAATGTTGAAACCAAAGCAGCATCTTGTGTTATTTTAAAATCAGTTCTTATAAAAATATCGTGAATGTGGTATCAAGTGGGTAACGGTCCTATTAGCAGGAATTGTAGTGTAACAGGAACTGCATGTCAGCCAGGAAGTAGTGGATGTTGTTCTTCAACTCCGTGTAGTGCTAACGTACAAGCAGGACTTTACAAACCATCAGGAAACTGTGGCGCACCTTATGAAAGAGTATGTAACGCATCCAGCGAGCGTTTATATGCTAGTTCCACAGAACGTGCTTGTGGTTCAACATCTGAACTTTGCGGCGGTCCATCTTCATCTGGCCTGTACAATTCACAAGGTGTCGTTAATTATCCAACAGGCAGTACAGTAACGACAGTGATCGGAAGTCCATGTCGTAGTGTCGGTTCAGGAAGTCGATATAGTCGTAGAAATAGTGAGTGCCGTAGTAGAAGAAACAGTGATTGTGGCAGTACGCCTTCTGGTGTACAAGGCGGTTCGGTTGCTACTAATATCGGTGTCGGATCTAGTGGTGGCGGTGTCGGTGGTGGTGGCGCTGTTCATTTCCGATCTGCTTCGGCTGGCGTACACTGTGAATGTCGTAATTGTCACAGCCCATGCAGGAATTGCGGATACAGCAGTCCGCCGTGTAGAAATTGTGGATACTCCCGGAATGCGTATGTTGTACCGCCACCTGTTCCCGATTATTACTGTTGTAGGGATTGTGGCAGTGTGCAGCGGCCTGTGATTAATAGCAGGCCCGGTGCGTATTACACGGAAAGAGGTGGCGAGTGTATTGATGGCAGTATTATGAGTGACAATGGCAGCGTTATGAGTGTTAATATTGGGTTTAATTCGACGACAACCGACGTACATAACAGATTGCATAAGTTTGCAGGTTTGTGCTGAATTCATTATTTCGCATGTGTGCATATGATTGATACGTATTTCGTTTGTAATGCAAATATATATGCGTGTACATATATATATATATATATATATATATATATATATATATATATATATATAAGGAAGATAGCGGAAAGAAAATTAAATTCAACTATATATATATATATATATATATATGTATGTATGTGTGTGTGTGTAATTAAGATGCTGTACAAAACATTAATTAAGTAATTGAATTTATATGCGGTATCTTTCAGTATATATATATATATATATATATATATATATATATATATATATATATATATATATTTCAAAATGAAAACAAGGGTGAGAACTTAGTACAATTAATTTCATGTGGAGTGAAGTGTGAAGGTATAAACGTAGTATTAATTTAAACTATGCTTGAAATTTACATTAGGTACGTGTGTAATATATGCATGTATGTATACATATATGTATACATACATATATATATATATATATACACGCATGTGTGAATGTTTACTTGAATGAATAAATATTTTTTTCGTTTGGTAAGAATACCCTTCTTTTTGTTTCATTATATCAGAGTTATTTAAATTTATTATTCCAGCTTTTCATGTGTCATACTATGGCAATTTTAAGTCTATTTTAAAATTTAAATAGGTTACGATGAAAAGGAGTGAATGAGTTGATATGAATTAATTTGACTTAACTTTTAAAAATAAATTATTGGTCGAATCTAACAGTCAAAAAATTAATTCTGTTGTTGCTGATCAATAATCTGTGATTACATTTCAAATTCGGTTATGTGCCATTTTTGTTAAAAAAATATTCGTCACTAATTTTGTGGAAAAAGGAGACATCTTATTATTTTAGAAATGGTTTTAGTTAATAAATTATTTGATTATAAATAAAATTATAATAATTTGACTTTCAGTTACGATAAAATATAAATAAACATTAAAAACTTTACGAAGAACATTACCAATCAGAGTTGTTTGTTAAATAATTGATTCATATATCAATTATTATTGTTTAAACAATTTCATATCAATTTTTATATTAATATTTGAATCATTTTTAAATGAAAGGAATCATTTTATTTATTTGTTTTATTTCTCAACATACATATTTTTTAAATTTCATATTAAATATTCACTAAAATTTCATATATATATATATATATATATATATATATATATATATATATGTGTGTAGGATCATTATCTTATTCAAAGTTGAAACTTTCAACGGTACCTACTTTTAATATGCTTCTGGGTAAATTGCTGTACAAAATACTGATAAACTTACAAGCTCTCATCATATCTTCAATAAATGCTGAATCCCCTGCCTTGTGTTACACTATGTAACCTCAAACCATTACCCTGTAACTGACATGCTTAACAGTCAATTAAGCATTTTTACTCTACAGTTGTAAACTTATACATCTTATTGTAATGTATACTGTTGAATTCAAAAATATTTCATGCTAACGAACTATATTCTTTATACGAATATAATTTGTTTTTGATTCAGAATTTTTGAATCAAATTACTTCATTTTTTTAAACAAAAGAATGTTACTATAAAATTTTCTATAAAATTTTAAATCACAGAATGCCATACAATTTTTACAATCTGAAAAATAAGATTAGTAGTAAGATGTGTTCTATTTTTTCAAAAAAATCCATATACAGTATAATAAGATGTTTGATATTATTGATTTCAATTATTATTTAGTAATGACCGATTTTAACATGTTCATGGTCACTTTGTAAAGTTGAATGGGAACTTTGTATTATTTAGGAAACTATCACCCACACACACACACACACACATACATATATATATATATGTATATATATATACATACATATATACTTATGAATATGAAAGAATGACAGGAACTCAAAGGTATTTTAAAAAATACAAAGCTGTTCCTATTAAAACTGCGATTTTAATGTTAAAATTTAAAAAAAAGTGTTTTTAATCAGTTTTACTTTTGTTATTCTATGATTATTTTTTTATAATCGTTACGATTCGTTTCAAAAGAAATGTTTTTTCAATAAGTTTAAGATTAATATTAAATGCCAGTTTGAATCTTATGCTAATGAAACATTTTTAGATTTTTTTTTAAAGTGAATGAATTATCTGGTCTTCTCTCTCTCCGAAGCGTTATGTTCATTGTATCTTACTTTAACTATTGCAACTATTTCTATATTTGCCCGATGAGAATAATGTATTCGCTATTGAAATATTCTTAAATAATAAGCATTGAACATTTATATTATTTAACGTTTTGGTAATAAATTATTTTTGTGCATGAAGAATAATTTATGAATTTATCCATATGGATCAAAAATTGAATGATACCTTCAATAAGCTATAAAAAAGTGGTTCGAAAGAAATTGTCAAGACATTAATTTATAAATTTCATATTTTTCTCTATAATAATTTTTAACAGAAAAAATATATTTCTTAATTCACATGTTAGTTTTCATTGTAGAGAATGTTTGATTACGATTGTCATTTATATTTAGTTTTAGTAGTTTTTATTAGGTAGGTGACGTTTTATATATATATATATATATATATATATATATATATATATATATTCAAATAAGGGAATATATGTGTTTAAAAAAAGTTTTTATTTGTCGTGGTCTTGATAACAATGAGCACAAAACATTTATGTATTGAGGTTGCGACCCAAACAAGCGCAAGTCTTAACGATATGTTTTTATTATAAAGCAAATATGGTATTTCAAACCAGAAACTGTTTTTCATTGAATACTGTTTACGAAAAATGTACTTTGCAAACGATTCAGTTGCATGAAATAGAATTTTGTGTAGGATTTATGTTACTTGAAAATCCGTTCAAACTATCATCAGATATATTACATAATTAAAGGGATTCTGTTCAACAACCACATATGGCATTGTCTGTGGTTATTGTACATGGTAAGGGATTTATGCACGTATTTGTGCGCTGAAATATGTTACATTCATATAAAAGTTTTCATAATTTCCATATTTATTTCCATTTGATTTATATCGAAAACAACAGAATTTTAACTACTCGCTTGGTATATATTGTATTTCGATTTGGTGATTTATTTACTTGAGTTTAGTATATTTTTAAAAAATAGTAATGTATAAAAGTACAAAATATGTGTTTTTTTCATACGAATGAATTATTTTCTACTTTTGTGGTTTAAGGGTGTGTATATATGATCTCTTTCTCTATCTCTATATATTTACATACATGTATTATATATATATATATATATATATATATATATATATATATATATGGGTAGAGAAAGTGAAAGTTTAATTAAAATAATTATATTTTTTTTATTGTTAGAAATGTGTGTTGTATATTTTATTTCAAAACTGAGTTATATACATTTTCAATGTACATAGTTTTTTTAGTTTTTGTTTCATGTCAGTAACACCCAACTGATGCTTCTTTTCTCATCCATTCATTACTTTTCGAGTCACGAAAAGTTAACAACTACATTTGTCTCTCAATGTCTTATTGGAATGTCAAAGTTTATTCACAATTTTCTTTACTGAATATATATATATATATATATATAAATGTATATATATATATATATATAACAAAATAAAAGTAAAACTTGAGATTGTTGTTTTCAGTTTTTGTCTTTTTTATTAATTTCATACGTACATTTACAACTCTATTCTAGTTGACTGCTTCTTTATTTCAATTTACTTCTTATTAGATATTTATTTCTATGATTTATTTGAATTTTCACATTCGTTTGGAATTATTTGTCAGCATCGTGAAGTATGGCCCGAAACAAAAATATATTCTTTCTTTTATTAATCCTATATAAACGAAATTCAATCGATTTTTCATCGAAGTGGACAAAACATTTTTGTTATCAGAGTGACTGTCACAGTTGTTACAATGGAGTAAAAAATCTATTCTTTCCAATCCTTGTTTAATAAATGATAGATATATTGTATAGAAGTATTCTTTTGTGAGATTAAATTTAAAAAACTTCTATAATATAATAGTAATTAAAAGTTTCTAGATTTATTTTCAAAAAAGTTCCAAATACATTTTATATTTAATATATGAAGCATTTATTTTTAAACCTGAGCGCTGTGTTTTTTATCTCTAATAACAAAGCTTTAATATTATTTTTATCTCTCTCTCTCTCTCTCTCTATATATATATATACATGTTTAAGCAAGTTTTTTTTATTTATTATTTTAACTAATATTAAAACCAAATATTTTTTTTACTCAAAGATATTGTATTACGAAACAATGCAATTTTGTTTATCTAGCGGTTTTTAAATTTTAATTTAAAATTGTCTTTTGAAATGTAGGTTATTACTTTGAAAATGTTTTATGTATATAAAAATTTGATAGTTAGATTCGAGGTTTTCTAATTTAAGAATATTTGAAAAACACAATTGTGTTGTTAACTTCAATTTGTGCAGAAGGCTAAAATTTTAAAAGCTATTAACTTCTACTTTTATTATTAGTTTGTATACATACACACACACTAACATTTGTATATATATACATACATACATGTACCGGCTTTACAATTATTTACCAACAAAAATATTTACCAAAAAATAGGGAAAAGACAAAAAACCATTCTTTTTATATATTTTTTAAAAAATTCTATAAAAAATATAAAAAATGATTGACGTTTACTTTATACAACCACATAAAATGATATTCATTTGTCCTATGAAGATTTTTTCATAGAATGAAAAGATATATCAAAGTAATTTCAAATCAGTTGGTTTATTATTACTGAAATTTTATTGTCAATATTAATAGTTATGGTCGAATAGAAACAGTTCATATTTAAATATCATCCATGTTGAATAAGTATCATAAATTCGTTGTCAAGAAATATTGTGCAATGTATATCAAACTAAATTACATGTAACAATACTTGCACGTTACATAAAATAACAGTGCTTTATGAAAATCTGTGCAACGCGTCAAAAGATATAGCAGTTCGTAAATTGCTTGTAGTTTGCACTTTATCATTTCGCATACAAGTCGTTTGTAGAACAGTAACCGAATGACAGTTAACAAATTTCTCAACTTTAAAAAAAATTGTATTCTTGGCAACAATGTAGATGTATATACTATATTCTTATATATTTTGTACATAGATGCATAGCTACATTATATATATATATATATATATATATATATATATTTGAACAGCGTATCTTGAATATGATCGAAAAAGTTTTATAAAAGTTGATGTAAATTTACATTCGAATTCCGAGAAGATTCGTTGATATATATATATATATATATATATATATATATATATATATATATTAAAATTTATAATTTATATTTAAAGAACATCTCTGATTTATTTTCTTACATTTGTTTCTATCTTTTAATAATTCAGGAACTTGTGTAACTATGTAATCATCAAAAATACATTTTTAAATGTAAAAATATTTGAAATGTTTCATTTAATTCAAATGCATGTAGTTTTTAAATGTGTTTTTTATCCTTACAGTTAAATAGTAGAAACAGATTGTAAATTTATTGTCTATTAAAATGGATGAGAAGTATAAATAGGCACTTTATACTTATTTATAGTTTGAAAATTATTATTTTTTTTATTTTATATTACACATTAGAAAATAACAGTAATAGTAAAGTGTAAATACATTTGCCTAGAACAGTAAATTTGGTGGTAGGAGATAAAAATATGGTAGTATGTTTGATGAATTTTATGTTAATGTGTAAGGAAAGCTATCTGAAAATACAAAATGGAAAACAGTTCTTTAAACGAATTTGTTTGTTCAAAAACAAAAATTAATAAAATACTATAATGAACATTTTCTTAAATTGTTCCAATATCGATAGAAATTTAAATAATACAGCAGATTAAATTTAATTTATGATATCTGACATTTAAATTACTCAGACTTTTCTCTAATCCAGCAAAGTATACAAATATTTATGATCAAAAATATTCAATAAATAATTGTTAATTGTTGTTTATACATATTTTTCTGTACTTTAGCACGTTGAGGATGCACAATTCAAATACGCATAACTAATTATCAAAAATGATCAAAGATCAGTTATTAAATATTTTTTATAAGAAAGAAATGTTATTTAAGTGCCGGGAAAGAAAAAAATATATTCAAAATGAATTTATTTATAGTGATAAATCTGTATTGCATCTAAGATATATTATTAAGAATAATTTTTCAATAATTAATATTTAATTAAGTTTGATACGACACATATATAAAAAATAAAACACTGCGTACTGTGTAATTCGTTTTATGTGCATAACATTTCATTCGAAAATTCTAAAACCTTTTCTAGATAGATTTCTAACTTGGTTAAGTAAACACATAAAACCCTACTAAGAGTAATCCCTAAATTGATCTAATTAGGAAGTTTACTTGAGCTGAAGTTCGTTATAGCTGGTATATATATATATATATATATATATATATATATATATATATATATATATATATATATATATATATATATGACAGATACTTTTACTACAACGTCGGAAAGTACCAATAACTTTAATCACAATCGTATATAAACATGCCCAGTCGAATGATTTATGTACACTAGAATGTGTGTACACGTATTCGGTATATTTGCGATATTAAACACAAACACATTGTGACGTCCGCGCATTACCAAGTCTGATATGAATTGGCTTTCATCTTGTATATTACACATTCTGGTGTTTTTATAACATTTATCTTTGTTCAGGGTAGTATTTTATTAGACTGGTATTATTATTATTTGTTTATTTTAAACATAAACATCATTTATAAAACAATATATTACAACACGTCATATTATTAAAAAAATATATAGTAATTAAAATACCTAAAATTTATATTCTCATTGATAATCTAAACAATCGCAATCAATTAAAATTGAAGTAAAAATTATTATTGACTATTAAAATATATCAATTTCGTTATATAAAACAAGAGAATATTTTTTTATGAAGAGAGATTATAAAAATTTTAATGTCAATTATATTTGTAAACGAGTACACGTAAAGGCCATTAAATTACGATGACGTTGAATGAAATGACGAAGAAAGAAAGCAGAAAAAATGTTCCATCATAACACATTCACTTACCACTCGGTTCAGACGATTTGCAACTTTTATTTAAAACAAAATTTATCTTTCGCGAGTTTTAAAAAGTATTCATCATAATTCTAAACTTGGACAGTTTTTCTTTCATCTAGCACACAACAAAATGAAATATGGCTCTTTGTATTGAAGTTAGATACAGTATCAAAAAATGAGTTCAACTAACAACCATATATTACACGCGACATATTTCGACTTTGAAAAAAAATGTCTTTATTGAGTTTTTCTGTTTTTGTGTTGTTGTTTACTTTATTATATTAATAAGGTATTCGTTACTAGAATATTTTTAATGGATTGATATGTTCTGAGAAAATGTATGGAAATAATATGATGTCTAGACACGAATCTTCTAATTGCTTTTTCACATGATTTTTTTTAATTATCAATTAACAGATGTTAAATATGGAAATTTTTTTCTATTCCTTTTATATTGTTAAGTTCATTCTTTAAGTTTATGACATTAAAAAGTTAAAAAAATTAAGTTTACTGTGAGGAGTGCACTCTGATTATAAAACATGGCTAATTTATAGGAATATCAGATGAATTTATTTTTTTTATTTTTGTTTCTGGGAAAAAATAAATATCTTTGATTTCATGCAATTCTTACATAAATTGTAGTCATGACACTATCTATAGTATTTTTGTAGAATTACTCTCAGATTTTTTCTTAAATTTATATTTACATTTTATGTACACATGTCAATTAATCTATAATGATTTCTTAACTCCCGAATGACAACAGTGACAAAACCATACTATTTACACTTATTGGTCAAATATATCAAATAGTATTATTATAATATATTTAATTTTTATTTTCCTTAGTTATTCTAAACTTTTTTCAATTAATTCACTTCTATTTTAATTTAAATTAAAAAAAGTTCAGTTTTCATAAAAAATCAGTTCAGATTTATAACTAAATTTGAGCAATAAAATTATTCAATTAGAAAAATAATATCCAATAATAATACAATATATTTAACCAACAATCAATATGATAAAAACTTGAAGAAACTTTTGTAGTATTTATTGATTTTTATCAGTTAGAATCTATTTAAAAAAAATCATTAAAGAGATTTGATTTCAATTAATTTTTAAAATAGTAAATCGAAGAAAGACCTGTTGTATAGAACTATTCAATTTCATAATGAGAAATTTTATGCTCTTTTGCGTTATTTTAATTATTATTTATACGATTTAATTAAATAGTAACATATTCATACGGTTTATTTTAATCATTTTATTTTTCAATTAAATGAAAAATCTCATTCAATTCACACAAACATGTTTATATATATATAAACATTGGAGTTATCGGAATAATGCCAGTTCGAATGAATTATTTTATTTTGTATTCAACACGTTCCAATACAGATTTTATACATCGTTCTGCAATTACATTTCCAATATACACATTGTGTTTATGGTTTTGGGTACATGATTTGTTAAATAAATTGCTCAGTTTATAATTGTATGTCTGTAATTCATGTGTATATATATATATATATATATATATATAAAGGGTAAAAAATAATTTGGTGCCTTTAAATTGAATCAGTCATAACTTGTTTTAAATTAAAATATTTTCTCGTTGTTTTAGGATTATTAACTGCCACCCTTAACATTTAAAAACACTATATATCTTGGTCAAGTAGTTGACATATCATCACATAACAGTACTTAATACGATGGCGTTCGAAAAACAGCATATTAAGTAAATTATACTTGAAAAACGAATGTTACTGAAGCTTCGAAAATATTTTGCTCAGCTTTGGGGGAAGGTGTTGTGACGCATAAATATGCAAAAAATACTAAAATAGTGGAAGAGGAAAAATAATAAAATATACGAAGAAAATTTACAAAAAAATCATGGGGGATATTTTGAGGATTGAAATGTGTTCCATTTCTTCGTAAACATTCAATTTCAATAAAAAAAGACACCAGATTAATTTATACATCTAATATATATATATATATATATATATATATATATAATGTATATATATATATATATATATATATATAATCTGATTTGAATTCTACGTAACTAGAATTATATTAGACATTACAATTTACACAATTTGTTTGCAAACAGAAATTACTTATCACAAGATCGTTGAACCCCTAGTATGTCATCAATTTACTAGTAACTCACTGATTGTAACTACTCTATTTATTAAATACAGTAACATACGTACCGAAACATATATATATATATATATATATATATATATATGTATATATATATATATATATATATATTGTTACTCAATTTTATATTCTTGTATAATGTACTTTAATTAAAAATATTTTTTCCAATAATGAACAGATATTTTTAATTTCAAAATCTCTTCAAATTTAAAATCAATATTTTTCTTTCATAAAAACTACCGCTATTTAAAATATTATCACGAATTGTTTATTGAAGCTTGTTTTATAATTAACACACTTTTTAAAAATAAATTCGAATATATCCATTGGTTGTTTCTTATAATAATTCTCATGATATTGGAAGTGTGAATTTATTAAGATTTTAATTATTTAGGTAAACTTAAAATATTTCATTTCATCTGTTTTCCTTGTTATTGTATTTTTATAAAAAGTCATATTATTTTAAAATATTGAAAATAAATTTCTATGAACCTAAGACAAATAAACAATCAATTTATACATAACTGGAACACAATTAAAGAATAGTGTTTTTATGAAATACATATTTCAGTTATAATTTTTAAGAAATAATAAATATATTGAAACTTGGTTTTATTGAAATTAAATTTGATATATAAAAAATATTTTACCTTTATTATGAACATATTAATATACAATCTTGTTAAAAATACGAATATATATGTACATTAATAAATACATTAAAAATCAAATATGATTTCAAAACAATATCAATAAAATTCAAACAAATCTTTTACAAATGTACTTGAATCTAAAGAAAATCTCAATACTAAGCTGGTATGACATTTGGGATTTAAAAGAGTTTCAACATTGTTTTGCAGTCGTCTTAAAATTGGAATGCGAGTTACCAAGGGGTCGTAAGCAATCGTTTCGTTTTACATAGCTACTGAAATGAGAAACTAGATTGTTTCTTTTATTGAAATTATTCTCGAGGAAAATTTTACTTAAGTTTATTTTGTAAATTGGAATGATTATTTCTCATACTTTTTCAAATAATTTACATGATAATAAAATAATAAAAATATTGTATTTAAATAATACGTTCTAACTTTTAAAAAAATTCTATTTCACTCAGTAAGAATTCACTTGCCAATTATTTCTATGTTTTTTTTTCTTGTAGTTTTTTCCATTTATGATTTTTAAGAGATAGTATTGTTAAGTACTTTTTATTTTATAAATGTGGTATTATTTTTCTGAAAACTTAAACATTTTGATTCAAGTTTTATAAAAAAAAGTATATTGTTTTTATATTATATTAAATTTAATTTTAATGAAAATGTTATTGTCTTCAAATAACTTATTTAAAAATTATCACTAAGTGCACAATTATTGTGTAGCTAAAATCATTGTTGTACAATTTTAAACTCATATTTATATTTTTCTGATATCATGTATATAATTTATGAGATTATTATCCTTAATCGAGAGAGAGGTTCTTAGGAAAATTCAGTCAAAAGGCATTTTAAAAGATTTTAATACCTTCGTGACCACTTTGTATAATAAAGTATAGTTATTTTGAAAGTTAACAATGCATTTCATACTTTTTTGCTACAACTTTTTATTATAATACTAAGAATTAAATAAAATTTCATTAAAAGGTACATACATTAAAAAATTACCAATTAATGAGTTTTTGTAAATTTTATTTTGGAGGAATTATTTAATTCACCCTTCTTTAATGCATAACTATTTGAAAATAACACTAACCTTTATAAGCAAAATTATATGAAGTCGGTTTAGTTTTTGAGTTGCATGTTTGCATGCAGTGTTTACATCCATACAGAATAAGACTTAGTGATTAAGAAATTTGTTTTCTATGAACATTTATTTAGAGCTAAATATAAGAATTTATATATGAAAGTACAAGCTGTTTTTTATTCACTATTAAGAAACGTTATAAAATCGGTATATATATATATATATATATATATATATATATATATATATATATATTACTAAAAAGATTATTTTCACGCAATTTGTTTCAAAAATGCTGAATTTCATATAACATTCAAACGACAACCAGGAGTTTTCTGTGAAAATCAAAAAAAAAAAAAACGCGACAGCTCTTACCTGAAAAAGTGTTGACCCATGTGTCGACAACTTATGACATCTGTCCTTAATTTATGTAGTAACCGTTCAATTGTGAACCATATTTAAAAATAGAATATTCAAGACCATAGAGTAGTGTCGCGAACATAATTTATTGCAGGACGAAACAGAAAAAGGACTGCAAAAAAGGTCGGCGAAATCCACAAAATCCTAACGTATATAACATTGTTGATTTATGTACCTAGTAAATTCTTACAGTAACATATTATCTTTGCGGGAAACGTATCTACTCTTCGGAGTATGAACAATATCACACACATACATATGTACTTACATGTAGATAGAGACATGTACATACGTACGGAACATATAAGAACGAAAACCAATAGACCACGATGTTTTTACACTTGATGAACGACCAATAATTCTTTTTCATTCTAACGATGTCGTTAAGCGTGTTCGTTGAAATGAGACTAGGTTATCTCTTAAATGATAACATTTTTGTATTAAACGATTTCACCGTGTGTGGGATCCACATGGCAATATTATTTATTATATATATATATATATATATATATATATATATAATATTTTATTGAAAAGAAAAGTATCTTTCTATGAGTGATTTTCATCTGATAAGCTGTATTCAATAATTCAAGTTGACTAGTTAAAGAAAGTAAACAGCTATTAATTTTTTTCAAATAATAAATGTTAGAGCTACAGAACTTTTAACAAACCGTGTATGTTAATTTTATAAAACTGTAAATATTTTAACGACTAATTAACATATTTATAAATGAAGACATTAACATGACTAAAAATTTACATAAAAGGTTTTATTCATTATTATTTTTTACATATTAATAAAAATGTTATAAAACGAAAACATTGTTTATTTTATAAAAATGTACGTTTAACAAAAATGTACTACTAAGATTAATATAAGTTATTTGCATACACACACACATACATATACATATATATATATATATATATATATATATATTATATATATATATATATATATATATATATATATATATATATAGTTATATAAATGTAGTATTAATTTCTCTTACAATGCCTAATTTTTGTAATTTTTCGAATGAGATAAGAATACTTTTTTAAAAAGTGTATTCAGTAGTTGAAATAGTTCAAAAAAATCGACTTTCGAAATGAAAAATCTTTAATTTTATCCTTTGTATATTTTTTCTTAATATCTAAAAACTATATGCTGTGTACGAATGATTATATGTATATAACCAAATATTTTCTTCCATTTTCATTGTATATCTTGTATTAACAGCATTGTTGAGACAGATCTTGAGTTCTATATTATTTGAAAAACATTTACAATAAAAGAAATAAGCAAAGATCTAATAGATGACTGCTTTGGCGATCATCAGAGCTGATCTTTCCTATTTGCAGTTCCTTCATTTTCAATCAAATCTTTGAGAATATGTTTAAATATTGACCATTACCATCTTTTCTCACACATTACGTAAATTTTTATATGGAAATTTCAATCAAAAAGATAATTCTGATCATAAAATGGTAATGACAATAGCTGTGTTCGGGCAAAATATGAAGTTTCAGCTTTAATTTTTATAAAATGTTTCTTAGAAAATATCAAAAACTATTCATTTCCATAAACGGTTACATCAAGAATATAAATTTAAGTAATATGTATATGTATATATATATATATATATATATATATATATATATATATATATATGTAATGAAGTAAGACAGAAATATTTTTACTGTATAATAAGAACGTCAAAGAAACATGTTCAGAGATTATTATTTACTTTAAAAAAATATATTGAACTGTTGAAGTTCTGTCATAAAAAATAAAAAAAAATATTATTTTGAGAATAGAAATGTATATAAAAATATCAATTTAATTGAGTTCCGATAAACTTGTCAAATACTGAAAATGCTTGTCGAGAAAAATAAACGATAGTAAATGTGAAGCGTTAAGCATTAGACGTCTGGTATTCGGTATTTGACGTCTGATGTCTGGTAGTAAATGTCTAGCATTTAGTAGTCGAGCGTCTGGTGTTAAATATACGATGTTGGCTGAACAATATTTCAACAATTCAAGTATATGATAGTTTTATATTATTTGTGGTTTGTGTGCGAATAGAATGAATATGTAACAAAATATATTAATATAAATTTGTTAACAATTTATCACTTACACACATCTGTGTGTATACTCAGATATAAACACGTAAAGAATGTTATTAAATATACGTTTAGTGTGTTATTTTTTGAAAAAAATGACATATTGTCCAGATAAATTATATATATATATATATATATATATATACATCTTTATGTCTGTTTAAATATAAGATTCATTTATAGTGATTGGAATAAGTGTTTATTTAAAGCGATTGTTATAATCAAATTACTCTAAATAATAGTTGGAAACAAAGAAAAATCAAAATAATTTATTCATGAAACAGCAAGTATACTGAAGTGTGATACCATTGAAGTGAGTAATTAAAATGAATTTATCAGTATATTAATGTATGAATATAGTTTGTGCATTTTTATACGTTATTATAATAAAACTATCTATTACTATTTCTTTGATTTGCATTTTTTTTTACTTTATAAAAATCTAAATGTTATATAATCGCTAACAGATAATTTTCTTGTTATTAATTACATGAAATTGATTGTATTTTTAATGTTTTTTTTTTTAAAAAAATGAGAAGCAATCTTTTAAATTATACTACTCTTATAAAGTATACTGTCACTAAAAACATATAAAATATATTTTAAATGCATTGACTGCAATGAATCGAGTATTAGTTTTTGTTTACGATCATTAATATTATTATAAATGAAAACGAAATGTAAAAGTTTATTAACGATGTACTGATATAATTTAAAGAAGATTAAGTAAAAAAATATAATGTATTTTACGTTTCAAATGCAACAATTATATTACTCATAAATACATCATTGATTCTGTTTTCTTCTGAATAAAAAATATAAATTTTAGTGGCAAATGGAAGCATAAGATGTGTTTATATTGTATTCTGTATCATAATAAACTTACACGTTAAACATTTACACCTGTGTTCATGTAATCGCAACTAAAAACAAACAGAACGAGATGAAAGTACTGAAAAATTGAATAAAAAATATATGTACTTATTTCGCACAGTGTAAATCTAGTAAATCTATTGGGAGGTAATAAAGTGTAATAAGTTTTTTTTGTGCGAATTTCGAATGTTATCAGCTTTTTCTGCTTGCTTTCACTTGTACTTTTTTACAGAGAACTAGTTTAGTATATGGATTTACGACTTGGTGTTATTGATTGTAAAGAAGTTTGTCTGTAAGATGGTATAAGAAGAAAAGTTGTTTCGTACGTGTAATATGGTTTAAAATAGCGATGAGCACATATTGGATATTTTAGACCGATGTTAAACTTGAACTGGATCTCCCTAAAAGTTTTAAGTTTGAATCGAACATGAAACTTCTGACGAACAACCATAAAAGGAAAACTATAAAATTACAAACAGTAAACGCAATATTTCAAGGCTGAGAGCGAGAATTTTCCTTGTGGTTTTGCGATATGTTTTGTTTGAGTTCAAATTCTGTATTTTATAGGATTATGTAGAAACTTTAACAGAGTTTATTTTATAAGTACTACTTATGGTCAATACTAGTCCTTGAGGTTGAAACTAAAGCGAACATCATTTTTGATTGTTTACTTTGTTTTATTCTAGTACTTAATTACTTTTCAAGTTTATGAATTGAAGAAAGTTCGGTTCTAAGATTGTATAAATAAAACGTATGTTTTTGTATATAAAAAAATAAAGCATGTAATAAAATAAAAGATAAGAGCGAGATAAATATAAATAATTGTGTTTTTGTTATAGTCTGAATGAAACTAATAATTTCTAGTTATGAATTGAATAAAAGAAAAAATAAAAGAATGATAAAAAAGAACTTAAAGGAGAGTCGAGTAAATACACATATGTATATATATATATATATATATATATATATATATATATAGAAACGTGTGTATAAGTATGCATGCCTTTCTATGTATTAAGAGGAAAATTGATTAATAAAGAGTCATAAAAGAAATGGTGGTAACATAAAAAACATGAAGTTTTTCTGGAATTGTTTTAATCATGTGTTGTTAAGGTTCGTTAAATGCGTTGCTGTGGAAGCATTATATTACTTTATAAATATTGTTATGTATACAATATATTAAAGTGTATATATATATATATATATATATATATATGTAATACTTATGAATTCATATAAATATGTTTCTTGAAGTGTACGTTGGGAATTATTCTGATTTATATTCTCATTCAAAACTCACTTATAAAGTTCAAATATACAAACAAACAAACGTAGAATCGTACAAAAACGGTACGCAGTGGTCGTTACAGGGCGTGCATTCTCGGCGAAGTCGTCAAGAGACTTGGAATTCGCATCTATTCGTTTTGTTGTGTATGCGAAATAAAATTCAAAAAAACATGAATGTCATCAAGAGCCGTTGACTGCCACGACGCGTCGCCAACGTCGTCTACATAACAGTGCTGCCAACGCAAAGCCACAGGCATCAGAACCACCACCATTTCTGAAATGCTTTCGTCTGTATTCATAGCAGGGGGTCACATCATAATATACTTCACATATAGTGCGTTCTCTTCAAAAAGTTACGGGACTTTGTGACTCAGTTTCAATGGGTTTTGAACAGTGACATTAAAATATTATATATATATATATATATATATATATATATATATATATATATATAATGAAAGTATATATCAATAATAACATTTCTCT
This sequence comes from Acanthacorydalis orientalis, assembly GCA_034766995.1. NCBI lineage: Eukaryota > Metazoa > Arthropoda > Insecta > Megaloptera > Corydalidae > Acanthacorydalis > Acanthacorydalis orientalis. The sequence continues at coordinate 19,190,648 of CM068319.1, forward strand.
GAACGTTTATAAAAAAAATACTTTCTCTTACCAATTTATTTCTTATATACCTATAATTTTCCAAGAAATAGAACCTTTTATACTGTCTTTAATATTATTTATTTATTAATTAGCTTCTAAGTGTCTTGTTTTTAAACAAAAAATCAAAACAACACACATGCATACATACATACACACGCATATATATATATATATATATATATATATATATATATATATACATACAAATTGACTAAAATTGATTATTTGTTAAAATATTTATCACTAAAAATGTATAGTAATTAATTTACCATAAAAATTATAATTATCATTTTTAAAGTTTTCATTTTACAAAAAAATAATTATTTTAACATTGGTTTCGTTCTTTCTTTACTTCTGTTTTCCTATTTTTTATTCCTATTTGTGCAAAATTGGTTATGTAAAAGAAATATATTACATAAAAATATAAATTATTTAGTTGAAAGATTAAGACACTGTATTCTTATCCAATACATTTATGATTGATTTAAACTTTTAAATATACTACGACCTTTAATACAAAAAACGAATGTTTAAAATCTTTTAAAATCTTAGATTTAAAATTTTGAACTAGCGCAAATAAAACAATACATAAAAATACAACTTATGAACATAGAAAAATATCTTTGATATAAATTTAGTTAAAATACAAACACAACACACATTTTTTTTAGTTCATTAAAATTAATTAGTTGAATTGTTGTCAATTAATATTTTAGTTTTTAGTCAGAAGTTAGAAGAGAGAATTATTAGCTAATTAGGAACTAATTATTCATTTATTACAAAATAACTGATTTAGACAACTGGTCTTAGCAGGTATATTTTAAAAATATATTATATAAAAAGAATACATAAATATTTTATTGTTATAAACTAATTGTTATTTTTTTATCATTTCATTTAAAATTAATAGCTTATTTTTAATCTCTCTCTCTCTCTCTCTATATATATATATATATATTTATATATGTAAGTAATATGTAATACATATTATATTATTTTAATGAAAATAGTTTTTATTCATAGATGAAATTGTTATTAAAATATTAGAAAAGTTATGAGACATGAAATCAATTTCTTGAGTATACAAAATGTAAACTACATATTTATCAAAAGTTCATATCTTATATTTCAATGATACTTCAAACTTGACTGTTTTGATAAAGTTAAATATAGAATTTCTTCTCTAGAGTGAACCAGTTTAGGATAATGAAAAAAATACTACTATATTTTATTGTACTTACACTGTTTTAAATTTATCAAATTTAAAATAATTTCATTTTGGAACCGGTGAATTTTTCTTAAGACTGTTATTGTTTCTTCAAGTACTTTTTTATTTTTACCGACTATCACGATTAATTTTGATACTAATGTCATCTTGAAGTAAGCGTTTAGGTTATATCGTTATATATGAAGATTTATCTTTGATATTTTTCAATTATGTTTCAAAATAAGAGATATTAAATCAAATGTTTTTAAACGATTTTTCGATAATAATTTTAAAATAATGTTTTAAAACGATTTTAATTTATTACCATTTGAATCTAACGATGCTTAAGTGTTGTATAGATCGTGGAAAACAAAAAGAAATAAGCAATCCGAAAAACAATAATCATTTTACAAGGATAATTGTCAGTAATTTTTTTTATTGTTGAGATCAAATTAAAGTTTGTTATTTTTGTCATTTATTAATACTTAATATTATATAAGTTCTTTCTAGGATTTCTAATTCTTTGGTATCCAACCTTTAATATAGAGTAGTATTAAAATTTTATTCCAATATCAAATACAATATTATCTGAATTTATATATATATATATATATATATCCGAAAGAATTTTAAAATGTTATATTAATATACACAAAAATGGCGCAAGTGCTGACATTTAATTTAATAGACTACAGTGGTAGGGACTCAACGACAAATATTTGATCAAAAATATAATTCATAGATATTTGAATGAAGAGAATTTGTTTTTATTAAAGAGATGAATAACTTTCTCCTGAATAATTGTTGGTAATCGTCATTTTTTTTAAAAAGTATTTATGGTTTAATTCGAAAATTATATCTTTTGGATGTAATTAAATGTATGATGATATAGAATTTAATTCTCTTTCACAATAAAATTAAAAAGAGCAGCGTTGGTGATTTTTTTTTAATTCACTAGAAATTTACGGCCCGGAAAAAATATACGATAAAATCCCGCGTTCGTTCGGATAAATCTGTCAAAGAAACGCTTGAAACGATTAAATTTGGATTTAGAAGTGACGGTTTATTGCGCACAGTATTTCAGTGACATGTGAAATTATTTGGTGAATATAAGTAATGGTATATATTTTTATACATGCCGATTTCTTCTTTTACAAATAATCTTTAAATCTCATTTTAATTCTGTAATGAAGCAACACTTTAAGAAAAAAATAATTACATTTTTAGGTGATAATTGCATTTATACTTAATTTATTTTATAATCTTATTAATATTGAAGAGTATTCAATTTTTTTAATAGCATACACATTCTTTATTTTTGAAAGGCAGTGTACAATATTTACTTAGAATCGAGTTTATAATAACTTGAAAATTTCCGAAAAGAATGTAAAAGAAGTCTGATTGATTACAAAACTGTACGTGGTAAGATCATTTGTGATAACATTTGGCTTGCACTTTTAACTCATAAAAGGTAATATAACATATTATTTTTTGTAAAAAGGTTAACAGGTTATAAATATGATTTAGCCTTTTTTACTCTCTGATTACTTCTAATTGACTATCGGAATTATTTAGAAAAAAACAATACAATCATCGCTTAAGACAAAACTGCTATTATAAAGATATGATAATTTATTTGAAACAATATTAATTTAGAATTTTGCTGAGTATATAAAAAATTATACGTAATTAAATGCTTGAAATTGGTTAATTAATTTTAATTAGTTAATTAATTTTTAATATTAGTTATCAGATTTGAAATAAATCGTGTTTAAAATAATATAATAAGGATAGAGTGAATAATAGCGTATTGCATTGAAATATAATTAAATTAATTATATGTGTAACCATTAATATAACTTAATTTAATGTTATATAAATATATAAATATGAATTATATGTGAATAATTAATGTTCAGTAAAATATTTTCTTTGATGTTTGACAAGAATTTTTTTGAAAGAACTATCGTAGTATAAATGTGTTCATCGTTTTTTGTATTCTATGAGTTTATTGTCTATAGTGCTGTATTGTATAAATATAACAGCTAAAGAATTGTTTAGAAATAGTGTATTGTATATCGTGCGTTTACATTATTTACACATATAAATTATACATACATATATATATATATATATATATATATATATATATATATATATATATATGTGTGTGCGTGTGTGTGTGTGTGTATGAATTTATGTATGTACGTATGTATGTAAAAAAGCGATGGGTTATGAACAGTAAATGTTATGGTAATTTCAGCATTAGCATGTTGTTTTAGTTTTCATTCTGTTTTTATATGTTATAAAAAGTTGACTGTAAAAGTTATCTGTACGTTTACGTTACTCTTATTCTCTTGTAAAATAGATAAACAGATACACCTCATCTGAAGAGTTTCACTAGCGTTGATCGAGGTTATGTTAAGTGGTGTACTATTTCTCAGTATACGTGATACAACGTGAGCGTATGATTAAAATGTATTTTAAAAAATACACACGTATGTACTAATTAATATTCGTGTTGTTTGCAGAAGAGCAAAATAGGTATTACATATTTCATTAGCTCTGTTATATACGTTTTAAACGTTTCATTGTTGTTGGTTGTTCATTCGATTCAAGACTATAAAATGTTATATTTTGAAAACAAATATTCGTTATTTACAGAATGGTAATTTGTAAATAGACTTTTGTTGATTTAGAAACAGATTGTTTTGCTTTTATACAAATGAATACATACATACATACATACATATATATATATATATATATATATATATATATATATATATATATATATACATACATATATATATATATATATATATATATATATATATATATATATATATATATGTAACAAACTTTATATAATAATACTATTGATCAAAAAATCGTACAATTAAAGTAAACAATATATATATATATATATATATATATATATATATATATATATATATATATATAACAAACTTTAGATAATAATACTATTGATCAAAAAATCGTACAATTAAAGTAAACAATATATATATATATATGTATATATATATATATATATATATATAGCAAAGAAAATAGTTTATAGTATGAAGAATGCAATACTTGATTGTACACATGTATGTAGTTTTGTACTCTGATTGTTATTTCTGGCTAATTTTGTTATACACTACATGTATTGGTAATTATGAAAAATAAATATAATCATATGTAGTTTTTGTAGTTTAAAACGACATAGTTTCCACTGATGTATATGAACACACTGTACATGAAACAATAAATCGGAAACAAAAATTAAATGAAGAAATTCTACAAGTGGGTAAAGGAATACATTATATAATATACTGTTAAATTTGTTAAAGATACGAAAATTGTAGTAAGTACTCGCGTATATACTTATTTCGTCGATATTGCATGTGTTTTTATAGTAGCGAGTATATCAACAATACTTTCTTTTCATATGTAAAACAATTAAACAATCATAGAATTCCTATTATTCAATATTAAAAACTTTTTATAAAATGTTCATTTCTGTATTTTATAAAAAAGTTAATTTTAGTTTGTAATCACTTGAATAATTCTATATCGATAAGTAACTAAATTATTTACTTTCATTTTATAACTATATGTAGTTTATATAAATAGAATAATTTAATTTGGAACTAGTCATTAATTATTTTTAATTTATAATAGACACTTCAGTATTAAATAATTCACATATATTTTTCTAAATACCCTTCTTGAATATTCACACCTTCTATACATACACCTACATTCTTAAATTTTTTATATTTCAAGTGATTGCGATTTGTTACTGGTTTCGACATTTACTCATCTTTAGATATATTAATTTAAGTAAAAAGGAGGTACGATCATAAAAAATGCTTATAAAATAATATACATATCAAAATAATTATATTAAATTCTGTTTTTTCTGATCATTTTTTTATGAAATATATTTTTGTTTCAAAACATTAGTTCCATGTTATCATTTTCATTTCAATTTGCTGTAAATTAGAACTTTGATATCAAATTTAAATTAAAATAGTAGAATATTTCATCTTAGGAAATTTACACATTCTAGCAAAGAAAATAAACAAATAAAACAAAACTTGAATATATGTAACCCTCGGAAAAGTATGCACGAAAACTTACATGAATCTTCAAAGAAACACCATTTCTACAACTTCAAAAGATATAAAAGAAATGAAAAAAAATGTATGCGTGAAATTTGAAACAGAATGTATTCTTCCAAACCATGATTCGATCATTTCAAACATTTTTAGAAACATATAGTGATCACATAGTGATATATATATATATATATATATATATATATATATATATATAGATAGATATATAAGCATGTATGTATACATACAAAAGAGTGAATGAGATAGATGTCTACATATTTGAAACAGAGATATTCAAATGTCTTACTTTATATTGAATTTACTAGAAAAAGGTTTTGTCTTTATCGATTTGAAAGGCAGGTTAACACATATTTTTTAACTTAAAGATAAAATTGTATCCATTCAAATTATCCAAAATAAATATTGAAGATGGATTAAAAAATATTTAGCAATAATATGGTACAAGAAATTATAATATTGAGATTATTTATATGACTTTCATTATTAGGTTGATAAGAAAATTATTGCAGTTTTTGTTTTGTGAATTCTAACATTATGTTTCTGAAATGAAAGTGTGATTTCATCGTGTTCATGTTAATATCATTAAATGTGGATTTTTCGATTTGTATATTTGTAACATCGGTTTTGGTTTTATTATTAATTTTGCTACAAATCGAGCTATTGAATTAAAGACGAAAAGGAGTAAATAACAATAATGAACATTTTTTTTTGTGTGAGTTCAAAACGGTTGGTAAAGCAGCAGAAACTGCTTGTAATCTAAACGACTCTTTTGGTATGTTTACTGCTAACGCACAGTGCGGAACGTACAGTACAATAGTGGTGCCAAAAATTTCGTAACGGGGACGAGAGCCTTGAAAATGAAGAATGTGGTGGGTGTCTTTATTTAGTTCATAACCACCAATTGAAGGCGTTAGTTGAATCAAAACCATGTACAAAAATTAGAAAATTTACACAAAAGTTATGCGTTGGTCATTCAATAGTTCTGGACTATTTAAAACAGCTAGAAAAATCAAAAAAGCTTGACAAATGAGTTCATAAACCGCAATAATTTTTCTACCAACCTAATAAATATCAAAAATACTGTTAACAAAACAAGTTAAATTAATGAAAATTCATTACGTTATTGAAAATTATATATATATATAAATGTGCTACTTAGAATTTTGTCTATTATGAGAATATAGTTTTTATGAACAATACTCTATTAATGAAATTATCGTACAATATTATTTAAATTTTATCTCTGAATTTTTTATTATATACTCCTATAACTTAATACTATTTTTCTGTAGAAATAAAACTAACAATTTGTCTGAATATTTATTTATTGATACTCGTAATAAGGGCAATGAATAGAAAGTATTTTCATTTAAATAAATATTATCTTCAAATATTGTAGAACACATTTATTAAACAGTAATAATAATTAGCGAGTAAAAATACTTAACACATATTAAATCAAATAAAAATTCACTTTGTGAATGATTTGTACTTTATGTAATATATATATATATATATATATATATATATATATATATATATATATATATATATATAATATGTATGTATGTATATGTATATAATGTGGAAATGCATATATGTATACTACCTAAAACACTGAATTTAAGATATATTTATAGTATAATAACTGTACTCCCATAAGCGTTCTCAACTATTCATCTGTGATATAAACTTGTTACCTGATGTTCGTCTATATTGTTGTGTCAAGTAGTTTGAGTAATAGCCAGAGAATTGGGTATTGTAATATTTTAGTATTTGTGATTAAACCATTATTCAAGGATCAAGAGTATTATGTCACAATGCAATAATATTGTATTTAAAGAGGTTGAATTTAATATATATATATATATATATATATATATATATATATATATATATAAAGCCACAAAGCCACACTTTTATGTAAGAAAGAGTAAGGCTGTACGACTTTATTTGATATAAATAAAATATCGCTTTTATCCTTTTTACGTATGATATATATTGTAATGTGTACGAGAGGTTCATAACGATGAAATATTATATGGGAATTTAATGTTAATATCTTTAGAATATTCGATTAATGGCGATAGAGCTACCCGAATTTAAATCGCAGTTGGTGACCATATGAATATTGAAGATCAAACCTAACATATTCATTTAAATGTATTTCACTTTCTAAAATGAAAAGAAGTAATTGGTACAATATGTACAGAATCAAACTGTTTGAAAGATATTTGTTTTTGTGTTAATTGCAGATAATTTTAATTCATTCATTATTGTAACGACGTTTTTTTAGATATGACATTATTTAAAAAAGAGTACAGTTTAGAAAAAAAATTGAAATCAAATTTGTTTTATGCATATAAGGATAATTAATGTCCTTTAATACCTGATTATTTATAATAAAATTTTAAATATGGTCTCCAATTGATGATAGATGTTTACCTATATATATATATATATATTTACATATTGCGTTGTGGAAAATATTTAAGGTTTTTGAGTAAATGAACTGAAAATTAGTTAGTCAATTATTTAAGCTTTAAGAGCATGTCGACTGTGAGGTCATTAGAGGTTGTAAATGTAATGGAATACATTTAAAATATTTTTGAATAATCTGATGATTTCTGTTTTTACTTTTGATTATCAGCGATTTTTTTGTCTTTTTTCTATAATGTATTTATGAAGGGTGAATATTGAAATAAATAAAAATTGAAATTTCTTAAGAAAATATTGGTCTTTTAATGGCTTAAGAATTATATCTAGATAAGTTTGGTATATTAATGTTTTGGTTAATTGAAATATATTATTTTTTATTCTTAAAAAATGTATAAAAAATACATATACTCATACTAATAAATGAGAAATATTATTAATAAAAAATGTATTTCATTTGTTACTTTCAAATAAATATTTGATTGTGTGAACACTTTATGTAACGAAATTTATTTTTTTACAAACGTTACTGAGCATTCCTTTGGGAAATGTGGGTGAGGTGATTTCCTCGCGATTTTACTAAATCGTTCACTGAAAATATTTATTTCACATAGTAAAACTGTAAATCATATTTTCTCTTTAGATATTTCAATATCAATGTGCAAACATATTTAAAAAGAAATTTCTTGAAGCAGTGATTGCTTTTTCTAACATAATATATTCGTTTATCTATAAAAGAATGTTAATCAATGTATATTTTTTGATTAAAAATGCAACGCTAGTAATATAAGTATGAAATCACAATTATCATTAAAGTGTTCCTCAGATTGTTCAAATCTGAACATTTTTGATTTCTTTTAGTGTAACTTATGAACGATTAAAATGATATCTGTTTCAATTAGGTTAGAAAATTTGACAATAATTATAAAAAATGCATGTTTATATTACTTTAAATAACTGAAAAATCGTGACACATTATATAATTTGTCCTGGGAAATAAATTTCAGTAAATCTCTTCACGATTATTTGTTGTATTATAAACCGTCTCTTGAATAATTAATTTTCTTTATTTATTCACTAAATGTCACATATTACATATTTTTTCTCATTCCTTTTTAATAATGTTTAAATTAGTGTGGATATGTACAATAATTAAATATTTTATAAAAGAATGTATTCGTTCTTTATATAAAATAATATATATAAATATTTGATATTGAATCAATTTTATAAATTCAATATTTGTATAAATTTTAGTTCCGGTCGCTCTTGATGTTACTTTTTCATAATTTTTCTTTTTAATAAATGTGGAACACTTGTTAAAATTGCTTTTTATTTTTATCTGCTTTTTCCAGTGTGCGCATATATATATATATATATATATATATATATATGTATGAATATAGGTGAAATAAAATGTGTATGCTTGATTATAAATGTGTAAATGTACAATATTAATCCA
>CM068319.1:19204921-19207421 GCA_034766995.1 Acanthacorydalis orientalis
TTCTTTTTCATCTTCTTCTGCTCGTTTTTATTCGTGCTCGTCTTAGACACAAGCGGAAGTAAAACTTACCTTGATGATATACGTTTTTATTATTATGATCTTGAAAAGTTTTTCGATAACTATGCTAATGTCACATTTTTTCTACAATTTTATATAATGTACTTTTATTGGAAAACTATAGATATTGATTACAGTAATTACGGACTTTGCTCGTAGGATGATCATTTTTCGATAAAGTATTAAATTATTTGATTCGATCAGTAAATTTATGAAATACAGCTTTATAGAAAATTTCGTATATGATCATTTTTCATCATTTTATTTTTCATTAAACTCGTTAGAGTTGTATCATTCCTCCATTAATATTTATGATAAAAAATGTTCATTTTCGTCATTTTTATAAAATTAATGTTTTTCTCTAACTACTATTTTATGTATAATTATAATCTTATACAAATATGAAACAATTAATAACAGTCAAAATTATAATATATTTCATTTTTTCTGTTCATATATATATATATATATATATATATATATATATATATAGTGATAACTATTTAATAATTTAATAAAAAAAAATTAAAAAAAAATCACAGTTAATAAGAAAAAGTGAAAATACTATTCACAGTTAATAAGAAAATTAATATTGTTTTTCAAATTGTTTATTAATTAATATAGTTTTCGAACGAAGTAAACATATAATTTTGTATTTATTTAGACATTATTTTCGAAATAATAGATTTTTTTCATTACTTATATGTGTATTTATAAATTAAAAATGTAATACATAATTTATAGTTCAAGATATACATATAGTAAAATTATAAAAACATGGATCAAGAATATTGTATTCTAAAACATTAAATTGTTTAAAGATATATGAATCATAACTTTCTCTGTTGTAATTGTTAAATAATCCACATATTTTGTAATTGCAAAGTTATTTTAAATAGAAATATTATGCTTAAAAGTTATTTATTGAAATATAAACAGCTGTGTATATAGTAATATATATATATATATATATATATATATATATATATATATATATATATATATATATATATATATATATATTGAAGAATAATTTGATATTAAGATATATACTTTTAGGACAAAAGAGAATATGTTCATAAAGTTGTAAATAACATTAGCATATTTTATTAACAGCTGATAATATTTTTGAAATAATTGTGAATTTATAATGTTAAGGTTAAAAAATCAGGTTTGAATATATATATATATATATATATATAGATATAGATTAATAGATAGATTGCTAAAAAACTTTATTCTCAAAAATAATTCTAAAATAATATTTTTATCACAGATAATAATTGCTATTTCTATTATATATGTATGTATATATGTGTATATATATATATATATATATATATATATAAATATATAAATAAATGAGTGAAAGTGAGTGATAGTGAGTTAATATTGCCAGTATGGAGTAACAGACATAGGAAATATACATAATAGGCAATTAAAGACATCCTGATAAAAACAGATCTAATCAGAGTTTGTTAGGGAAAATACAGAACTGTTTCAAAATGAGCGATAATATTTATAAATTATACATATTAATTTTCTTTTTCTACTCGATCACAAGCAATCAAACTTCTTTTTGAAGAAATTTTACCAGGAAATTGATATCAACCGGATATTTGTTGTAAAGATTTTGAAACGAATCAAACTGTCATTATTTTTTCCAGAAGACGGAGTTAATTTTTCTTAGAATATCTGTGGTAGTATATTTTATGTGCTTCATGATCACGGTAGGCCGATAGATGTAACAGGAAGTTATACATTCTCTTGTGATACACACTAATTATTTTTTTAATATTTGAAAATTAAAAAGTACTATATTGTACTGAAAACAATTATTATTAACGAGAAAAATATTAATGTAACATTCATTATGAGATTGGACTTTTGAATTATATATATATATATATATATATATATATATATATATATATATATATGCAAATGTTGTCTTTATAATAACAAGACCGGTTTGAAATGATTATCTTCAGGTAGCTATGAGTTTAGTTGATATTAAACTTTGAATGTAAAGTTATTCAACGATGACATTGGTGTCAAACGGGTCATAGCTATTATACAGTTAACTGGCCAAGTATGAATATAACAAAGGATATTGTTTCCATTATAAGATCACTACTATAAAAGTAAACATTTTTTTTGTCTAAACTAAATTAATAGCACTATAATATACATTATATAAACCTATTGGGAAATTTTATTTTGTTTAATAATAATCGTAAATGTTTTTGTTTTTCAAAATGCTTTTTTTAAAATAAAGAACTTACAGAACGTATTCAGAAAAATGTATACATACATCATTCGATAGAATGTCGATCAGTAGTTGTTATACTATTATTTTTTATGCGTTTACTATACCATCTGCGTCACCCAAGGGAAACACAATTCATATATGTGTACATAAAAATATCGACAGTATAAATTT
>CM068319.1:19209921-19219921 GCA_034766995.1 Acanthacorydalis orientalis
TCCCTCTCTCTCTCTGTATATATATATATATATATATATATATACATAAACGATTTTTACAAATATTTAATTAATCATTCGTTTTGCTTGACAACAAATATTTTATTACAAATTGTAGGAAATTTATTAAATTTTGTTCTATATTTTACCTACAATTATTGTTTTTTTTGTGATTCCAAATATGTAGCAATTTTTAAAAGTTTTATGATTTAATATTTTTTAACACAGTATGTCTATTAATTATATATACTGTAAGCAACATATTGTATAAATCTAAATAACTTATGATTGAGTTATGACTCTTTCATCACGGACAACATTTTGAAAATTGTTATTTGTTGTTTGTACTTTTATGTATACAGACGTTACTAAGTGGTTAAGGTTTCGTTAATGATCGTAACTGTTCGATAGAATTTTCCAATATTCTAGATTTTCTCTGTAAATGATTAATTTAATGACTTTTTAAGGACTTATTAAAAATTACATTAATTTTAATATTTTTTGGTATTTATACTAAAATATTAAAATAATAGATAAAATATAATTAATATTAAAATAAGAGATAAAAATTAGGGACAGTACATATTTTATTGCATGCTAAAAGTGAACTTTAGTGAGATTTTGTCATTAAAATATAATTGTAGACCAGAGTCTATAGTAAAATAACCAGAAGAATAACCAGAGAGTACCCTATATAAGCAGGTGATTAATTTATATGGTTATTGTAAATTTGAAATACTTCATATATTATTATAAATTGTATCAAAATATATTTTAAAGACTACGGTTAAAATAAATATTTTTAATATTTCATAAGGTAAAAAAAATTACAGTGTGTATAAATCTGTGTATGTTTAGTATGATTACGAGTAATAATAGTTGTATATATATATACATGTATGATATATACTAGTATATAAAAACATCTAAACTTTCACCCATCACAAACAAAATGATTAATTTCTGTTCATTTACTGAAATAAGAAAAGGTAAGTCAGATAAAAACTGCATGGTCTATTGCACGCAAACAACAATCCTGTTTTCTTACTTTAGCAATCAGTGTGAAAGCTCTGTAAGAGCTTAAGTGGCATATAAAAAAAATCAGATACTTTCTTCACTGTAATGGCGACGTACAGTATTAAAGTTCTGGAAAGAAATAAAAAAGAAAATAACGTTGGCGAACCTTTGGACGCACCAGAGGATTATTATTTTCTTGTTTTGAGCAGTGATTTTTTCTTAAATAAAGATTTAATTGATTCAAATATAGAAAAAGATCCACGTCTCTGTTACATTTTTATGAATTAGTTTGTGGTATAAATTATAAATTTAATTTATTCATAAGAAAAATGTAATTTAAAGAAATATATATATTTATATATATATATATATATATATATATATATATATAAATATTATATATATATATATATATATAATATGATAAAAAATATATTATTTTTTACAGGAAATTAAAGATTTCTTTATTCAATAATTTTTCTTATTATTAATATTTTAAAATAAAATCCAATGGACATACTAATTTTTTACAATTATAATTTAATAGAATCATTCTTAAAAGTTTCTGAATTAATTTAAGTATTATGCCTATTAAGTATTATGCCTTTAAATATTATGCCTAATATAGAGAAACAATCCATTTCATATCTCAAGAGGTACGTTTGAGTTGAACAATTAACTTATTTATTATGTAATTTTGTTAAAGATGTCAATTTATTTTATAATTATATAAAAATTAATAATATTTTTAAATTGAATAAAATGTTTTTTTTTGTTCAGTACGGTTGGTAAGATTAGTTTTTTTGTGTAAACATACTTATATTATATATCAATAATTATATACTAAATATTTGTATAAATATCGATATTCACACATTTTTTAATATTTTTGAGATATGATTTCAAAAATATGCAATATATATATATATATATATATAACATAAAATGTGAAAACAGTAATTAAATTTATTGATTATATAGTTAGTATATTGTTTGATTCAGTTTTTGTAACAAAAATTGCACGTGGTATTTGTGAATGTGTTAACGCAACATGCAAATGAGCGTTAGGATCGTATGGCGAAAATAAAAGATGCCACAGGCGTCAAAAGACCGATGGCGAAAAAATTTAAATAACATTTTCATTATCTAATTTGGGTGCCTTCAGCTGTTTGCATTTTCATTTCAATTATATGAAATCAAGTTTGTATCATTTCAAAATTGATTTTATTGAAGATTGTATAATACTCTAATCATTTATGTTTTGAAGTGTATATATATATATATATATATATATATATATATATATATATATATATATATATACATACATACATACATACATACATGTGAATGAATATATAGTATCAAATATTAATCGGTATGTTTGGTTGAAAAATAATTGCGGTTGATGGCCTTCACATTCATAACAAAAACCGCAATTATTTTACTACCGACCTAATAGAATAGTTTTTCAAGATAGACTATCAAATAAATACTTTTTATTGTGTGAAAGATCTAAATGATGCCTCTATTTTTCGTGAATTTCTAAATATTTTTCTAATATATGATTCTTTCGGCTCTTATCAGATTTATTTAATTTTAGCTATAATTTTGTTCATATTTTCTTTTCATAAATGTGTGTATTTGTTTATATCTAAATAAATGAATATGAATTGTGACATATATATTTTTTGTTACAGGTAATGCCGATTGTTTATGAATCATTTTTCGAGGATTGTCATCATTTACATAGGCCAGATAAATATGAATTATTTATACATTTTTAATTATTTAATTATTAGTTTTTAATAAAGAAACAAATTGTTTAAACTAAAAAATACTTTGCTTTTTAAACAATTTGATTTTAATATTTAAAATACATTCGTTTTTAATTTGGACATATCAGTTAACACAATAGTATATTATTCATTTATACTGAATTTATATTTTTGTAGATTGAAATAAACACTTTCATTTCAGATGCAATAATTCTCAGAGCGTTGAGAGAAAGAAAAGTCTGAATTATTATTGTTTGTTTTTATACATGACATCCCGTTGATACATTGTCTTAGTAGTCTTGCGTTCGTTTCATTTGTTACAAATTACTACACAAGTGATTTAAAGAAATCAAACAAACATGATACAATACAAAAATATCTGTTAGTTCTTAAGATTTTTTATAAATTTGTTTCTACAGACTGATGCTCTGAGAATAGCGCCATTGGCATCGAAATGAAAAATTCAGAATAATCAATAATACAATATATGGTTCAATAGTGAAAATTTATTTTTAAGTGTAATAGTTAACATTAAATTATATCATATAAACTTCTTAAAAAGATTAAAATATTCGCTCAAATCTGAAAATGAAATATTATTTAAGATTTTCAAAAATTATAATTTGAATAAAAATTTACAATTCCATAAGAATATTTAATGAGCTGTTCTCTTTTAAAGTGTTAAGATTGTTTTTTTTTTATTTTTAGGTAGATCCTAAAAACTTAATAATTATATAACGATTCAGTTTTAAACATTTGATTCTTTTTAATACTCTTATTCTATATATATATATATATATATATATATATATATATATATATATATATATATTTATAATATACGTGCATCATATTTCGAGATGCAGATTTGATTTTATACTTATTTTAAAAGTTTGAAATTTATTGAAATACTGGGAATGTATTTATGTGAATAGAATACTGCCTGGTCGTTGTATTTATTTGAGAAAATGTATATATATATATATATATATATATATATATATATATATATATATATATGTATAAACATATATAGTTGCAAATTATATATTGGTTAGTAGAAGGTAAAATAATTCTAGTTAAGAAGATATCTATTTATTCCTGGAAGTATATTGATATATTTTTTAAAGATTAATGCAAAGCTTTCACTGTAGTGACACCTCACGCTTTCCAGTACTTATTCTTCAATTATATTGAACGTTATAACTTTGCTATTTTAGTATTATGTATTTTGTAGGTTGTTTATTTTCAGTTAATTTGAAATCATACTTTTCGAAAAAAATATAAAGTTAATAAGAAAATAAATAATCTTATTAAGAAATAATTATATTTTTATTAAATATTATATGTGGTTTATTGATGCAAATAAATAAACTTGTAATTTATATAAAATTATATATAAATACTAGTCTAATATTAATAATTTAATTGTTAAATGCAACATTTTATTTTATTTGTCAATGAAAAGCAATTTATTTCGTTACTTTCACATTTTTTTAACAGTAAAACATAATACATGATAATAAGTGTAAAAAATGTAAATATTACTAAGAAGTAACACAAAAAAAAAACATAAAATATTTTTTCCGACAGCAAAAACATTAGATTTGAATATAACGAATCGAATTATCTTCATTTATAAGAATAAAAAATGCTCGTAAAATTTCAACGGTAAAACGAAAAGGACGAGAAATGAAAATAAGTATTACAATTAAATTAAAAAAATTCTAATTACAAAATTTCGATACGAAAGTCAACTAATATGAAAGCGTATATTTATTCAGATTTTTTTTCTTCGAGAGAAAACTCTAGATTGTTGTAACCTATTAGTGAAGTTTTCACAAAACATGAACAGGCGATGCTTTCTGAATACTTAATTCGATGCTGTAAACTTCATTAAAGCTTTACCCCAAAAGGCAAGCGAAATGAGTTTATCAGTTCGCGACAGCAATTATAAAAAAATGTCAGTGATTTAAATAAAAAAAGTATCAAGTTCCGGTTTCAAGGATTCACAAATGCAACTTGAATTCGTTATGAATTTTAACTAAATCAGAAAGTTTATCAGAATCTGTCATTTATAATTATGGATATCTGTTCGGAATTAATTATTGGTATACTTTTATTTACAATTCATTTTATATATATATATATATATATATATATATATATATATATATATATATATGTAAATTATAGTAACTATAAAATTAAATTTTTGTTGCTAATAATTTTTTATTTTAATATTTAAAAATAACTTAATAGTTTAAGAGAAAAAGAATAAAAAAATGAAAACGCGGTTTATGATAAGAAATATTTAATTGGGAATACTATGAACATTCATTTGAATTTTGAATAAATTATAAGGGAAAAATAGTATCATTTGACATTTTGTTACTTTTGCTATAAAGTAGTATTTGAATGTTATTAATGATTTAAAATCTGTGTTATTTATCATATATATATATATATATATATATATATATATATATATATATATATATATATATATATATATATATATAAGATAAAATGTTTGCAAATTAATTGTAAGTTATACAATGGTGAACGAGTTTTTCTACATTTGAAATACATTCTCAATTGTATCATTTTATGTTGTGTTATCAACAGAATCATATGCATGACACTACATCCCCGATAATCAAATAAAGTGATGAATATTTAACGTGCACATAACACGCCGGATCATTAGAAAAACCTTTTTCGTAGTATACAGAGTAAACATACACACACGCATACATTTATTTACACACATACATACATACATGCTGTTACTATGCCATTTGAACGAGCTTTTATGATTTATGGTAAAGTTGTGGACAGTTTAACGTTTACATATTTTTAACATTTGTGAGTATCGACTTTTCGTGTTATACTAATTTTCTATTCGTGATTTCTTCTATAGATTTAATTTTATATTGTGTTATTGTTCAGCGCTTATTAAATTTCACATGTATAGGATATAGAATGAAAAAAAAAATTATTTCTGTACTCCAAAAATAAATTATTTTGTTGTATATTATTAATTTGTATGAAAACAGATTGAAAATTTACAGTAGATATTTTTTTTAATTGAACATTAATTCATAAACATATTTAGAGAACATAAAATAATAAAATATGTAGATTTAAACATTATTATAATTTTTAAAATGCCTGTTATTAATCTAGTTTATTGATTTATAATATATTTCTTTTCAAACAAAAATAGTTAATCTGAAAAAAGAGAAACAAAATGTTATGTTTGTTCAAAAAAATGTGTTTTTTTGAGAAATAACATATGAAAAGCTCATTTATATAAAATTTGGACTTTTGATAGTTTACATATGACGTTAGTTTTAATAATATTAAGTATAAATTGAAATAAAAATGACAATGAAATTAAAAAAGGAATTGTTTATGTATTGAATATATATATATATATATATACAATTTAATACTTCTAGTAACTATTTTCTAAAGAATTTTTATTTACATCCAACTTTAAGCAGCACTAGGAGTTAATTGCTGCATACTTCAAACTGCCATCGCATATTTATATTGATTTTAATTTCTTGTACATAATACATAAAGAAATATTTTTCTAATCACATTTCTAACACACATGAAATTGTAGTTATACTATTAGAACCTATATTTTCTTTATTATATATACACCGTTTTTAAAAATAAGAAAGGAAATTATAAAAAAATGAAATATATTAGGAATCAGTATATAATTGATGAATTAAAACTCAAAATTACTTACATTTTTAGTTTTTTTCTTCGGAAGAATTTCTTAAAAATAAATGTATGAAGATTTATTGAAAGATAATAGTAACGACATGATAAATTGTACTATTATTTATATACTATTGGATATTTATCAAATACATTTACAATTTGTTATTAATATATGAATTTTTTTTTTCATTATTTCCATCTAAATGTTCTCATTCCTTCTTTTTTGTTTGAACCTCAACAAATAGCTACTATTTGCAAATTTATAAAGATATCTTTCTAAATATCTGTTAATGATTTGAAAAAGTTTTGTATGTACTAGTTAAAATTGAAATTTTGACAATGAATAAAATATAAATCAAAAATATGTATTGTTTTGTGTGTCTATATAGTCACCCTAAGCAATATATGAGAGTGAGTGTAGTAAAATGTCTAGAGTATTTTTGGCAAGAGGGTAGTGATAAAAGAAATAAACTCATTATTAAATTGAGTAAGACCAATAAAGAAATCTTTGTGTCATTGAGTGACAAACTATGTTTCATTTTTTGAGATAATCAACACTTCAATTTTATCATTATTTCTTAAATTTGAATAAATAATTTTGAAAACCTAATCTATACTATTTAATGAAATGAACGAATTTCTGAGGGATATTTTATCGAAATCCTAACTATATATATATATATATGTTATAAAATAAAATACTTTAAACTGATATGCCATATATCTCATTTTTCATTTATAATAAATCAAACATTTTGACAAATGAATTTAAAAACATGTTTTAAAAAACTAGATCGGAATTATCATTTTTTTCAATCGTAAAAAAAAACATTTTTGAGAGAAGCATTAATTTCAATCATGAAAAAAAATTTTTCGAATGCAATTTGTACATTTTTTCTAGTTAAATATGTATGCTTTTACATTAATGAACCTTGCAAATGCATTATGATACCCCAAATAATTCATCAATCATCAATTACAAAATCTCTTGTGGAATTTTACTATATTTTCTAATGAAATCCAATGGAAACTGAAAATTAGTATTTCAATTTAGTGATGATAGTATAACGATTTTAAATGTAATTTAATAGTTGTTACCGACTGTTTTATTAAAGTATTAAAATCAATATGTATATATATATTTCAAATTATAGCCATGTTTTATTAGAAAATCGTTGTAAATATTTAATGAATGTGTCCTTTCGATTACTTTAATGTTTTATATATTTAAATACATTTGTATGAACTGCTTTTGTAGGATTTCGATTATATGTATTTTGTAATAACTAATGTTACATATACACGAATTTAACATTAGCTACTGTTAAATTTGACTGTTATTTTTTACATTGTGTAATTTTGTATTCAAAAATACTTTGTATGGTATAGTGAATTGTTCAAATACTAAATATGCTATAGTTTTTATATCATTTCAAATCATTAATTTTCAATTTGATATTGTATAAATTATAGTCAATAACTTACATGTGTGTGTGAATTACAAAAATATACTCCACAATCAAACTTTTATTAGTATGTTGAGTTATTTGTCATCATGGTACGGTTTTGATGTTGTTTTATTCGATATCACAGTATTGTATTAAAAATATGATTATTTTTAATCTATATTAACGTTCATTTTGAAAATGTTTAAAGATAAATTTTATATAAATTTAAAAGTTGATTGTAATTAAAAGTGGTCGGAACGTTGTTTTATTGAATTAAGTATTAAGATCTAATTTGAACTCGTCCTTCACACTATCCATTTATTTTTAAATTCATCCTTTTTTACTGACAAATATATAATGAAATATGAAGTGTTAGTTATTGTTAAATTTTATGTCTTTAAAGAGAGTTGTCTTTTACAAAAATGAAAATTTATGTAAATATATGTATATGTATATATATATATATATTTGTGCATAAACAGATTTTTCAAATGTAATTTGACATTTCGTCTACTTACATACGTGCGCCTTTAAGTTAATGAACCCTGCAAATTCATTGTAAAGCCCCAAATAATTTATCAATCATCAGTTACATAATTTCCTCTGTAATTGTGTTTATATATTTGCTTATATGTTATTTATAAACTATATATGTAATGTCAGTATTTAAACAAGTATTTCGTGTTGAATGATAATATATACATATAATACGTGAAGTACAACCCAATATTCAATACTTGAAGTTACTAGTCACTTTGTTTCGGTTATTTCGGAATTGTAACAGTAAATTTATACAAAACATATTCATATTTGAAGGTATTATTTCCGTTTTTGATTATGAACATATCAAAATTTGACATTTCATATTAACTGAAAGTCATTCTATCGTATACTCGTAAGTTGATAATCTTGTTATGTTCTCTTTATAAGTATAAAAATATAATACCAAGTATAACAGATTGTTAGTAAAAGGTGCATTTAAAAAATTTAGTGATTTATAATTATTTATTTGACGATATTAAATGTTGACATCTGAATAAAAATATATTTTTTAATTAATGAAATGATTTTGATAAAGATTATAAAAATAATAAGTTATAAAACAGATCGATGTGAGAGTATTCTTTATGTGAATATTTTTATAAATCATTCAATTGAAATATTCATTTAAACATAGACGTTTGTGACGGAAAACCATGTAAATAGGTATTTATGATTGGACGTATCGAAGATTTTTATATTCGTGTACAAAAAAATTTTCGTAAATAAGTTGATTAATGTAGATAAAAATGGTAATGTAATTTTTTTAAAAAGTAATTCTAATAATGGTTCATATATATATATATATATATATATATATATAATATATATATATATATATATATATATATATATATGTATATACATACAACGACAGATATAATGTTGACTAATAAAGAATGATTACAAATAAAAAAATTGTTAAACTTATATAACTTATTTATATTTCACCTATTTAAATGTGCGATTTCGCTGATAGGATTCAATTTTATATAAAAAGGACAAATAGTCAATTTTTCTCACGCTTTTAACAATCAGAAATTGTTATTTTCACCGCCACACTATCAACGATCAAAAAGTTTCCTGTACGAGTTTCACGATTCGAACATATAACCAACATTTCTTTCCCGGAACATTGTAATATTTTCAATGCGTTGACATTATTTCTTTACTCACATTCTCACACGAACTGTATACTTCTCAACGGCAGCAATAAACGACTCCACGATTCTACCTAGCCCGACCGGCGTACGGTCGCCCGTCGGAACACCCTACCATCTTCCGCCACTTCAAACATCCAAACCACTCTCTTTTACCATATACAGTTACGTAGCAACCTCGGCGAGACACGATTCAATTCTTCTTCGCCAGGGTGTGGTTCGTGGCTGCAATTTGACCTCAAGAGTTTGTCTTTGTACTGTGCGTGGCTGAACCTTACCAAAGTGGTAATGAATTTTGAGATGTTCACAGGACTGC
>CM068319.1:19222421-19394921 GCA_034766995.1 Acanthacorydalis orientalis
AATATGATACATTATAAACAATTAATGAAAATAATGAAATGAAAATATTTCTGTATTATAGTTTAAAATGATAATATTTATGCTTTTATTAGCAGCGAAATATAAATTTCTACTAAAAGTAACAGATAGCATTAATAAAAGTTAGATTGTATAAAATCATTTGTTAAAATACACTTATAAAATTATTTATATCTTGTTTCTTCATTTTTTTTGTAACAAGATTAATGATATAAACTTAATCATATTTCTTTTTCATATTGATTAACGTGATGTTAAATAAAAAAAATGCATATTGAATTTTATATATAAAACTATGTTTTTGTGTATAAACCATGTTATAAATATATACATGTATAAATTAATTAATTATAAAGCTTGTACGTCGTACGAACTAGAAATATTTCATTAGATGATGTGTAAACATACTTATCTCATTGACCAGTGACGTACAATCTTGAATTATCAAATGAATCTACAAATTGAAATCATGTTCTTGCTAACATATTATCGATTTTAATTAAATTTAACAAGATTTGAATTTCATATTTCCAGTATGAAATGCAGATGACCTAATTATTCTCCAACATGGATGTATCTCTCTACCTTTCTGACTGTTTATATATTCATACATACATATATATATATATATACATACTCATGAATATGAGTATTTCTGGTAAAGATGATTATAGAGGTTGTCATTAATTAAGTAAATTGTTAAAAATAAATTAAAACATTTATACTGAATTTTAATTTAGTTTGAAACACTATTATTTTTTGTTACATGCTACAGGTATTCAGGTGTGAACATTTAATTTAATTATATTGTAACCAATTTAAATTCACACTTAAAAGGTATACTATAATGTGAAAATTAAAAAGATATTTTAAATTAAACATTAACATTGATGTATTAATTTTTATTTATCCAAAAATATGTAATTTAAATTATATATATATATATATATATATATATATATATATATATAGTCCTGATTGTCTTCATTATTTTACATCGCGAGTCTTTATCTTTTGCAACTATTTTCAGCATATATATGGGATCTTTAAGTAGTTGTAGATAACAGAGAAGTAATCTATAAAAAATTGAACATCGTGTAGGTGATAAAAAATTCACTGAAGGAACTCGAGCGATTTTAAAAGGACGAAGACCATAAGGAAAATGTATAGACGATACCATAGGTTAAAACTTAAAAAAATTACTTTAGAATTTCTTATTTCATTATCTGAACCGTATAGCTTTTATTTTACGAATACCAAAATATATTATTCCTTCATTGATATTAGATGTTCGTATTTTCGGCTACGGTTGGCTATTTTCGATTATATGTGGAGCAATTTTTGTTTCTCTGATGGGACAATTACAATAGTTAAGCAGTTCATTAAGCAGAACTATTGTATTGTGTTGTTTTTCTGTGATCCGATTCGGCGGACTACGGTTGTACGCGAATAAAGAAAGGATTGAGTAAAAGTTGAAAGAATACAAACTTTATTATACAATTTACAATGATTAAATAATATCATAACAACAGGGTAGAAATGGTAAAGAATGGAAGAGTGAATACTGCAGTGGAGCACGGCGTCATCACTGAAATCTGTCTCGCGATTCGGTGATGTACTGACTCATGAACTGATACACTGGCGGGAATCTTGGCGATCGTACATACATGCATGACCAGTTCGATCAGTTCACTTATTCTTTAGGGGGAAGGGAGATAGGGGTGTACACGGCCCTGCCGTGCAGGGATGGGAAAAACCAGTATTAAAATTACTGACCATTCGGGATCCTCAGAATCCTGAACAGTGCCCATTAGAGAACTCTTAATTGCCTAGTTAAAATTTATGTTAATATGTATATCTGTATACATATTTATCTATCTATCTTTCTACCTATTTATGTCTATATCTATTTGTCTATCAACATATATGAAAATATTTCTGTATTATAGTTTAAAATGATAATATTTATGCTTTTATTAGCAGCGAATTATAAATTTCTACTGAAAGTAATAGATAACATTAATAAAGTTGGGTTTTATAAAATCATTTGTTAAAATACACTTATAAAATTATTTATGTCCTGTTTCTTCATTATATATATATATATATATATATATATATTTCTTATTTGCCATATTAATTATGTGTTTTTTTAGATTGGAATTTAGATTTTATTTATTGTTAATTTGTTAAATATTTTATAATCTACATCAAATGTTTATACATAAATATTTTGAATTAAAATACTATTTAAATATTAGATTTTTTATTAAAGATCATCAAGTTTGATTTTCAAGTAATATGAAGTAATATTTTTAATAAATATTTCTGTTTTGAAAAAAAATTGTATTTGTCTTTTTTGCTATTATTTTAAAATATTTATTGTAACAGATTATAACAGATTTCCCTTTATAAATAAAGAATTGAAATATAACTACAGTAAATAATTATAAAATACTCGATAATAGTTTTTCATATAAAAACAGTATTAAATATTATATGTATGACTCATACGAACATATTATACGTCTATTCTTTTCTACACTGCAGAAAAACAAAGATAGAGAATTAAAAATAATTTTGTAGCGGTATGCAATTTATATGAAATATCAAAGCTAACTCAATTCAACATGTGCGTGTATATATATATATATATATATATATATATATATATATATATATATATATATATATATATATATATAACTAATTGAACAGTGCGCATGCCTTAACCTGCCATTATTCCAGTTGTTTCGGTGTAAATTAGACATGCATAAGTGATGCATTTAAAATATTGTTATCAAGTGTTTTAAGAGAATTATGTAAATATGATTGATAGTGAGAAAATTGTAATGCAATTCGCGTGTATCGAATTAGTTAGTGTATATTCTCTGTTAACCATTGGACATTACAAATTAAATTTATTACAAATTTTCACTGACCGCGTGGTGCATATTTTTAATACGTACATTTATAATCTAGTGTGTCTGTTTCTTGTGTTCTAGAAGAATCGATGAAAGGCATTAATAGAAAGGTATGTTTTTTTTTTGATGATTGTATTAGACTTTTTGATATACAAAAAATATAAAAAAATATTTTATAAACTATTAATAATACACTGATATATTTTCTATGTACAAATCTCAAATATAAATTAAACTAAATAGTATTAAAAGCATTATAAATGTATTTTATGAAAAACTAGTACACTACTGACTGCTTTATTTGATACACATATGTAAGTAAATACAATTGATCGTATGGTTTCTTTTAAATAATTTTTATATTGGTCATAAAATACAACAGGCGTGCTGTTATCATTATTAAAATTTTGAATAAAAAGATTGAATAGATTATAGAGTGATATGTAGAAAATATTTATAAATGGCATTAATATAAACTAGAAATATCAAATTTTCTGTCACTCGCACTCGTCACTCGTATTCATTTGACAACTAAAATGTGGCCTTATATATATATATACACATATATATATATATATATATATATATATATATATATACATACATACATATATATATACGTGTAGGAATAAAATTTAATTTTATTATAAGGAAATCTTTTTTGTTAGTTCGTCATGTCGGCCGGTTCTGTGCATTTTTTTCTGGTTTAAGTATACATTTAGATATTAATCATTGTTCAATATTTAAGGTTTATAGTCTTCACAATCGTGTGCATACGTGTGTTATTGCTATTTTCATGAGTTTTTCAGTAAATAAATAAAGATTTTGTGTCACCTATATGTTATTCATACTTTAACTGTACTTTTTTTTATAAAAGTTACTACCTTTACCGTCATCTTTTATTACTCTGAGAGTAATAATGTAAAAGATTTTTTATTAATAAGAGAAATATGTTATCCTTATCAAATAAAAAACCTATTTTATAACCTATTGGTAAATTAAACTTTTGACATATTTACAATAAAATAAAACTCTGATGTCTGATTTTACTAAATTCATTGAATTGAATATATTATTGAATAAAAGTAATGTTTGTGACACGAGATGAAATACATAAATGTTTAATGAGTAAAATTTTATTATTTAGTATATTTTTTTGTAATAGCTTTTCATTTTTTAATATATTCATTATATATATAACGTAACAATAAATATATCAGAATTGCAATGATACATTTGAAATAAATGAAAATATTTGTGTCTAAAATCATTTCCTCTTTGACTGGACAATTTGTAATCGTTTCCAAGTAAATCATCTACTCAATTTAACAGACATCCTTAGAACAAAGTTATTCGTCCTGTTATGTCACTCAATCAAACAAGAGTTGACATACTTGAGTTGACCATTAGATAAATTGACTCGATGGACAGTGGGTCAAATAATTCGGATGTGTTGTAAACCCGGCACTATTGCATTCTTCCCGAACTGCTTCATAATACGCCATTGACTTTATATTTTTATGTAACATCAATTGTATTTTGTGAAACATGTATCAGTTTATAATCAATAATAAAATCGAATTTACTATTGATGTTCAATTTTATACATTAAATTTCATAACTGTTTTCAAAAAGCGTATTTAATAAAAGAAATGTTTATATATATATATATATATATATATATATATATTTGTATAAATGCAAATATATTTGTTAGTGTAATTTTTATCTCGTTTTTTTTTTTGAAAATATTGCATGAAAATATGGGATATTACATACATACACACATTACAACGGCTTTGTATTATTGTTTAGGGTGATATCCATACATATTAATTATATAAATAAAACCAAGTAAAGCAAAGTTAAATAAATATTTTTATTTGGATTATAAATTACTGGAAACACACAATGACAGAAGCAATCATAAATGAATCAACACAAGTAAATTAACAAAGGAAGAGTTAATTTACACATTCACAAAAATCCCTAACGTAATGGATATTCCTTTGACGTCAGATAAAACATGTTAATTTCCATTAAATAAAGTTGTATACTATAGTACATATGTACATGCATATACGTTCACGCATTTTCCTTTGATATAAAAAAGATTTACACCTACATAATATAAAATATTCTCAGTTGGCATTTTTTTACCATTCATGATTGTGAATTCAACACTCTTGTCGCTTTATGATGCTTCTACCTTATTGTAAATTGCACATTTTATTTGTAATGTACTCTACACTTTTTATATTGCTGTTGTAGGAATCGTTTTTTTTTACTTGTATAATTAATTCATGTTTGTTTATATTTCATATATGTATATGAGTTTTCATTCTTAGTGTCTAAAACAAAAATATTTTTTCCCTAATGAAAAACGTGAATATATATATATATATATATATATATATATATATATATATATATATATATATGTATATATATGATGCTATTAGAGATATTTTTTATTTTACAATTATGTATATTTTTTTACTAGTTTCATTTTTACATTATAAATTATGATTTAAAATATAATATTTGTATTATACGGATAAGTTAGAGAACTAAAAATGTATATTTATTTAACTTATACTGCTTTAATAATTGAAATTTTGTTATTTCATCAAATGTTTTCGGATGTATTATATATTAGATTGTATCTTGTAACACAAGTACATGAAATACAGGTTTCTAATTAATAAGTATCTTTTGCAAGAATTTTAATCAGTCAATTTTGATAAGGGTTAAAGAAAGTAATATGTTGCGTATTTCATTAGTATTTCATGATGATTTCGGTATTAATTTGCAGTAAAATATTTCATTTGCCTTTTACCTTTAAATTCATGCGAAAAAATGCTTTAATATTTTTAAATTGAATGCATTTGAACTTATTTGTTCCTATTGAAAAAGAGTTAAATCAATTACTAGAGAGATACACTGTAGAACATCAATCAATAAAATAACAACATTAATTTTTAAATTAACGAATAACATATAAATTCGCTAGACTAGATTATTGTAGTATAGGATATGGTATTTTTCTGGAAACATACGCTTTGTCGGTGAAAAATAACACAGAATAATGTTAATTAAAAAAATCATAGAATGATACAGGAATGGGATTTTTTAAATAATCAGCAACCATGGTAGAAAGAAAATAGTTAAATATTAAAAAAATATAACTTTAATGATTCTGTTCACTGAATTCCTTTCATTGGAATGTTTCTAAAAGATCACACAACTTCTTAATCAGTCTGTATGCGTTGAACATTTAATAGTATTATATATATATATATATATATATATATATACACACATATATATATATATATATATATATATATATATATATATCTACTTATGTATAAGTATACAGTCGTATGTATGAAGTAGTATTTTAAATCAGTAATAAATTTAATCTTCAAAAATTTACTGAATGTAAAATTCCTATCAATTCAAATGAAATACATCTGCAATATGAATGAAATTTAATGCTGATAAATGTAGGTGGAATACCTCAAACATATTAAATATAAAATAATATTTTGCAGGTAAAAGTTTCGAATATATTATACATTTGTGTATATGTGTATATATGACGAATTGATTTTAACACAATTTTCAAAATTTAATATTTTACAGCTTTATAAGGCGGAGCTTTATACAATATGAATCGTTGCATATACACGTGCGCGTGCAGGGAAACATTTTATATTCACATCGGTAGAAATATGAATAACACCAAATCTCGTTTATTCCTAAAGGATTTCTTTTACTGGAGAGTGAACTTTTGTAAATTGATGTATGTTGCTCTGTTCAGACGTATAATAACAAAAAATTGAAAACGTATATTTCCAGTAAGATTATATACATGTGTGATACGGTTTTTTTTTGTAAATATACTTGTTTGTGTATATGTATGAATATGAAGTTTTTCTTTAAGTGAACTCTAGTATGTTATTTGTCTTCATACAATATTGAATACAAATAAAAAATGATAAAAAGATACGTAAAGGTAATAGTCACTAGGTATAAAATATATTATAAGAAAATAAATAAGTATATGCGTGACAAGGTCTGTCAGAAACGTTAATGTTGAATTTTGAAATATCGTATTAACTATACTGAAATACTGACATCAGAAAGCCTTTCAGATACGATGCGTTTTTTTGGAGTGATGTCGTTTCGTAAACATGGAATTATTTAAATAAATATACATACACAAGCTCATATATATATATATATATATATATATATATATATATATATATATATATATATGATTATGGATAGAGATTTGAACTCTCAGAATTATCAGAAGCTACCTGTTAAATCATCCTGAAAGATGAGAATCTTAAATCCACAAAGAATTAATTAGCTTTATATTTGTGTAATTTAATCGGACTTTTCAAATTTAACTACCATGTAATTTATATATTGATTGTTTAAAATGAAATTTATACAATCATTAATTATCAATGTTTGATTATTTATAATTTACATTTTTAATCCGAGTTTTAAGCAATTAATTGTCATTAAAATTTATATATTTATTTACATTGAAACGAACTTTATTTTGAACAAAATTTAACTTTTAATAATTAATATATATATATATATATATATATATATATATATATATATTAATTATGATAAGGTATTATTGATACTGATATTAATTAGTATTTATAGTATAATATATTTTAATTCAGTTTAAAGTTGTTTGTTTTTATATTTATGATAATAATTATTTTACATTTGATTTGTATAGAAAGTCTGGTAATGCAGGGTTCACTGGAATAATCTTTTCTTTGATTTTATATTGATTATACTTTTTAATTACACATTTTTTCTGTGGTATACTTTGAGATATATTTTGACAATAAATGAGATAAACCAATTAAGAAAGGACAAAAGTGTAAAGCAAATAGACCAATTTGGTCATTATCTGCTTACTTTTAATGTTTTTATGAATTTAATATTCACTTTTTATGAAGGACACCAAATATTCATTGTCAAATTATTGTTGTCTCTTTAATTTATTGACTGAGAAATAATATATGAAATATTTTTAATTATATTATTCATTATTGGAGATGATGAGATTAGACATAACTAAATAAGGCATGTTAGAAACTTGACTGATGTTTCAGTATTTCAAATTACATATATTATAATATTTTACAGTAATCTTTTTTAATTTCTTACTAATTGTTAATGTACAGAAACATTATAAACATACACTTAGTAATCATTCGTATTCTAATTAGTAAATTTGTAACTATAGTGTCTGTAGTGCAAATCTAGTTATGTTGCTTATTTTAATAATATAATAGGGTTTAATGTGTTAATGAAAGATAATTGTACCACAAAGCTGGATTAGTACTTGTTACAGATTGGTCAATAGCTGAACATGCCTCTTACTTACATACGACCTTTCCTTTATTAATGTAATACACACAGGCACATACGTTCTTATATATATATATATATATATATATATATATATATATATATACCTTGGATACTTTATTTATATTTTAGATATTTTAATATAGATATTGTTTGAACTGAAACATATATATATATATATATATATATATATATATATACATATATATATATGTATATTCTGTTCTAGTCAAAAGATAAAATTTCCAAAAATTATAATTATTTACATTTAATTCATTGTATAAAATTATAACAAAAAATTGGAATAGCTGTAAAATTGAAAATGTTATATTTTTCAAGGATAACATTTTAAAAATCAGATTTTAATTATTTAAAAACATAAGATTGCTGTACTAGAATATATTTTTTCCACTATGAGAATGGAATAGAAAAATGATAAATTACATGCTATATTATGTTACAGCTGTAAATAATAGTGCGATCTTAAACAATTCTCTCAATCATATTATACTTGTTGATGATTGTGAACAGATGTTCCGTATTTGTAAAATTCAACCGTTTATTTTTCGTTTACTGCTTTTATAAACATTAGAGTATTCTTTGATAAATAATGGATTGATTTATTAACCTTATTTATAGTTACACACGTGAATATTGTTTAAAAATTGTTTTTGAAGTTTTTAAAACTTTTATTTTAAATACATGCATTTTTGTTAGAGAAAAATAGTTAATTATTTGCTTTTTATATCGTATTTATTAGGACAGAATGTATGTTTTCTAAAAAGCAGTTAAAAGTTTTAAAGTGTGTAATCGGACACAAATAATTAAAATTTAAAATTAAATGATAAAATACAGTTGAAATGATATTGAAACAAAAATAATAAACTAGATTATAAATTCGTATTTCTCAGAATCATCCTACGTACTATGTTTACAAATCGCATTAAAATTTGCCTTTTTAATTGACCCAAGACTAATTTACATATAAAACATATCTAGTTAGAAAATTCTATTTAAAATAAATTACTTGAAAGGCAATTCCATACAAATTATTTTATAAGTACTATTTTAGTTATGTTTTCATACGAATTTTCTTTATTTCATAAACATTACTTGCTTCGTTTAAATACTAACGTGCGATAAGACGAGTATGTAAATACAGACGTGTACAAAAAGAAACAGAATGAAAACACTTCTTAATCAAGTTCTTTGCTCTCGTTTTGTTTAATTCTCGGTGGAAATTAAGTAAAATGCAATGTATATATTTGTGAACTGCACACTGTAAGCGCAGTATTGGATTGAGGTATGATTTGTTATTGTTGCGAGATAATTAAGTAGGAGCTACCTGTATTCAGGGTATGAAAAATAAACATTTTGGTTAGGTTACTGACATCAAACAGAGTTTATTTTGGATTATATGGGTTCTTTTTCAACATTTACTTCCTTTAAAGTTAGTCTTCATATGGATATCATAAAGACTTGAGTGACTGGCTAAAATTATTAGAATACACAAAGACTTATATGTACAAAAAAGACATTTATAAGTTTAGCATTTTATATTAATCTTTATAGTATGTTATGATTTTCTTAAAACCGACATTTATAACTTTTTTTACGATTAGACAAGTACGTAAAAATAACTTACTTTCTAATTATATATAACTATTTGTTTTCTTCACAAATTTCATTTTTTGTCAGTATAATCGATTCTCCACTAATAAAATATTTTTCTATTATTACTAAAAATTTATAAAAGTCTATCTTGTTACTAATTATTAAATAATATCTTCAATAAATCAAAATTAAAAAAAACATTTAAATTAATGAATGTATATATTGAAATTATTATTAATTTAATTGACCGTTTAAGACATGCAATTTTTCACTAAAAGAAAAATTTTAAATAAGGAAAAAAATTGAAACTTTCTGCTACACCTCTGTGTAAAGAGAGACTTCAGTTATATCCCATCATCTTTTTTGTCTTAAATATTAAAGTGTTTTAGAGAAAAAGTGAAGTAAAACGTTTTTGCATTTTTCTCCACGTAGAAAATGAGTTTGAAATTTTTTTAAGAACCGTATTCTTACGATATCTAGGGAAAAATAGATATTTTACAGAAAAAATTCTTAAGAAATGTGTATATATATATATATATGTAGCAAAAACTATTAAATAATAACAAATGCATACACTCGTACTTATTTCGCATAGCTTTTTTCTTTGTTTCACTTTTATCGTTGATGAACAAATTCTATTTTTGCTGTATTTCATTTCTGGTCTATAATTATGATATAAATTACTTCTAAAGTTTATAATTTGTTTATTTTAAAAAAAGTTTTAGAAATATTATATATATATACACATAAAATCTCTTGGAGAAAGCATATTTATGAGAAAAATAAACATATTTTTAAATTTATTATCCTGCTACTTGAATTAATTTATTTGTGTAATTTTGCGGACACTAGAAAGAATATTATGTTTTAAATTTTAAATTTGCTAGTGGTGCAATATCTTTTACGGAAATACAAGATGAAACTACAACATAACATAGAAGAACGGTCTGTTGGAAACAAAAAATACGGAAGATAAACTTGAATAAAACGAAAGTCATGTTGAACAACACCGTCGAGAGAAAATGTCAATATAAATAATGTACATTTAGGTGAATTTAGAGACTAGATGTAACCTGGACAGTAAGAGAAACCCAGAGATAAATATTTAATAGATGTAACTAACACAAATATTGAAAATATCGTCGAAATGATATTGTTTTTAAAAATAATTCTGTTAGTTTATTGAAGTGTATTTGTTTTATTTTAGTATATATGTATACTGGTTAAAAATAATATGTTACTTTGATATAAGAAAATTTTATCAATAAAAACACATATATTGATATTTATAAGAGCTTCAAAAAATAATCAGAAATTAATTTTATATATAATATGGAAAAGTGTGCTTGATTTAACCACTGAAATTAAGTAAAATTTAATATAGAATTAAATAAGGTACGCCTTTATATACAAATTATTCATATATATATATATATATATATAGTATAAATATAAATTTTTGGTAAATAAAATAAATGGTAATTTTTAGAATAAAACATTTTTTAAAAAAAAAATTCTACAAGAAAAAATTTATCGTACAAAAGGGATATTATTTATTACTAAAATTATCGTTTAATTGTAAATTTTATACTTTTTCTTGACTTTTTAATGTGCTTGTTACGTATGAATAATATGTAAATATATTTTTTTTGTATACCATTAATCTAAAAATGGTATATATATATATATTTATATATATATATATATATATATATATATATATATATATATATATATATATATATATATATATATATATATATATATATGTGTCAGGATGTAGAAAGCAAATAAACTAATTAGTTACTGAATTTGCGATTTTTGAAAATAGTCCAATCCTAAGGTCAATAGAAGCGAAGACCCTCTTAATAGCGAGCTAAAGTTTGCACAACACGTCCGTTAGTGTTGTATTCGATTAAATTAGTGATTCAAAATTCCGTCCTTATCATTGAGTTCGATTCGTGTTTAAACTGAATTTCAATTAAGATATAGTTCAGTTTGAAATCCGTGCAACAGTTCGACCATGAATTAGGTTCGATCCACTTGGTAATACTTCTATATATCTGGTTATTTTGTCAATGGAAATTGGAATAACTTATTTTCATGCCAATCATGTTATATTGTAATTACCTACAAATAGCTAAAAACATGTCATCACAAATTGGTTAAATTTATAAATATACATTTTTTCACCCAGTTATTGGTTAATCATCTTAGAAGTAATTTTATTTTTAATAATTTAAGATAATTAATTAGTTTTTCTCTTCTTTACGCAGATTTCTACATTTCTAGTATAGTAGAATATTTATGATTAAAATTAATTAACTTTTTTCAAAATCATCGTTCTGCTTTATGATACTTTACTAATATGATTGAAGACAGCTTCAACATATATGTACGTGTTCATATATTATTTTATAAAGACAAAAATAAATATGCATCTAATATATTTATGTACATAATACATAAAATACGATTTAAGCTTTTATAGAACACTTTTGATGTGTCGGGAATTAAATATCCTTTATTTTCTTTGACAAAAACGTTCTACGTATTTGGTTTACATAATTAAGCGGGTTTATGGTCCTATATAAAAACAGAAAATCATCCTCTTCCACTGAAAATATTGTAAAATTGGCTATATATATATATATATTTATTGGTACGTATATATTATATTTTGGAGAATAAAAACATCAAAAGAAAATTTACATAGAACCACATTTAAATCATGTTGTCGTATTTTGTTGCCTGTAAATTATTTTATAAGCGTATACAAGTTTTCAAATTACTGCAAATTTAAAAAAATATATTTTATAGCATTAATTTGTGAACATTTTTGGTTATATTATTAGGAAAAAGGCATACAAATTCTATTGGACCAAAAAAGATTTGAATTTTGTTAATATATTTTTCGAGTATTTAATTTCAATTTGTACAAACATTTTTATTTTATATGATTTAATTATAATTGTTATGTACAAATATGACGTGATCTTTTTTATTTGAGTAATTAAGAGTATTAAATGATTCATTTAGTATTTAAAGAATAATAGAAATATTTTTTTTTAAGAATTATCTACTTTGTTGTTATGTAGTGTACAATCGACAATTTTCATCAATATATTTTAACTAGAAATTTAATTTATATAAAATCAAGATAGTGCTTTATTTAAGAATTTTTTGAAGATTGTCGGTAATTACAATATAGCTTTTGGCATTGTAGAGAAATTATATTTCATAGATAAGTTTTCCACTAGACTACACATTTTTTTGGTAACTTGGTGCTCTGTGAAACATTGAAATGCGTATAAACTATAATTAAATTCGAACAATAATCAAATATTGACAATTTTTGATTAAAAAAATGTAATTGTTTGTGGGAGGGGGAATGGTAAATTCACATGTGAGAAGAAATTTTCTGCAATTTTATATTTTAATATGAACGAAACTTAAATAATCATTTTTTAATGGGCAAATTTGAAAATTAATGAAAATTGGTAGGATTTATAGAACCTTTAATTACATATTTTGGTTCTCATTTCAAGTTTTAAAGTATACTAAAATTAATATTGAAATCATAACATCAGAATGTGAAACGGAATAAAATCATATGGCGGGAAACGGAGATATATACACTCATGTATCATTCCATTTCCTTTTTCCGTTGTATAACTTTCCCTCATCTACTTCTGCCCCTCACAAAATTCATATTGATATAAATATGTCTTCATGTTCATTTGAAGAAGGCATTTTTTTTAAAAAAATTATAAATATTAAACAATAAGATGAATTTATTTTTATACTAATAATGTAAAGTTGTTATTTCATTAAGTCTCACATTATATTCAACTTTCCTTAGATATTAAGAACCCTCTTTGCAATACTTTATTGTAGAAGAAAATATAATTAGAGTGTATTAATCTATAAGCTCTAATCTACAATTCTATTTAAACAAAATTATTATAAACAATTATTGACAAATTATTAGAATTTCGATAATACTTTCTAAAGTGATCATCCTACACAGAATACTGAGTATATCTTTTTTATGTATAGATATATATATATATTTTAACCCTTTCACCATATTCACAAAAATATAAACTCTGAGTTTTCACACAAATTGATCGAAGATACAAAACACACACACATATAAACAAGCAAATAAATATACATTTCTACATATATATATATATATATATATATATATATATATATACTTTATTTATCTATTTCCCATCTTTAGACACGACCCGCGATCAGCGGATAGTGACGTTAGGCAATGGTCTCTACCGGATTTACAAGAACCACACGTTCGACACATTGGGGATTATTCGACCTCGTATAGCGACTTATTGTCTATCTTTTGTATTCCGGATTTCTGTTGACAGTAAGCATTTAAGCGCTTCTGGTAATCAATTATTTGTTAAGTTGAAAATGGCTTCTTTTTTGTTAAATGCGTAGTAGATTCAAATATGTTAGTGTTTTTTTTTCCTATATATAGTTTCCTTTACAAATCCAACGAAATATTAGGAAATTTAGTTAATGGATTACTTATTTATTTTAATATTAATTTTAAATATTAAAATTGATATTGGCAATTTCTTACCGAATTGCTTATATTATATACTTCATATTTGTGTTATATATTTCATATGGATTTGAAATTAATAAAATTTACTTAAAATGTTGAAATACTTAGTGAAATTGCAACAAAGCCAACGATTAGAAACAAGAAAGTATTATAAATATTCCATTTAAATATTTATTGTACGATTTTTATTTTAGTCAGCATATTTTTTTAAAAAAAATACTAACATTTAATTAAAACGAATTGTTTACGCTGCAAAATGGCATTCAGTACTCGGTCCAATCTACACAAAAAATAACACCATTGACCTATATACGCGTACGTTAATTACTCCTTCAATTAAGTTCACGGTTCTTAATACACTTTAAATGTGCTTTACATAAAAGTGTGGTTATATGTTATAAATATATAAAATGGACAGTGTATGTTGTTGTTGATAAATTACTCTGTGAGATTTTTTTTCTCTGAAAAATAAATATGTAGACGTGAGAGTGAATTTATAGTGATTACAAAAATGTCCGTCTACATGATTTATTGGCTGAGATAAACCATCAAGTTATTACGGCTTCCGCGCACCCAAATAATATAAGAATGAGGAAACGTACAACTCCTCAAAATATTCATCCTTCCTTCCTTCTTCTCTCCTTCATATACATACGAGGTACTTTGTTATAAGTATCTCCGTTCTTAGAGTTGAGTCGTTCCTGAATTGTTTACGTAAATAAAACTGATTTAATAAATTTTATTTAATGTGTTTTTCAGTAAAATTTTATCACTATATGTAACATTACATAAATGTGTATAGTCATATATAAAAATATATAGTAGAGAGTGGTATACGATAAGATCCGTTATTTATTTGTTAAAAAAATATATTTGTGGTGAATGACCATTAAACATAAGTATATGTTTATAATCAGATTATAATATATTTTCAGTATGTCCAGTATTCATTTGAAAATACATGCGAGAATATTGTTAGGTATCACATTCTAAATATTTTCTACCTCTAGAATTGCCAATATGTGGTTATGTTGTTATCTTGTTGAAAAAATAACGTGATAAAATTCAAACATGTACCTTGCACAATATCCAGTGATGCCTATTTGATTTATATTTATTATTTTTTTTCAAGATTTGCCTATATTTAAAATACTGTTCAAAATGAATTCTGGTTCAAACTTATTTTATAATATTTTTCCAATAATTCATTCTTCATACTTACACATTTACTCTTTTTTACTGAAAGTTTGATTTTAAATATATTTATGTTCTAGATACAAATATTATTTTTTTATACTCTATATAGTAACTTTAAGAAGAATTAGACTGAAATAAAGTTTTTTTTATAAATTGATACTATTTTAAAATCAATTCATAGAAAAATGAGAATATTAAATTTGATAATTTAACATTATATATATATATATATAAACATAAGTAAGAGTTATTCACTAAAAATTAAAAAACATATAACATATATATAAATCCTTATTTTCCTCTATTTTCATGATTGACAGATAGGTATCCTGATTTTGATTCAACTTTTGATTTTAGAAAATATCTGTCAGTTTGTGAAAATAACGTGTCACTCATTTACCGTTAGTTCAACTTCAACGCTTGCAAAATCCTAACTTCTCAATTTTACTTTTAAGTATTTGAATATTAGGAGGGGGCGGTTAGGGCGCTTCGACAGCTAAGGTCATTAACGTTGAACATAACAACAACAGAAATCATATATTAGATTAAGGTTATATGGTGGATGTACTAAGTATTATAACTTGAAAGTGTTCTTTGATTTAAACCTCATTATGGATGTGGCTATTGTGATGAAGTATACTTTATGAGACAACTAATATTCTGTCTGATTACCCAGTTTCAATTTCATTGTTAGCATATTACTGTAATTATTTTCATTCATTTGTGTTCGTTTTTATTGATTTATAGAAATATTGCTTAATCAAGAAATGACGTGTATCCGGTCTTAAAAACAAAAATTAATTCATACATCGATTTGGTGGATAATCCGTGTTCATCATATAATAAAAGTAGTCAACGAATAATTTCATCAGTTTACATTTTTCGGAAAATAAATTTAAATTGATACCTGCTTTTCTTCGTTGATTTATGCACTTAAAACTGTTGACAAGTTAAACTGCGAGCTACTAATACTTCAAAATTGATCGATACCATATAAATAACATAAACGGTCACAACTAAGTTGAATAATTAGTCATGTGATGCATTTTATAGATATAATATACTTGTACATAGTAAATATCGGTTTTTGTTGTTTCGTTTGCGACACTTATGTTCCATATAAGTGTTTCATATGTAAATATTGTCAATTAAGTAACTTATTCCAGTTAGGTGTTAACATACAAATTTGAATTTGTACGTATAATAAATCACGACAAAAGTGCTAAATGTAGTACCAGTTTAAGTTTAATATCTTGGACTGCCTTACGGCTAATCAATGTTTTCGGTCTCCAGAATACTTTTTTATTTATCTTTGTGTATGTGTATATATATATATATATATATATATATATATATATATATGTACAAGTTATGAACAAAATCGGAAAAAGATTAAGATGTTTTGGGTGAACGATTTCTGTAACGAAATTTAGTCGCAATTGTTGCGTAAAAACGGATGCACATCTGTCAAGATATTTTTTTCTTAGAAATATCAGTTTGAAGAAGAATCTTCAACACATCTGTCCACTCTTGAAGTATTATTTTATTTCGCGACTGTTGATATTCACAGTACACTTGTCTATAAATAATAGATCTATAAGAAAATAAATAAGTATATTTGTATGAAAAATGTGTAAATAACGTTACCGTTTTTATATACTAAACGACAAACAGCCCACAATGAGAATAAAGTAATCTTTTTTTAATTCTAGTATCATTTTAGTTTTGTATCATATTTCATACTTTTAAAAAAATGGGCAATAATTTTTGAATTTAAGATTTAATATTGATAAGATATGATTTACTGATTTAACAAATGTTTATATAATACTTTAAAAACTCGAACATTAGAATATATAATATAAAATCATGGATGAGATATGTGTTATTACTTACTAAATATATGCGATATTTAACTGGCGACTTTTTAATAAATATATGCAATATTTAATTGATACTCATGTCACCTAAATGTAAATGTTAATTTAATATATATATATATATTTGTTTTTTTTTATTTTCTTAATAGATATTTGTTCTCGGGATATAATGGAGATACGTATATATATAAATAGATTTAATACAGAATCTTTTTTAGCATTACTTGATTTTCTAACAAATGAGAGCAACAGATCTTGACAATTCATTTTCGATTACAATTCTAAATAATTTAACAAGATATTTTTTTCCAATCAATAGTAAGACATGCATGAAAATCTATTCTTCAGAAATAGACGGTGGGTTAATTCCCAAAGGCTGTTTTCTGTGCTATCTCACTTTTTCAATCACAGCTTTTGCTCACAGGTTTTTTGCCTCTATATCTCACATAATGTCTTCAACAGATTCGGTTTTGTTGAAAATTTTGTAAGACTAAATTTTTTGTTTACTCCTCGTATATATGTATATATATAACACATAAAACGTAACATTAATAAAATACTTATAACATTGTAAAAAAGGTAATGTTAAATCGAAACGAAAGAAATCTGTATAGATGTTCCTATACTTTTATTTAATTTTCTATATATTTTTTAAGTCATGAAAAAATTGGGTGTTGTCGATTTAACAATAAATTATTAATAAATTAAAATACATCCACTAGTTTGATTACAATATCATTTTTATTTCATACCTATAATTATTTCGTTTTTAAGTAATGAAGATTAATAACGTAGAAATATATCAAATATCCTTATATACAATTCATGAGTATTGCATCAAAAAAAAATTAATAAAATATTTTCGTTTCAAATTTGAAGAATAATGCACGCTGAAATGTTTCAAATAATTGTAAATGATATATTTCTTGTTTTATAAATGTATCTAATAA
This sequence comes from Acanthacorydalis orientalis, assembly GCA_034766995.1. Taxonomy (NCBI): domain Eukaryota; kingdom Metazoa; phylum Arthropoda; class Insecta; order Megaloptera; family Corydalidae; genus Acanthacorydalis; species Acanthacorydalis orientalis. The sequence continues at coordinate 19,241,020 of CM068319.1, forward strand.
TTAATAATCCCATTTTTCTATTATAAATAGTATTTGTTCCTGATCATAAACTATACTTTACTAAAATATATTTCTATATTAAATTTGATATAAATCATTGTTTTCTAATAACATATATATATATATATATATATATATATATAACTTATACAGCTTATAAACAGAAAGTAGAATTTCCAATTATATGCTTCTAATTTTTATTTTTTTGAGGCTCTTCATCGAAAAATATTTATTATGACACATTGTACAGTGCAATTATTATAGTATTTTAAAAATAAATAACTTTTTTTTTTCTAAATTAATATAATATTTTTTTGCATGATGTTTTTGTAAAGAGATAATATCTGCTCTTAAGAGTCAACGTTTTTTTCGGCTTGTATTAACCATGTAAAAACGTAATGATTTAAACTTCAATATTTTTTAAAGTGTATCACCAGAATATTGTAAACTTTGAAATAATTTCTCAGTTATATCAATATTTCATATGTAGCTTTTGAGAAGTTAATTCTGTATTTAAGTTAATGGAAAAATTTAATTAAATTAAAATTTAATTTAATTATAAAAAATTAATATTTTCTTTTTACGTTCTTCAATTTTTAAAAGATAATTATTATATGTATTATACTTTATAAAAATGAGGAATTGTAATTATAAAACATTGTGTTTTTTATATAAGAAAATATAAATTTAATTAAATAGTATTTATTTTTCCCTAAATTTTTTAACATATAATAAAAGAGCAAAGAAAAGACCAAATACAATTAAACATTTTATTATAATTCCCAGCTCTTATTTTTTCGAATTTGGCCTATACTTTTCCTGTTTTACTAACATGTGATACTTTGTACTAATAATAATTAAATCTTATAACTATTTAATTTTTCAATAGAAGTTCATCCTATAAAAAATGTGTATCTTATAATTTTAATTGATCAAGAATTTAGATGAATATATATATATATATATATATATATATATATATATCTATATTATATATATCAATCTCAGAATAATTGGAATTTTTCAAGTATCTATTAATTATTAAAACTTAAATTATTTAATTAAGAGAAATATTCAAAATTACATATTAGTTTTTTTCAATAAAAACGATAAAGATTTTTTTTCATTGCGTTAAATATTTAATTATTTTCTCGTTTATATTTTATATTTGCTTAAACATTTTTTTAATTAAATATTGTAGAAATAAAAAAAGTAAACGCGACCCTTTTAATCCTCAGATATAATTCATATCTCATTAAATATGGGGAATACTGATGAAAAATATTCTTACACTTAATCTAGGATGCTCTATACCATTGAATCATTAAATTTACATAATTATAGATCTGTTAACTTAGTAGTAAGCTGGATACCAATTAAATATTCAATGTGTGCTCTTAAAACAGCTTGATAATTTTAATTATACATTTAACTAGACGTTATTTTAATTAAGTGCCAAGTATTAAAATTATACAAAATATACACTAAATTTATTCAGCTGCGCTACACAGTTTCATAAAGATAGATGTAGTTTCTTATTTTTAAATAAATTTATAACTTCAAAGATTTTGCAAAATGTGCACAAGAACGGTATCCTTTTTTCTTCATTATTTATTTGTTTTTTATTCAGTATGGTATTTAATATCCATAATGTTATTTCGTATAGACAGAGAGTAAAAGAAGATACAAGTTAGTAGAAAACATTTATTTGCATTGCATAGTCAACAGAAATTCTAAAATAATTTAATTTTACGCTCTGAAACACTTTATTGACTCAATGTATAGCTGTATAAATTGAAATTTACTTACGTTATACTGAATGTAATGGTTATTTTTTATATTCATAATTTAATTAAAGTTACATTTTTTGCTTCTCATACTGTGAATAATGTCTGCTTTACTGTACAATAATGTTAAACTAAGCATTCGTGTATTAACAATTTACTTTAATATACTTTTAAAGTAGAAGAATAGAATTAAATTGAATTTATATATATTCTATATACAAAAATAAATTTAAAAATTTTACATTATATAGATGCATATATTAATTAAGTGAAAAGAACTTTTATGCATAGAACATAATATAATTCCATAAGTCGGTTATTTTGATATAGTAAATTATTCATTAGGTTTGTTTAAGATGGTATTGTCTGTTGGTAATATTTAAAACATGAAAGAATTTTTTTTTAATTTTTGTAGGTATGTAGATAAATTTAAATTTTGAATGTAAAATATTATATTTGAATTAATATACGGTTTAAATTAATATTATTTATGAACATTTTATCAAATAGATATCCATTGTAATAAAAGGCATGTCTGATTTTCATTTCTCTAGTTTTTTTATAACACTGCTCTATCTTGAATAAAAAATTGACACGTTAAATACATATTTAGTCATACATAATGTAATATATTAATAAAAACACAAAAAATCACCACAGACAAATTCATTAATCCATAGATAAAATTGTTTTAAGTAGTTTTTTTAACTATAATAATCAAACGAAGAAGCTGGCACTCGAAGGTTAAAAATCAAAATATATTAAAATATATTTACGAATTTTATTACATATCATATGTGAACGTCAAAAAAGTAATCTTATTACTATCATTTACAATGAAATTTAAAAAGGCTATCTGATGGATTGAATATAAATAATTGATAAGTAAAAATATTATAAGTAATAGTAAATGATGAAACAAGCAATAAATTACATATTGTCTTTACTAGACTTTTTTTTAATTACAAACTTCTCTTTATATCCTGTTAATTTCATATTATATTTAAACATCAGTTACGAAAGAACAAGTTACATGTTAATGGCATCAATTTTTTAAAAGTTAATTAACAATTTTAGTGTCAAGCAGCGTAAAAGCGTCTTAATGCGTTCACGGAAATTACTGCAAGTATATATATATATATACGCTTTTTCTGACAAGATAATCTAAACATTAAGAAAAAACTATATTTTCCAAAATTATTCTGGAGTCTGTAAAACGTCTGTTGATAGGTTTTGGATATCAGATGATTGATATTGTTATAAAAAATAAATAATTTATAATTATTTATTTAATAAAAGATAGAATTTTAAAAAAAATACATATATGAAACGAATGACATTTTATTTCAATTTGTATGCAAACGTGTTATTAACAGATTATTAATATATATTAAGTTAGAAAGTCATTTTAAGATTATTAATATAGAAAATAAAGAATGTTTAAACCGTGTGAAGAGTAAATAGTAATAAATTACAATATTAAAATGTTCAGCAATTGTTAAAAAATAAATAATAAAAATAGATTTTAATAATTTGTATTAGATATATATTAATCAATCTTATATATATATATATATTTATATATAAACATATATATATATATATATATATATATATATATATATATATTTAAGGTTGGCAGGAAAATAATTGCGTTTTTTTAATTCTTATCTTTCTTATCTTAATTTTTTTCAGTGAGAGTCATTTCATCGTGTTGATATTGATATCATTTCAAATTGCCTTTTCGGTTTTTTTTTTGTAACATTAAGTTTGGTTTTATTATTAATTTTACCTCAAATTGAGCTATTGAATGAAAAATGGAAAAGAAGAAAATAAGAGCAATTTTTTGTACGAGTTCAAGACGGGTGGTTAAATAGCAAAAACTGCTAGTAAACTAAACGATGCTTTTGATGTGGGTACTGTTAAGGAATGTACGGTGCAATGATGGTTCTAAAAATTTCGTGTTGAGTACGAAAGCCTTGAAAATGAAGAAGGTCGCAAGCGTCCTTATTCAGTAAATAACTACCAACTGACGGCGTTAGTTGAATCAGAATCACGTATAAGAAATCTAAAGCTTGCACAGAAGTTAGGTGTCAGTCATACAACAGTTCTGGACCACTTGAAATCACTTAAATTTAAAAATTTATATGGATATAAAATTATATACCGCACTTATTTTTCTACCAACCTAATATTTATATATATATATATATCATATGTATGCGTCCCTTGTATGCAAACAACTATGTAATCTGATAACAACGAAATATAATTAACTTGCATCCTCAGTATGTAAACACCAGATAAAAAACTTTGGAAAATGTTAATAAAAAGCTGAAGACAATACAAACATCCAATGGGAGTGTACGTTACATGCGTATAAAATGTTTCTTTTTGACAAATGAATTAGATTGAAAACGGTTCGGTTTGTTGACAGCATACCAACAATATACATGCATATATATATATATATATATATATATATATATATATATATATGTGTGTGTGTGTGTATGTGTGTATGCCTTTTTGCTATGTATATATGTATAAACGAACAGGTCGCGTTTCCGGCGACCGACATAATCGATACCTTGTTCTTTTCATCTGTCTTCTGCAGGAAAAGTTTTAACGTCCGCGGACCTAGGCGATCACGTTCTCTGCAAGAGATGTACGCGTCTATCCATTCGCCTCGCCGCCGTTTAGACATAGCGTCACGTCATTGCGATTCATTCCTCCGCTTCGCTCTTCCAACGTTTACGGTACAACGAGATGCCGAGTTATGCGTCAAAAATGATGATTTTTCATATCATATTTTTTTATTTTGGTTTTTTTCGTACGCGCACCTTCATTGAGTATCTTTTTTGAACATCGTATAAAATTTATATCTTTTTTTATGATTATCACATTGAAGTGTTCTTATAGATACAAGTTTCACACATGTTTGTATATGTACGTTTATGTATACACATATGTTGTGCACATATACAAAAATATTCACATGTTTGTGTGTCGCAATTGTCCAACTTTATAGGATGCAGTAAAAATATTTATATTAAAAATGTTGTGATTTTTCTCAGATTTATTTCTGATTTCCACATTAAACTTTTTCCCATTATAACAGTTATTTTGATAATGAAAGACTGTTCGCATTCATGGCATAAATGTAAGAGAATAAAATTCTATATATATAATTATTTTCATTTTTTTTCTTTGATATAAGTTGTAATTATATTTATTGAACCTTTATATCACTTACTAAGCATTTTTCCTGTAAATATTTTGTATTTCTCAAATAACTAATTACCAAACCACATCAAAGCTCTATTATTTCGATAATGTTTTATCTTTTTATGCACCAATTTGAATTTAATAATTGGCAAAATCATTTATCAAAATTGACTATATACTTAGTCTATGACATAGTAAATATAACAGTGATATATATCCCTAAAACATGGTTGACTCAGCAGGTTGCGTGGAACAGCGTTTTTTTTGTGTGTTAATGCACTGGACTCAAAGAAAATGTAGCTATTTAATGTCTCTGATCACTGAAGTATAATATTTTATATCAGAGACTAGCAATATGATAGTTAATACCTAGATATTGACAACATTCATATTGTATTTAAATATGAAATATGGTATAAATGGAATGAGTAGGTCACCTCAGACCGCATTATTTCGATAGAAGCCTTTATAAGAGCATGCTGTGTTTGAATTATGTATATTACAGCATTATGCACAATCGGAATCCTGCATAATCTGAAACCTGAGTACGTTTTACAGTATACGGTTTTGTGTAGAAAAGAGATAAAATGAAAGTTCATTAAAGAATATTTATTTTAGAGATAAATAAAATATGTTTTACAGTTAAAAAATATTAACTGTTAAAAATAGTAATTGTTTAATTATCAGATTTGTTCATGACAATATTATTCTGATTTTCACATCTTATTTTACTTTTTAATAAGCTTTTTTTTTAAAAAAAAATATGTGCTGCATGATTTATCCCTCTGTTAGTGTTTGTGTGTGGTATTGCACGAGCATTAATGAAAACATTATCCATCATATTCATCAAATTTTTAAGATTGTATTAAATAGAAAAAAAATAATAAAATTCTTTTAAACATTTTGTTCAATCTATGATTACTAGGGAACTTTATTATTTGTCAAATCGACGGAAAACGTATGATATTAGTCAGTTTTCGAAAATGTTATGATATTATTTTCCATCTAAATGATATATCTTACAAAATCTGTAACAGTAAAAAGCCATAAAAATTAATTACCGTCTATTGGCTCGTCTATGAGTGGAAAAACTCCTTTAAGATTTGTTTATTGAACGTCGCAGTATTATGAAAATCATTTTTTGTTTTCAAGTTCGGTCTGACAGTAATACTGTTATTATTGTATTGTCTTTTATTGAGTAAAAGCGGGATGATATGTCTATAGGTTGGAAAAAATTGATAATCTTTATTTATCGGCACTGTACGATATACCTGAGGTAAATATCCGGATATCTGGTTATTGATCAAATGTGTATTTTTTGTTTATTGATGTAAGAGTTAAAATATTGAGTTATTATAGAGTAGTATCATTTAAAATTGACTCGTATTTATATTTTATATTTAAATATAAAGTCTAAATACGTGTATTATGCTTATACGAGTGCAAAAAAATATTTAAAAACATTTTAATTAAATAAAAGCCAATACTTTGTCGAAAAAAAGTGAAAACAACTATACGGTTATTATTGACTGACATATAATTAAAATCTGTGAACATTCCAAACAATCACTAAATCCACTCAAAACATTTGACCTTTGCTGAATAAACTTTATTTTTGTTGGAATGCTGTCCTAGTTTGTGCATATTATCCATGTTCCCTTCACCTTTTTGCGGTCTGCACTCACATTCAACAATTAACTAATGACCGTCAGGGGTGTAGTAGCTGTCTGCTGTTGATTTATATTGTACCTTTTGTATTTAGTTGACCATATTTTTCTTCGGGATACATTTTGGATATAAAAAAATATGACAATATGCCTACTAAACCACTCACATGTACAATGTATATATATATATATATATGTGTGTGTGTATTACATTTAATAATTAAAAAAATATATAATTAAATTAATTTGTTTATTGATAATAATTAACTCTTACAAAATGAAATATTTATGTGAATTAAATAATTAATTCCATTTTAACTTATGTACTAAGAAAAGTATATACAAAAAATGCAATAAGTTAAATAAAATAAAAAGTTTGGTTGAACATAATTTTGTAATTAATAGAAAAATAATCATAAAAAATAAAAAGAAAACAATTCAGTTTCTTATATACTCATGTTGGATTTGTTTCATTGGTATTGAAAATGAAATTATACTCTTATTCTTTAATTAATGTAATTTATTTCTTCGTATATATATATATATATATATATATATATATATATATATATATAATTTATATATATATATATATATATATAATTTATATATATATAATTTTTAATGAGTATAATATCGTTTATCCTTAATTGTGGAATGTCAAATATATTGTTTCTATTAAAAAATGATTAATTAGAATAAACTTATTTAACTATTGAATTTAAAGAATATTATAATCAACGTTATTAACTTAATTTTTACTTGTTATATGCGAATATTTGAAAGATTCTATTTTAAAAAGAGAAGATGTTTTAACGCTATACATTAAATATTATATGTTTATTAAGAAAGAAAAGTTTTACAAATCCTTTCATTGACATCAAGGAGTTTGTAAAGTCGTGTATTCAGTTTAATAAAGATGGATGTTAACTTGATTATTAATATAAAAAATATAGAATATGAGTTCAATTTGAAAGAAACCATTTAAAAATAATAATATGCATGCATACTCGTATAAATTCATTTTAACTAAAAAACATTCTGTTTCTGTTCTAAGTAGGGACAAAGTTATGTTGTTAAATGAAAACAAAGTTTGATAATGTCTTAGCGAATTTAATTCATCATGAAATGTATTTTATACGAAGCGAGGAAAATCGTCTTATAAACTTTATTGTTTCGTCGGAATACTACAAACAACAATAATCTCTTAAAAACTGAAGCACATTCGATACGAACAATAGTAATATCAGTTAAATATCATCTTTCGTCTACGGAAACGATACAAGGGAAAAGAAAAAAAAACCTCAGGTCTAACAAATTGAGTGTAAAGAGCACGGTGTATCGTGTTCGTTTGAGAAAAAATACACGTTGATCGGGCTCGTCTGCTGACTGACTCTTAAGAGTTTCTAGTGATCTTTTTTTCATCTGCTGGCGCGCAGTTTGTTGCTGTGTCTCTCGCGTTTGGAATAAGAAATGGATGAAATAGAAAAAGATTACGGGTCCGGAGGTTAAATGTTAGGATCATTGGTGAAATTCGCCACCGGGCGAAGGATGCATAATCTATATATCCGACGTGCGTGAAAATATGTGAGATATTTTAAAGATGCTGCGTTGATACGAATCGCTGACTTTCTGCTTCGAGAATTCAGTAAACCAATAAAATTTTATGCACGCGTTCGAATTCTACTTATATGTGCTGCGAATATGTGTTTTTTACTTACATGTATATGTGTAAGAGCCGTCAGTTATGGAGGACATTGGGGCGAAACTTTATTTAATATTATACATATATATATATAATATATATATATATATATATATATATATATATATATGTATATTTTACAAATGAATGGATATTTATATATATATATATATATATATATATATATATATATATAAATAAAACAGTATATTAGTTTTTTTAAGTAAAAATGTAGTTAAAGAATGTTAATTTTATTTATTTTTCTAAGGCTGTCTGTGTAAATTTGTTATATTGAAAAAAATATTTTTAATCGAAAAATTGGAAAAATATAAAACAACGAAGAAAAAACGTCATGAAAAATAAATTCGTTTGTCATTAATATGTTGATTGGCATTTGTGGTCAATACGGTCACACATTTTGAGGCTGATATGTACCTAATAATTACATTTGAATTAAAAATGCAAGAATATATTTACAGAGAGTTTTTTTATATTCCTATGAGACTGACCTTATTGAAGGTCACAACTATCAAAAAATAGATAATATTCTTTGTTTTTACTATTTTTTTAAGTAAGATTAAGGAATTTAATATTTACATAATAATATTAAAATAATTATTATTTTAAAAGGAAATACAATCTCAAACATTAAACAATGAAGAGAAACAAAAAAAATAGCACGAATGGATTTTAAATAAAAAATAGTAATAATTAAATTTTAAATAAAACAAATTCATATATTTTTTGAATTAAACTGTTTGGAAATTTTAAAGCTATGTATTTGTTTTTTTATCGATTAAAATGATAATGAAGTATACAATATTTAACTGCACGAGAAACAAAATTGCGTTTTCATAAATTTACTCATACTTACACTCACTATGTACCAACCACTGAGTTTTTTTTGTTAAATATTCAATAATTGGCAACTGTTCATTTTGATTTTATCTGATATGTATTTCAATAGTAATGACGTCATCTTCAGAGCATAAAGGTTCTGAAAAAAAATATTTTTCTCTGCCTGAATTGAAATTTACACAAATAAAATTTCTAAGCGAACAATAAGGCCTTTTTGAATATTTTCATAAAAAAATATGCTATATAGGGTGATTAATTTCTGAATGTAAATTAAGTCGCAGTGATGAAACTATTATATACTATTATTATTATATACTAATTAACATATTTCTTAAAGAAGTTAAATAATCTGACTATAATACGCTTCTTTCCTAAATACAAATAAACTTTTCTAATTATATATTTTAATAAATATGTACATTTCAATATATTTTAATATTTCTATTGTAAACACATAATAACATTCTTTAAATATTTACATGAAATATTCTCATTTTCAATAGATCATTTGAGTAATAAGATTTATTTTTAGAATCAATTAAAGAATTGTTGATTTAGCAAAATATGTCGATCTATTATGAAACATCGTACTGTTTAAATAAAATATATTTTATCATATAGACAAAAATATATTTTATAATTTGAAATTAAAATAGTATTACAACTGATTACGATTTTTAAAGTGTAAACTATTTTTTTTTGATTGTCTACTTATATGTAAATGATTTGTATACTTAAGTATATAAGTTTTAATTGAATATATTTTTTTCTTTTTTTGATTTAAATTCATTTAACTGTCGTTTTAAATTAAATCTCATTGTTTAATCTTTAAAAATACCAAATTTATTATTTTAATTTTAATAATTAGTTTGTGTTAGTATAATTGACCATTGCAATTTTCTGTATTATATAAACTATTGGCATTGATTCAGTCATAAGTGGATACTTAAATATACACACGCACATTCATTCACTCTCTCTTTTTCACAAACATACATTCACACACATACACACATACACACACACACACATATATATATATATATATATAATTAAAAAAAAACATTTGGAAGTTTTTGTATACTGGATGGAGAATCAATATTTTATGAAATAAAAATCAATCTCTTACATTAACTATTTTTGATAACAAAAACGATTATTTCAACGATTCACAACCGTTATTGTTGTCAGCGTTCTGAAATAATGTAAATATGAGGAAATGTTTTTACTACGGCCTTGTATACTTAAATATATATATATGTGTATATATATATATATATATATATATATATATATATATATATATATGAGTGTGTGTGATTGTGTGTGCGTGAATGTGTATATTTATATGTAAGTAAACGCGTTAGTGCTAGATATAAATGTGTATACTACCCCAGATCCATATATGAAGGTATACTTATATTTTAATGCTGCTATCTTGTGGAGAACGACCCGTGTTTTTTATATACATAAATGTCGTGTTCTTACATAATATTATATATTCTATTACTATTACATTTTTCTTTTCCTCTGATAAAATTTTTTGTATATTTGTGTCTGACTGTAAAAACTAATAATTTCTGAAACTAATTTCTTTATAACATACTATTTATTTCGTTGATATTTTACAGATTTAATCATAGATTTGAAGATAAAGAGAGTATACTCTGTTAATGGCTTTTATAATTATCTTGTTATTTAACATATATTGACTTTTTGAAATTGATTGCATCTTTTTTAAACTGAATTTTTTATACAGAAATAATATTTCTTCTGTCGTGCTGTTTTATTCTTTTATTTTAATTTCAAATATTGTTACGGTTATGTATAGAATCTGTCTCTAACAATTTTCAGTCCGTTAAGATGGAATGGTTGTTAAAGTGTCATTATTATTTAGTTATAAGGATGCACATTTGAGATTTTTTTAAATATTAACATTGATAAAATTTGTCAAATGTTCATGATATTTTTATTATAGGGAAATACAAAATTTAAAAAAATCGCCATTGAATTCAAACTCACTAGTCAATATTTCAAAATATTGTTAAGTATTTATTTGCAACAGTGATATTCAGTTGGTAATTTAAAGGTGCATGATTGCATATAAAAATATTTGAATCTATCCAAAATTAATATTTTACAACATAAGTAAGAAATTTTATAAATTATTTGGTTAATATTAAATATGCGATAAACGCTATAACGTATTTTAAAAATGTATCGTAAAATATATTTTTGCAAGTGTTACATTAGAATATTGATTGCAATATTCTTAAAGGTTTTTAAATTTATTATAAATAAAAAAAAAAATATCGTGTGTTTAGATTCAAATTATTATTCTTTTGAAAAAGGGTATAGTTCTTTGGAATAGTTGTGCCCGCTCTAAGCGAAAAAATGATTGGGTATCACTGATATACAATTTTTAATACTACATTTTAGTTTTTTTTTAAGAAAAAGTTCTCATCTCTACATTGAAAAACATTTTTTCTTGAAAAGTGAACAAAATAATATATGTAACATGTAATAATGTTGAATTATAATTCAAAATGAATTGGTTAATAACTCAACATTATAATCATTTGACGACGGCAAATCACTATAATTACTTTTCTAATTGAAGATGACAAATACTATAAATTTAAATTGAAACTTACGGCGTTACAGTCAATAACTCGTTACTTTAATCACCTGATTACAGTCGTCTACTATGTGTTATTATTACTATGTGTTGTTATTAATTATTAATTTTATTTTATAATGTTATAGTTGAAGAGATATTAAAAGAAGTTTCAACACTGAAACTTTAATACAAAATTTGTCATCTAATAATACTTTGATCAATTTTTTCCTAGTTTAATTTTGAAAATATCTTTAAATAATAAAATGCTATTATACAAATAATTATATATTGAAAAAGACTATTATAAATGAATAAAATCTTATTATCTGCTCTTTTCTAAATATTCACTCACTTTTAAAATAAAAATGCCTTTTTCCTTATTAGTGCTCAAGTAGTTATAATTAAAATTTATATTGTTTTAGAAGTCTATATTTCATATACGTTATATTATATTTTATTATTTTAATATGCACGATAATTTAAATTAAAGGTTTTTATATTCCGATATCTATTCATGACTTAATTGTAATTGGTTAATAATTAATATTAAAAGTATAAAATGTGTATCTTTTAAAAAGGATGAGATTTGTTTTGAGTATATTAAAAGATTATAATTTTTTGTTAAAACTTCAAGTATCTATAATTATTGAATAATAAAAAAATGTGTATAAAAATAATTAAATTAACAATTAATCTTAAATAAAAGATACAAACAAAATATTGTAAATTCAAAGATATATTTTCATTAATTAAATTTTTGATAAAATGATTTCATTTATATATCATGTAATAAGATCTTAGATTTAAATTTTATTTAATTTTACGAATAAATTTTTAATAGTTTATTTTAGTTAATTTGAGATAAATGAAAATAGTTTCAAGTGAACATGTATATATATATACATACAAACATATATACATACACATACATACATAAGATGATGAAATGAACGACGATAAACCTTGAAAACGAAATAAACTTTATATAATTACATTTATATAGTCTAGAGAGAATTCAAGTCTCGGATGACTTTCACCCTTTTGCAGACTACAGCTACACTATACGTGTCTATTATATGGCGTCTTAGAGATTAAGACGTAATTATTAGTCTATATGTTTATATGATCTTCATAAAATGGCGAAAAAGCACAATGTCCGTATAAAATTTTATTGTAACAAAACTGTAATAAAAGATCATCTTCTATTAGATAGAATATAATTATATATATATATATATATATATATATATATATATAATATATATATATATATATTATATACATATATATTATATATATATATATATATTATATACATATATATTATATATATATATATATATATATATATATATATATATATGGGTACATTGTAAAAACACTAATTTAATATTCAAGATTTATTGTAATCAAGAAAATTAAGTTTCAAGTAATTTACATAAAGAATGAAAGCAATAGTATTAATTAATATAAAATTAAAACTAAATTTATTTTATTGTACTTTGTTATAAAAATATATTTGATTTTATCAAGCTTTAAAACAGTATAAACATTCAAAATATTTAGAAAAATAAGAATTAATAGTATTTCAAAAATTATAAGAGAATTAATAGTCTTAAAATCATTTTTACATTGTTTTTTAGGAAAAAATATAAAACACACTCAAGAAGACAGCAAGTATAAATCCACAATTATAATTTTATTATTATAACATTTAATTTATTTATAAAAACTCATTAAATGTTTCAGTAATATTTTTAATTCAAAGATAAAAATCCATTCCTGTCATATATGTTTAATTTAGTCTCCTTATCTTAATACATATATATATATATATATATATATATATATATATATATATATATATATATATATATATATATATAAATATATAACTTTTAGCACCAATTTTACCTAAAGTGAAAACTCTTGTATTAGGAGAATGAATGATTTAAAAAACAATATTTTTTTAATTGTACATTTCATAAATAATAATTTTCTCCGCAAGCATTTTGTCATTAAATAACACTTAAACGTATAAAGTAGGGTTCTAACAAAATCCTTATCAAATAAAGGAGACACTTACATCAACCGAAATGCATTATCGCAAACGTACTTTGCTATTTTCAGTGTTGGAATCGGACCAATTTTCTTTGATAGTACAGTGAATGTTTATTGCAGCTTGAAACTCTTTCAAACAGTTTCTTTCCTTTTCAATGCAATAAAATGAATCTGCAGGAAACATTTCACACCAAAACTGTGCCAGATTACACACCGACAATTTAGTTTTGTTCCTTTACAAACAATTTTTTTTTCTTTTTAATGTTACTTCAGTTTTTATCTTTCATCTTTTATTATTAATTATTTTTATTTATGTAATTGTCCAATGGAATTTTTGGATTAAAAAAATAAAAATACTTCACTTTAAGTAAATTAAGTTTATTCTTCATATTTACATTCAGTGTTTATATAAATAATTATAATGTTTTTGTCAGTAAAAAAAGTCATTTTAAGATTAATGATTATTATAGCTACCAACCAGTTGTGTCAGTGGATTAAATCTTATTTTTATAAAAAAAGATTGAGGATGATTAACGAGCTTTGATCTTTAGAGTGTTGTATAATTTAAAGCTTACAATACAGTAATTAACGAAGTTTATATGCATAAAACACACACACACACACACACATATATATATATATATATAGCATATTGTATGTGTATTATAACTTTTGAATAACTATTATCCGTCTCATAGTAAGAAGTTTCCAGACTCATCTGTCTGTTGCACTGAAAACGGGGACTAAGCGTGCGGTTTCAAATTATCTTATGCAACACCTCATGCTATAAATTTCGCAGATCTCTGCCTCATATCTTTTTCGAGCGATTCTTCATTTTCAATTCATTTTTTAAATACAAAACTGAAACATTATGTTTACAATTCTTGATTAATTTTATCTATTTATTTCTTTTTTACTTAACTGTTTCTAAGAATATGTATTTTTTTACAGTTTATAAAACATTTGCTTGATGAAAAACATTGTTTAGAAACTCGATTCTTTAAGTTTGAAAATATTTTATTGTTTTTAATTATTTTTTATTTTGTTTATTTATATACATTTATACTATAATTGTTATTTTTTTTTTTAAAAAAAAAGAATATTATCGTGAATTAGGTATAAACTATCAAATATATAAAAACGATAAAAATCATAATAATTACAATGTTTAATTTTATTGAATCATTATGTTAAACTGAAATAATTTTCTAAATAATGTCTATACATTTAATGAAGATTTAGTTAGTATCTCTATAAATATCTAACCAACATTTTTTTTAACCGTATGTAGTTTAACAATTTCTATATTAATGTTTCGGGGTTTTTATTATTTTTTTATATATATTTGTATGGGATACAGCTTAGATGACATATTTATATCAAAACAATACGTGATACTTCTTTGAATTAACCTGATTTGATCTGATCAGGTCTGAGAAGATCTGATTAAGGTCTAATTCACGTCTAATCCCAATCTCATTAAACATGATCTAGCTACCTTATCTTATTTAATATGATTTAATCTAGAATGTGGTTTTTTATCGAAAAACTCTACCTACTTTTTAGTAGTTGCTATTATTATTATTTTGAAAAACGTGATATAATAAGCGGTACTCCAGACTTCAAGTTAATCGAATACTGGTGATTTTTAGAACTTCGGAAATTGATTTTATCGTTCCTTATTTTTTTGTTCCTTGATTTTTTTCAAAACCATTAAGTCATAAAATTTTAGCGAATATAAAATGATTTTGAACTAAATAAAAAAAGTATAATAATTTCCAGTCGGAATTTCTGTAAGGTTACGAATTTTTTCCACTTTTGTTCATTCAGTTCTTTGAAAATGTCTTGAAAATTTCTTGAAATGCTACTTACATGATTATATATATATATACACATCTAGTACAGCATAGATTTTACTGAGAAACTCTAGAAAGAAGGATAAATTAAATTTACAGAACGGTTCACATTTCAAAAGTTGTAAAAATGTTATATTTTATAGGTAAAGTTAACTATTTTTATATCTAACGTAGTTTTAGAATCAGTTGGTCACATTGGTGGAGGAACGACAAACATAAAAATATAGATTTCTATCTATCTATATCTATATATATATATAAGAAAAAAATATGTTCATTATATTATTTGCTGTTTTTTTTTTTTGTTACAAAAGGATACTTTTATAGAATGCTTAAAATGCAAAAACAGAAAATATTATTTTCTATATTCTTCTAAAGTGAAGATGATTTTATGTAGTTGTTGATTTTTCCTAAAGTTCAGTTTTTATGATATTCAGATTTAATTCATGTATTAATATTTTAACTTTCAAGTTAAATATAAATTAACTGCGTATAATTTCTTCTTTCTTTTATAAAATACTTTCAAGTAAAATTTATGACAAATATGAATGTAAAACACACATGATGTTTTTAACAATACATTATTTTAATGTAAATTCCTATTTTTCATTACAAAAATTACAATTCCGTTATTACTCATAATGTAAAAACATTCAATTTTGGAATTGGATCCTTTAACTAAAAACTATTTAAATTGAATTAATTGCGTATTTGTATTTTTACATTTTGTTATCTTTTCATCAAATTAAAATTTATTCCTTTCGAAACTTGATGAAATCATGTATTTAGTATTCATGAGTACCTCATACCATTATAATTTTTTTTCAAATCTAGTTTCAAATAATAATAAAATTATTATGAGTTACTATCAAATTTCATATTAATTCAGGACAAACTGTTTAAATTTCATATAAACTTCATGCGTGACCGATCTTGTCAGTTTACATCTTATATACCACATAAATATTTATGAATATATATATATATATATATATATATATATATATATATATATATATATATATCCATGCATACATGAGTGAATATAAACAAATACTTGAAACGTATGTTTGCATACGTCTGTTTTCGAATATTATATAACAACATAATGAATTTCTGCTTTCGTACATTACGTTTTGGTAAATTATGAACTGTGTAGATAACACAGGACTATCTGAAAACATATAATTAATATTATGAAAATTGAGTTTCTGTGCGTAATTAGACAAGGGAATAATCAAGGTATATTCAGTTGAACAGACGTATACTCACATATCTATATACAGTAAGTGTTATTACTTATTGCGACTGACAAGGGTTAAATTATCCTTAAATATAACGGATACCATTCTCAGTGGAGTGACAAATATATTGACACACCTGTATAATAGATGTACACATTTACACTTTACACCCACACACAATGGTATTTGAGCTTATATGTATAATGATGTTAAAATTTAATCTAGACGGTGAGACAAGTAGAATTATGGATAATATATTTTATTTGTAATATATATTCATTATACAACTGACGTTTCTTTGAAATATTTTTGCTGTTTTGATAATGTTTTATATCTTTAAGGTAACATTAGCAGAAATTTTAATGCAGCAAATGGTTTAAGTAAAAATGTGTTTATTGGATTAATCTTATATATATATATACATATATATATATATATATATATATATATATATATATATATATATGTATGTATTTATATATATGCATATAAAAACATTCATTTGGAATAAATCATATTAATAATTTATATTTTGCGCTGTGAGAATTTTAAATAACTATTATATATATAAATATATATATATATATATATATATTGTATATGTATATATATATATATATATATATATATATATATGTGTGTGTGTGTGTATGTATATAAATATTCAGATTTTACAAATATTTTTCCCCTTAGCTAATTAAAAATTAATAATAAAAAATACTCAATAACGATTTTATTTTCTTAAAACCTCAGGAAATTTTAATAAAGTTTTTACACGTATGATTAAGCTCTGAAATACCAGGCACACCAAATATATTGCTTTACTTTAATAAAACTTTACTACAGTTATATATATATATATATATATATATATATATATATAATGCTAACAGTCATAAAAGAATATATAATCTACTTAAAGGTTTTCGATTGATTATTATAAAACAATTTATCTTTGAAATGATTGTAATGTTGCTTTGTAGTACATTACTTTATTGGCGAATGTCTCCAAATTTCAAAATTGTTCAGACTTGTGTACTATATTTACTGTATTTGATTGAAGATGGTATTAAGTTAAACACTTGATGAGCTTAAGTCATAGATAAGTTGGAGAATCAATCACGTTTTTAAACTAACATAATTTTATAAGAGATACAAATTTATTTGTAGGTTTACGTTTTGTTTTGATTCTAGAATATATATATATATATATATATATATATATATATATGTATGTATGTATATATGTATATACATATGTATATATACACACATCCATACGCATACACTTTTTATTATCACATTGGCGCATTAACGTGTGAGCCGCAACATAACCGAATTACACACACAGCTAACAATGTTACCAACATTATATGCGCTCTTTGATATTAAATTACCTTGCTATATAGAGCTTCATTAGCGAATCTACTACAATCTACCTTGGTGATGTTGGCATCTTTGATAATATCATGTATTCACATTGCGCATTGTGCGTGTTTGTCCCATTCCACAATGAAAGACAGAACTTTGTTTAACTTTGCTATGTTGTTTGTCTAAAATTCAATGAAAACATACAGGTATAGACTGTTACATACACACACACACACATATATGTTTATATATATATATATATATATATATATATATATATATATATATATATACATATATATGTTAAGATTTGTGTTCATCAGACGAAATATGATTGAACAGTAAAAACGTACGTTCGTATATTGAGCGGAAGGTACAGTAAAATTCATTGTAGTGTAGTACAGAAAAAATCAAATCATAAATTATCAAATTCTATATGTAACTAATTCAATAACGTATTGTTGAAACGAAAACAAGGAAAAGCAGAAAATAAATCGTTACAACTACATGTGAAAATTAATAACGGAGAAATTTTACGATATTTAAAGTTCCTTTCATTTCATGTGGATGTGAGCATTTTAATCAAGAACACTAATACGTGCACTCATACATATATGTATGTGTATATATGTATGTATATATATGTATATATAATAAAAATATCATTTTTTTAGATTTAAAAGTCTAAATGGAATTTTAAACATTTCCTTGTGTATTTATAATTTCGTCGCCTGTAAAAAAATAACACAAAATAATTGTCTCTAATATTTCATGCAGACATTTTATTTATTTTGTAAAGTTATTGTGGCTTTTTATCATGTATATGTTCATATATGCTTATATATATATATATATATATATATATATATATATATATTAAAAAATAAAATAGAAAGTAGTTCTAGAACTTTCAATAAAAGCTTTTAAAGTTTATTACATTTACCGAAAATGGATAGAAATAAAGTGTATACTTTGAAATATAAAAATCACTTTTATTTATACTTAATTTTCAACAAAGTTAAACGTTTTGAAAGGTGAAACGGAACATATCAAATTGTTGATAGTTTTTAGATTTTAGTTCTATTATTTCAGAGTTTTTGTGTTAATCAATTAACTAATTATATATTTAAGTGACTTATGATTCTACGTATACACTTGCATATACACACTCACACATATATACATATGCGTTTATCTGCAAATGAATAAATTAGATTGGAAAGTAATAATATAGGAGAAAACTTTTCTAGAAACTCCTTTTTTTAATAAATTTGAAAAACTGTCAATCTAAATTTTCTTTTTCTATATATATATATATTTCTGGTGAACCTGTAATTATGTAAAACAAGAACAAAAATCATTTTACTCTTATCGATCTTTAATTATTTGCCCCAGCTGAAAACTTCTATCGTCCCTTCTAGCTATAAATAATTATACGCTTAAATTAAAACGAACGATAAATACGTAATTTGCAACGATTACAATTTAAATACAGATAAATTACTATTAAGTATACACAACCAAAAACGCGTTACAATTGTCATTTAAATAATACATACCTTTATATATATATATATATATATATATATATATATATATATATATATATATGTATATATATATATATATGTATGCACGTACATAATGTTTATAGTCAAAGTACAGGAAGTCAGCTAGGAAATTCAGATATTGTATATTTAGACATTTAGAGCCGCATATAGGTATGCAGATTAATTTCCGTTACCCCACTTTTGAACAGGACGACTAACCGTTCAGGGTCGCTCGGTTATATGTACGCTCGCCGTTCGTTTTGGCGTTGGACACACGGGTAACGGTTTAAGGTCTGTACACACTAGATTAATAAAAAAAGCTAGTAAGATGTTATGTATGCGATGGTGTTGTTCGAAAAGGTTTATTTTATTTATTTACAAATGTTTATTTAATATATTCACGTAGATATTTCTTATAAGCCTGTAAAATTTATGATCGGTGTCGAATGTTCCAATATAATTATTTTGGGTTCGAGTACGACTTTTAATGTTTTACCTATAGATATAAATATAAACAGATTGATTTTGTATCGTAAATGAGTTTTCCTTCTAGTATTTATTATTTATTAGGTTTACATATATAAAAAATATATTTAGATCTATAAATTATATATATATATATATGTACAAATTACATATATTTATATATATATATATATATGTATATACAAATTATAATATATATATTTATATATATATATATATATATATAACTATTTATGCAAGTCTGTATATAACTTATAAAGTATAAGAAATATAAAAAAAATAAATCAGAAAATAATTTGTAGTTATATTATTTTTGAGTTTTTTAAATATTATTTTTTATATTTCTGATATTTTATAAGTTATATACAGATTTACATATATAGTTATATATATATATATATTGTATGGTTACCATTATGTTTAATAAGCTTTCGTATAGCTCGGAAATAATTTACTTCTGTGCTCTTATTATTTGAAAAATGCAATGAGATTGACAAGTTGTAATGGGTTCTAAGCATGTAAATTGATAATGCATGCTATGCATACTCATGATTTTGTACATTTTCGTATAGACAGTTATCACTAAATAATATTTTTAATGTTTAGAAAGCATTTTCGTTTAGCAGTGGTGTTTTTTATTTCTATAGTAGATAATGTCTATATTCTATGTGGTACAATAGACAATGTATGCATATATATATACATATATATATATATACACACACATATATATATATATATATATATATATATTTATGAAAATTCTTAATAATTTTATATTTTTATAGTAGTATAAAAAGAGAATATTTTATATGAAAATATCATTATTAGGTAATATCATCTTTGATCTGTGCTTTATGTTGCTTCTTTTGATTTCTCGGTTGTTATTTATGTGTACCTATTTATTTATGGATATACTTAGGATATACTTATAGGATATACTTAGTTAGAATCTATTATATAAAATAAGAACTCTAGTATTAAAATTCACATTCGTTACTATCATTTAATGCTTTTTGTTTTAATTTTTCACCATGTATATTTTTACGGACCATTTTCACTTGTGCTCTTTAAATACGAATTGTACAGTTATAACATTTTTTCAAAATTATATTCTTACAGTAAATATGATTTTTCTTTATTATACTTCACGTTCTTTCTTGTACTTTTTTAAAAATAAATATGTAATATATATATATATATATATATATATATATATAGTATATGTAGATTATTTATAATATTGTTGATGAAAATTGAACTGTTATAGCATTTAAAAAAAATGTTTTGTTATGGTTGTGTTTTGTGCCACATGGTACATAATTTTAATTTGACAAAACTAATTGTTTCGTCAAATAAACAAACACAGTGAATGTAGATGCTCAACTTATATAATGACGTTATTGTACCTATGAGAGCCAACATTAAGTCTGCTTTTGTTGTACATGTGAAACAACAGTGGTCTAGTTAAGTGGATCTCAGGGGGACGACATTAATATTCACGTCAAGCTGAAAGTACACTGGACATTTGCTAACAAGTGTCCAGATGATTTCAGGTATTTGTAAGAAAATTACGCTATGCTTGTTAACTTAATACTGGTTATATATATATATATATATATATATTATATATATATTGGTACCTGTGAGTATATAACATTTTCAGCATATACTAATTTGAAAATTAAATTTTTAAAGTTTGTGAATATGAGATATAAACTTTTTTGAATAGTCTCTAACTTTTAATTTTGTTATAAATAATTACTTTTTGAAAGTGAACTTTTTTCTTAATAAAACTTGCGATTATATGAATTTTAAAATTAAAAATAATATTTTTTTCTCGAAATT
The DNA here is from genome assembly GCA_034766995.1 of Acanthacorydalis orientalis. Classification (NCBI taxonomy): domain Eukaryota; kingdom Metazoa; phylum Arthropoda; class Insecta; order Megaloptera; family Corydalidae; genus Acanthacorydalis; species Acanthacorydalis orientalis. The sequence goes on from CM068319.1 coordinate 19,263,301, forward strand.
AATAAGATTACAAATTGATAAATTTATTTCTATGTGTGAGTAATAATTAATGTTTTTTAGTTATTACATGAATAAATCAGAGGTCAATAATTAAGCCATTAAATTTTTAAGAGGAATATTAAAGAATTTCATATTCAAGTACAGTTTTTACGTTGCGTGTTTTTTTATATGCTATTTATTGAGATATTTGTTTACTAATGATTTTGTCATTGTTTTTTAAAAATGTTTTTCTAATTCAAAGTTTTTATGATAATATTATGTTGAATCGAAAAATGATTTAAGGTGATTGTTTAATGAATCCTTTATAATTGTTTGTTTTACATAAAAAATAAATATTTATTTTTGAAATTAGGTAAACAACATATTTGTATATTCTATTTAATATATATTTATATATCAAAATAATTTCAAAATATTATTTTTATGACCATAGGTTTTATTATATAGTTCGCAATTGTCTTACTTTTTTAAAAAAATAATAAAAACAATTACCGTATTTCTTTTGAAAATTTGTATGTGTAAAATAAAATTCGACTATTAGTTCTTAGAAAATAATTTTATAATAAGAATTTTTAATTAAAAATATATCAGAGTAAGAATTTTCATGATACATTTTCCTTTTTTGTTTTATAATGTTAGTCATTTAAGTTTATTTAATTTTATAACTTTAAAATCATCTTGTCGTGTTGAGACTTATTTTCATTTGTTATTGAGACTTATTTTCATTTATTTGTATATTTTATTTAATATAATCCTTCTTAATAGAATGGAGAATTGTTATATGTCTCTGAAAAACATTATTAAATTAAACAATATGCAATACAATAAAATGAATATTGAAAATAAACTGGGTTTGAACTAAAAAATAAAATGACACAGTATGAAGACAGGTGACATTTTTCGTGATTAATGATCTTATTTAATTTATCATCTGTTTCTTTTCATGGATATGAGTTATAAATAAATTAATCATACACTTTATTCAATAATTAAATGAAATATTCCATATAGAAATTTTGTTATTACAGATATCAATGAATTAGAGTCTCTTTTCTTTAATTCTCTCTCTCTATATATGCATACAAACATATATATATATATATATATATATATATATATATATATATACTTATATTGAAATGCAGTAATTAGAAACATATTACAAAAGGTTTTGTATTTGTGTAATAAGAGTTAATTTTCATACTGAAATTAGTATAAGTAGAATGAAGTGGCAAGTAAAATTCAATCCAGCATATAAACCATACGGATGATTTATTTCAATTTGGTTCTATAAAGGAATCCATTCGACTTTTCATTCAATCTGTGCAACTCTGCGTAGCTAGTGTGCATCCGCCTTTAGACAGGGCTACAATGCGTGCTGATTTAATTTACAGTACGGGGTTAGTTATTCCGCAATTTTGCTTTTATACGTATCGCGGGTTCGCGTGACTTTTCATCAGTATCGTGACAAACAATAACTTGCGCCCAGTGTAGGCTACTTAACGCATTCTGTAGACCATTTCTTGATTCCGAAACGTTTCGTATGTTTAGTTGACATGGAACAGTCGTCGTGCGGTCAGTTCTGTCCATTTGTTTTTATTCGATACCTCCGAAAAATTGTACGTCGGATTGTTATGTGTGTGCGTTTGTGTACGTGTGCGAGTTTCTAATTGTGTATAAATTAATTGACACGTTTTAACTTAACAGTTTGTTAAGTGCTTGTGTGTTTGTGTATATGTGTTCGATTCTATGGATAGCGGATATTGAATTAATTTCAAACTGAAATTGAATTCGTTAATTGATTGTAGGAATTTTTATTGGCACCGTGTATCAGTCACAAACTGAATAAATAATGTTTTTCGACAATTGTAAATATGTATTTAAAGGGAAAGTGTATACAGATATATAATTCATATCTTCTAAAATTTCTGAGATATTTCTAGTTTTTTAGCTTTATTTGTCTTCGAGAAATTATTTTTTTTTACTATTTGGTGTTGTTACTGGCGACTCTTCTATTCCTATTACCAACTTTGTCTTCTTTTTTTTCTATACCGGTTCTCTTTTCCATTAAATCTTTCATAAATACTAGATATCTTGTTTAATGCGTTTTTTTTTTGAAAATAGTCCCAAATTTGATTTATATTTAAATAATAAGTGATTATCAAATTGTAATTGTTACTAATAATTAAGTAAGAGTTGATTTTGTATAAATTCTTAGAAAAATCCGTAAAACACATTCATATCCTCAAAATATTAAAATTGTGGAATACAAACTTAATTTATCTCATTTCATATTCATAAATTTTGATCTTTTATAAATACTCATCTCAGATTCACACAATAAAATAATTAAATTATTTTTTATGGAAAACATATAAAGGAAAGATGTGAATTCATTTATGGAATTTTTATTTTTGCTCCATCCAAATTTTAAAATACAAGTTTATTTCTCCCAAATAATGGTCAAATACGTTGATTGACATGTTAGTTGTCAAAATTAGAAAATAATTTTCCAAAAAATATAGTAGAAGTACTTAAACTTAAAAACTTTTAGTTATTTGTAATAATTCACTAAGCTTATTTTAATACAGTTATATTTTTAATTGTTACAATATTAGAAATTTAAAATTTGAAAAATACTTTTTGATAATAAAATGTGTATATATATTCCAAATAATTCTTTACAATAATAGTTCAAGCAGATATGTAAATGTAAGTTCGTGCGTGACTATTTTTTTTTCCTTTTGGAATGTTGAAAATTACAAATGAGAAGTTTTGTGAATATTAAAGTGAAATTCAAACTAGTAAAATAATTGTATTTTTGACTTACTTCCTATTACAGTTTTGATTTAAAATTACTGTTTTTATGTGCATATATATGTATATCTATCTATATAAATGCATATATATATATATATATATATATATATATGTATATATATATATATATATATATATATATATATGTATTAGTGTGTTAAATTTATACATAAATTATAGTTATTGTTCAAATTATAAATCTACTTAAATTGTTATTTAATTAATAAGTTTTCGTGTAGTTAAAATTTAAATTTGTTCAAATGAAAATGTTATAATGGTTAAGATGAAAGTTTGATATGTTTAATATTTTTCCAGTTGTTTATCGTAAGTATTTTTGTTCTAATTCATAGAAATAACCAATATAAAAAACTGCTATATTAGTTTATATGTTCAAGAGATAATATATGTTGACTTATATTGTAATATTAAAGAAATTTCAATAAAATTGTCAATGACGTATTGGAAATTATAAGTGTTATGTTCTGTCATTGGCTTTATGATTATTAATTCAGTGGCTGTTATGTATATATTTATACAACTATGTATACATATAAATAGTTATTCAATTTGGGATTGTTACATTTAGTGCATATAAAATTTAGTTACTAATATTGTGCCAAGGAATGTTATTTTAATAATACACCTTATATTTGAATCTGTTATATTTTTTGTAACTGAATTATTATATAAATCCATTTTACGACTAATGAATATGAAACATTTTTTAATTTTATATATATGTATATATATATATATATATATATATGTGTGTGTGTATGTGTGTGTGTGAGAGAGAGAGTAAGAGTGCTGAGTCTTAGAGAGCCTTTGAGAGCCTTTGTTCAATTATTATTAATTTGTTAGAACGATGATTTTTCTTTCTTAAAATAAACTTTAATATCATATTTAAACTTGAGTTGTTCTTCTCAATTATCGGTCATTTTAATATTCTTTCTTTTTTCTAAAAAAAGGTTATAAGTATGTATAGTATAAGTATGATTGAAAATTTAATATTATATGATAATTATTAATGTTGATTGCTATTGATGACGTAGTTGATACTATAAATATGTAAATATTTGATTAATTGTTTGACTATTTGAAACAGCTTAATTAGTAATAGCGCAATTATTGTTGTAACTTCAACTCAATATATTTCAATATTTATTTAAAATAATTTGTTGCTTATTGTTAATCTTTTTGTAAACTACATTATGCCGAAAATGAAACATTAGTTTCATATATATATATATATATATACATACTTATTTCTGTTTCAATATTTTCTGAAAATGTATTAATATGTTCATATTAATTATGTATATTTCACGTGAACATGTATTTTCTCAACCACCAATGGCTACTGTTTCAAAATGACAGGATACAAACTCGTCAGGAACACGTGGGATGTCGTATAAATAAAGTTTTGTCTTCCCCTGTTTAAAATCTTCCCCTGCATAATAATAGGGTATCAGGGAACGTGCATACGTACCACCATCATCCACCATCACTAATACCACAACGTAACTGTACGTTGGGTGTGTGTAGTGAGAGGAGTTGGTGCTGTGTATTCGCTTCAGTCGATGTTCATGGACTTGACAAGTGGTTACGATCACCGTCCGGCCACTCAAGTACGTTGCGACAGGAGGCGTTAGAAGCTTTTGCGCTTTACCAATGAGCTTGTGAGCTTAAAGCTTTCGCAGCATAAATATTGTAAAGAGATACTTTGCCACTGTCACTTTTTATACACTGATTTCGAAGTTTAGTTTTTAAGTCTTTCGCAAGTCGTTTTTGATTTTTTCCCTCTTTTACGAAACACGAACGAATTAAAGTCGTGTAACAAACTTTGCCGTACGATAAGATATGGTAATAGTTGATCGTTATCCGATGTACTTTGTAAAAGTTTTGAATTTCCCCAAAAATATTAGTTTCATATATATATATATATATATATATATATATATATATATATATATATATATAATGTATGTAAACAATTTAAGAAAAAAACATGTTTATTATTTTTTAAAACACAAATATTATTCAGATTTCAATAAATAGCTTTACACTGTATTGAAAATTTCTCAGAAAAAAGACTTACAAAAAGTAGGCCGAGAATCAGTAAACAAATATTTTTAGAAAGTGGGAATATTTATGAGATATTTTCAGTTTAGTTCAATATGTTTATCGTTGCGGACAGAAAAAGTTGAATATAGTATACACATAGTTTATGTTGAATGAAACTATTCACATTTTTTTATCATCAGAGCGAAAGTATCGAAAAAATATCGATGAATGAAAGTTTCAGATGTGTATAATTTGATTTGATATTTATATTTTAATAAAAGATATCGTATTTTTCTAAAGTTAATAATAAATACTTTATAAATCAATATATTTATTTATAAATTAAAAAAGAAAAATATTTATTTTTATTATTTTTTTGAAGATATTTATTTTATATATTTTATAAATTTACTAATAAATCTACTGAAAATCAATAAAAATATATTATTTATATTGAAGACAACTAAAATAGATGTGAAAGAAAAAATATTATTAAAAAATGAAATTTACATAAAATGTAGGTCATCGAAGAAACGCATTTAATTATTTTTTCTAATCTTTAACTTAATTAGCATTTACTTTCACGCATAATCGTTCTTTTCTTTTTAAGCGCTAACAATTCTCGATTGTGCTTTTTGTCTGACTTGAGAGATTGATGTAACATGTAACATAATTCATCATGCGTTGCGGCAGTGATTTCGGTTGAACAGCTTCAGTTAAATGGAAACAAAAAAGCAAAACAAACGTAAAAAAATATTATATCAGTAAGTAAGCTGGCAAGCAAGTCACCTCGAAACTCTTAAAGAATTTGTATTCAAATCGTTGTACTCGAAATTATCGTTCTTTACGCGCTGCTACGATAAAACACGGCCCTTTATCAGTTATATAACTACCCTACATTCATATCGCTTGCATGCTAGTACATTACACCCTTACGTCATGCCATAACTTTATTGAATCTCGTGTGCCCCTTGCGTAACCCTGAACTGTCTTTATAAACTTCCCCACTCATTACTCTGTACTAAAGTATGCCGTATATATAGAGCCGTATATATTATACACTTACCTAGTAGACATGCTTCACTCCACATTATATAAAATATGATATTGTGCGAGGTGTATTTTATGCCGATAGCATTATTTTAAGACGTGAATTAATATAAAATAATATTTTTAATTTATTAACGCGCTGTGCATAAATATATGTCACGTACTTTTTCGATTATGTTTTATATTAATATCGTTCATTTTGTCGAGGATGAGTAATTAAAATTATATTTCGAGCCGGAAGAGTCGTTATGTTAAAGCGATTTTTAATTTTAATAATATTCATAAGTTTTTCAATATTTTTAACGCTGAAATTTTTGTTTAAAACTTTGTATTGTAAAATGTTTTATACACGAATAATATTTTATGTATTCGGTATTGTATAATTTTTTAGAATTATTATAGTTTCTACTCCATACATCTGAAAAAAAACAGTTAATAACGAATTGGATAACCTTAAGAATAAGTGTCTTAAAAATATATTTGTAATTTATCTTTCTCATAGATTTTATTAAATATTTCTGGGTATGTTTATAATATTTTAATTATTTAAAAGGAAAAAAAGGATAGAAAAATTCAAATAAGTGTTCAAGTGCATTTATCAACAGTTTTATATACTATATATTATAAATTTATATATATATATATATATATATATTATGTTATTTTTATATATTATGTGCAAGTATTTATTTTATTCTATAATTTTTTTTGCACTTTCCACTCTTATGAAGATGGTATAGATTAGTAGAAAAATAACTTCGGTTTATGCACTTATTTGTCGAGTTTTTTTGTTTTTTCTAGCTGTTTTAAATAGTCCAAAACTGTTGGATGGCTAATGCTTATTTTTTTTGCAAGCTCTTGACTTTTACGCCTAGTTCTGATTTAACTAATGCTTTAAGTTGGTCGTTATGAACTGAAGGATACCCGCGACCTTCTTCATCGTCAAAGCTCTCCTCTCCAGTATGACATTTTTGAAACAACCATTGCACTGTACACGTTCCTTAACAGTACCTACACCAAAAGCATCATTTAGTTTATGAGCAGTTTCTACTGCTTTACTACCCGTTTTGAACACGTAAAAAATTATCTAATTTGCTTCTTTTCTATCTTTAATTTAATACCACAATTTAATGCAAAATTAATAATAAAACCAAAGTCGATGTTATCAAAATACAAACCGAAAAATCCTCTTTAAAATGATATTAACATGAACATGATGAATTACACTTTCATTCAAACAAATTAAGGTTAGAATTCAGAAAACTAAACTTGTAATTATTTTCCTGCCAACCTAATATGAATAAGAAACAGTCTATAATTTATTGTTAAAAATGTCTGATCAGAAAGAGTTTGTGCTTTATACGGTTAGTAAAAAATTCGTTTGTTAAAGTTAATTGAACTCATTGACATTTTTTTAAGACATTTTTAAGACAAATTGTATGGGATAAAATAACATAAAACAAATGTACAATTTAAAATATGAAAAATATTTTTAGTAAATTTATAAATGTTCAATAATAATTGAACCACTTCTATTAATAAACTCGTATATTATCAATCGAATCCTTTATTTATTATCTAGCAGCTTCAATCGATCTATTAGATCTTATATTTATTTCAAAATTAACAAATGAATATTAATTATTGTATTATTTCGGAACAGTTTCACAAAAATGTATTTTTAATCATTTTTTAGAGAAACATACTTTATTTGTCATATATGTAAAAAATTTAATATTATAAAATACACCAAAATTAAAATAAAATGTTTAAAATCACTTCTAAAATATTTCAAATTGTAAAACAAATCTTATTATATAAAAATATTCGCATAAATTCTGTAGTGTGATAAATACAAAGAAAAAGATAGAATAATTTTTTCTTTCAAATATAAATAATGTTCATCATTTATCAAAAAGTATCTACTTAGTTATAATGTAATCAGCTAACCTCAGTTGAGATACAATTAGATATCCATTAGTTTTCGTGTATTTTCTCTATCCTATATTTACTCCATTTGAAAATGTAATCAGTTTATGTGAAAATGTACTTCATTTATTTAACATTAACCTTTATAGCTAGACACATTGTACACTGAATAAACTGTGGAAACATTCCATTTACTTCGATATTTATTTTTAGTTATTTGTATAGTTTAAAATAATATACCAAAATGGATATCATTTATTTTAGAAAATATATGTGTACACGAGTATATATATATACATATATATCCATCCATACATATATATATATATATATATATATATATATACGAGTATATATTTATGTATGAGTATAATAGACATGCTTTTAAAATTTTATAAACTTTTATATTCTTAATTGATATTTGTAGTTTTGTTCTATTAGTGTTTTTTCTTCGATTTCAATTTAATAACATTTAACTTTACTTATTAAAGTCTATTTTGTTTAAAATTGAATATAATTCAAATTTGTTATCAGTGTTTAAATTCCTATAAACGGAAATAAATGTTACAAAAAAGATATTTTAATTTAAAAATAATATTATATATGATTGAAATTTTGTTTAATTTAGACAGTACATTGAATCATAATGATAATTTTAATATATATTTAGTGAAGCTTCACTGCTGTATGTATTATAAAAATTTTAACAATTATTTATTTTGTCTGAATCATTATTCATGGCTGTAATATTAATATCTTTATTGGTTCGTCTTGATTTCTTGCTTTATATGTAAGCATTACCTTGCATTTTTTTCAATTTTTTGCAGTTCAAACTATCTACTTGAAATGATAATCAGAATCGCTTGTTGAAAACCAGAACATAAGAAAGGTTTTAAAGATCGTAAGAGCAGTATTTAAGTAAATAGTATTTTGTTCATGAAATTATAATAATTTCTCTAACATTTTTCAAATTAAAAAAATAATAATTATATTACATCACTGGGCTTTATCTTTTTAGTTAAAATATAATGGTTTGATAATAATTATTTTCACATGTTTTTTTAAATATTTTAAAGTTTGTTTAATAGTATAAAAAAAATAAATTTTTGTTCATTTTATTTATGTTTTCAGTTCAGATATTTGATAATTTTTTTCATACTATTCATCAATAATCCAAATCTGAAATTTGTTGAATTGACAATAAGATTAGTTTATTTTTTAATATATATTTATTATATTTAATATATATTTAATATATATATATATATGTGTGTGTGTGTATATGTATATATATATATATATTTATTAGAAAACAAAAATATAGAAAAATTGATTTAATTTAACATAAAGCTTAAACAAATTTAGAAATTACTCAAGCAAATACGTGCTTGTAACTTTTTTTTTAAACATATAACTTTTTATTATTATTTATTATTTTGTTTTATTTTAAATGAATTATTTTTAGTCTTGTATATTACTAACTGACATTTATTAATTACTTAATACACTTAAATCTGATAATAAACATGTAATATACGTTAATTTTTATAAACTGTTATAAAATATTTATCCAAGTTAAAAATAAATCTATACATTTAATTTTCTGCCAAAAACCGTACTTCCAATGTAAACGTTTAATTTGCATTCACTCTTTCTGCTGACAAATGTATGTAAATCTAGTCAGATTTTATCATTTACAAAACACCAAAGGAGATATAAGTGTTAGGCCTTAGTAAAGTGTACGTTTCCTGATATTTCATTGTCAGGAAGTTTTCGTTGGATTGAGTTCTTTAACTCACGAAAGTTTATTGATTCATTTGATATGTAATTCTGTAAACATTGTAAATGATTTATTAGAACCTTAAATAAAGAGATGGCTAGTTGTTTCCCTATAATACCTTCACAAGTTTTCAATATGGATATTATTAGTAGAGCTCTAATAACAGAATAACTTTTTATCTTTCATTTTCATGTAACTAACTGCGTTTATTTAATAAATAAAAAGTTATTTTAAAACATAAAAGAAAATTTTGTGTTTATATATTAAAATATGAAAAATTATAAATTAATAATTGACAACTAAATACTGACACAGTATAACAACAAATAATGAAACACTTTTTAATGATACATTGTTAATTAATATTGAAACATAAATGTTATCAAAAGGAAATTATTGTTGATTATAATTCAATGTTAAGCTTCAATATTAAACATTTCAACTAGCATTATGTTTTTAATTTTAGTTGAAATATACTTTTTTTCGATATATTTCCAAATTCTAAGTTGAAAGAGTAAGATAAAATTATTTTCAAAAATACGGAAAAAAACGAATAACTATTATTCTAATTATGTTTTTGAATATTTCCCCTTTTTCTTGGAAAAAGTACTATGTGTATATAAGTATATACATAAATCCAGAAGTGGATTGTAAAAGGATCACAATGATTATTATTATATATATATATATATATATATATATATATTTATTATACACGTAAATATTGTGCATAAAGAAAGTATTCTCTTTTTTCATAAATTTACTCTGTGTGTCAGTAATAATGGTATATTAGATATAATGAAACTAATATAGTTACATTTTCTGCTGTATTCTTTAAGTGATTATACAGATTATATTTTAAAAATAGACATAATAAATATAAAATGATTGCCTTTAAAAATTTAGAATAGATTACTTGAAACCCCAATATTTTTTCTATGAATCTTCCGTATTAACAGTGTGAACAAGCACAACAAAGATTTTAATATTGATTGTAATGTACATGAATAATTAACTATATTTCTCACAAATTGCTGAAAATTGAAGTTAGTACATGTAGGTGTTTAATAAGAAATTAAATATTCTTTAATATTTCAAAGTAGTTACAACACACATATAATAATATCAATAAAAGAATACATTTCTTGCTGATGAGCTAGATGAAGATTTGATACTTCTTTGAATCGAAAATTTGAATCGAAAATGAATTATTTTTCTAGCAACCTAATAGAACAATCATACCGTACGTGGTTCATTAAATTCTATTCTGGTGATTTCAATTCATAAAAAAAATCAAAATCTGAAAAGTTTTTAATATTCAATGATGATTAATAGCTAATTTAAATACTTACTCTCTTAACCTCATTTGACTAATCGTGTTAGATCACTTTAGTTTTTCAGACTTTTTGTTTTTACCTTAAGCTATACACCATAAGCTATACACCTTAAGCTGTACACCATATAAACTTTGTGATAAAAATGCAAAATATTATTGAAACATAATATTTATTTAATCATGTTTTTATTTTTTACAAACTCACATGTGAAACAATAATTTTAAAAGTAAATCACTCAATTAATCATATCAAGATGAAAGAATAATGGTGTTTCTATGACTGAAAATCAAACCAAACCCTTGTACCTTGAGAATACGAAATGAGTTTATATTACAATACGAAAACATATATATATATATATATATATAATGTATATATATATATGTTTATATATATATATATATATATATATATATATATATATATATATATTGATTTAACGAAGATAAGACGTTAGATTTGTTCTCTGTTATATTGCGTGTACTCCGTGTGCGTCTCATTAATAATATTTTCATGTCAGAAACTCGCGGGCTAATTTATTATGATTGTTCTTTGATGAAGTACGATAACTATGTTACAGAATAAAAAAAATCTCCAATATTTCAACATCGTGCAATCTTTCGTAATTTGTATTCATTTTTCATTCATAGGGTCTTTATATAACACTCTTTCTCCGGTTATATTGATGAATAACCCTGAAGAATTAACGCTTTAGACTTCCAGTAGTTATATATTGTAATTTGATGTATTTTTTTCATGGGAGATGATTGATACTTATGGTCTTTAAGACGCAGTCTAGTTTTACACATTTTTTAATTAGGTTCATATTTTATAGTGTCAATCAAATCGAATAAAAATATTAATTATCTATTTGTATTTCATAATTGTTCTCTAATTAATAAAACGTATAGTCTAGAATATGTATTTATTATAATTCTACTTGTGAAATGAATTCAATTTATTAAAATTTTCATAATTATTGTAAATAAGCATGATTTAAAAATATCATATTAAGTTAAATTTAAGCAGAGCAACTGCTTATAATGATACTTTAATTAAGTTACATATTCGAAATTGTATTGATCACGTTTGTTTAAAAAGTATTGCTTTTAACATTTTCTGCTAATTAAAATCGATATGTCCTTTGTTTGTTGATTATATTGAATGACTGGTAATCAGTAAGCTCAGAGTTTGAATTCGAGATTACGAATTAAAAGCGTTAATTAATAATTGTAATAAATACACAAAACATGTTTCGGTTAACCAGTGTACTGTATTCTGTTCATTAGTCATATTGTTTACTTTAACGAATTTGGAAAAGTTTCCTTAAAAAGTGTTCGTTAAAAAGTGAAAATATTTCAATTTGTTCCATAATTTAATACATAATCAATATATAGTCCTTTTTAACTATATCTCTCTCTGTATATACGTATACATAAATACATATACATATACATATATATATATATATACACACACACACATATATATATATATATATATATATATATATATATATATATATATATATATATATACATGTAATGTAATTTTTATAACTTTCTAGTTATTAACTTTTAAGTTCTTAATTAAAGTAACTTTGTAAATAATTTTTCTACGTTTTTTTTATATGATTCACTTATGTTATATTAAGTAATAAACTATTATTATTAATTTAAGTTTTGTATTATCACTTTTATGTTTTATTTTTAAATTAAAATGTCACTATTGTTGTTTTGTAAATATTAATATCAAGCTGTTAAATATATTTGTACAAATTTAACACTCTTAGACTTAATCTCTAAATATCTTTTATTAATTGAAATTGAAAATGCTATCTATATATTTTTCCAGCGATTAAATTAACTGCCTGATTAAATAATAATAGGTTTTTAAAATTAAAATAATTGATTCACTAAAACAATATATTTTGTATTTTTATTGAGAAAGTTACAGTTAAAATTCACAAAACATCAACGATATTCACTTAATAAGAATTTTTAAAAGCATTTTTCAATTAATTTTTGTTTATTATTAAAAAATACTAATAAATATTCACATTTCGATTGAAAAGTAGTCATTTTACATAGAGTTTAATATGTTATCTAGCAATTTAAAAATTTTGTATGATAACTTACAGCTTACATATAACAGGCGTTTCTATATATTTAAACGTGGAAAATATCTTTCCAGTCAATGAAATACCTAAGATAAATAACTTAATTTTAATATACAGTTTTTTTAATGAATATATTTTCACCAATAATGGTTATTTGTTTCGAATCCCGAAATATAATTGATTTTTTTTTATGACTCACCTTAGTTATGAGAACATTAATTTTTAGGCTTAAATTCCTCCACTTTATAATGTGTTACACATCTAGTAACAGTTTAATTGTTTTAATAGTCATTAGAGTTTTCAATGAAAATTTACAAAAAATGTTTTAACATTAGATATTTATCTATAATAACCCCAAAATAGACATTCGCGTTTACCTTATTTAGATTGATTAAAACGAACAGTTGTACAAATAATAATAAATAAATATTTTTTTTCAATTAAATAGCTATTTTAATATAAATAAATGATAAACAAAATCATATTTTTCTAGTGTAGAAAATGAATATTTATATATTTTTTTGTTAACATAAAAATTATGATTTTATAATAATGTGTACAGTTGTCATTTTTTTTCCAAATATGTATGTAAAATATATAATAATTATGAAATTTATCATTGAATAAATCTGAGATCTTAGAGTTGTCGATCAACTTAATGTCTATACAATTAACTTATCAAATTTCATACTGAACTGTACGAATAAAACTATTAGTTTGAATTTGTTGTTAAGACACCTTACTCTAAAACATTAAAAGCTTTATGTTCATAAAGTTTTAATCTATTTCCTTTCCATAAAATACACACACATATATATATATATATAATATTTTAATTGTATAATATTCTAATTTTAAATTCTCAAGTATAAGTAAATAAAAATTTAAATTGATTATCGTAACAATATTTGTATAAATAAAAGAAATGTACTAAAAAACTTTCAATTAATAAATATGAATTATTTTAACAAGGAAATAACTTATAAGTAATAAAATATCATTCTGAAATTTCAAGAAGTTGAACATTTTTTTTAAAAAAAATGTGAAAAATAGATTTTCACATAAGTTGTATATTTTTATGACTGTAAAACCGTTAACAGAACTAGGACATTCGAATTATAAAAGAAAACAAGTCGTTACTTGTTATTGCACTTTACTATTGAATAGAAAATTGCTCAAAAAGCTACATTGAAAAACATATATTTCTAGTGAATAGTATTCTTTCTATATCGGTGCAGTACGAATCCATACCTATATTCGTATTTTTATAAATAACATGGTTATGAAAGTATTTGCAATGAAAAGAAGTTTTAGCTTACGTTTGATATATAAAATATAATTATGTTTTATTATTTATTATATAGATATTATTTCCTATCAAAGTTATAGACATTGTATTTAATTTCTGATGGTTTTAGAACTGCTCAATTTAAAACAAATACTATAAAAATATTTTCTATTACATTTATTTATTATGAATTATTAATTTCGGTAGTTTCTTATTTGTGTTTTTTTTTGTATTTTTAAAAAGACTCATAAAACTAAATTTAATTATTGTAATTGATAAAGAGTTTGTATTGTTTTAGAGAAATGAGTAATTTAGAACTAAATGTTTTGACATAATGATCTTACCTGCATTTTATTGAAAGATTATTGATTATTTTAATTTCAGAAATAAGTCGTTATTTATACACATACTTCTTTTTATTAAAATGTTCAATGATTGATTTCTGTTCATTTTCATCAAAATTAACGTAGTCAATTTTTAACTAGATTTAAATCTAAATAGTTCTTATAAGTATATTCTTTAATATAAAATTGGTATTTATTTCTACAAATATGCATCGCATACCTTCATATACTGTCAGACTAAATAATATTTAGTTTGCATTTAGATAACGTATTATATTGATATTGTTTATAATATATTATACAGAGTTTATCTAAAACATGGATTGTCGAAGTACCCCAAAGGGTTATATAGTCCAGTTTAGAAGTAGTTTGAACCGGCCCTTAAGCGAAATACATATATCAGTACCTTCTCTTTACAACAAACTCTGTACAATCTGTTGATGTTTAATTGAACATTTTATTTTTAAACTTTTGTAGCATTAATTTATTTGAATACATTTCTAAATATTTATTTCTTAAATAGAACAAATATAAATATAATATAATAACATTTTGTATGATATGAAAATATATCGATATTTTCTTTAGATTATTCATTAGTTTCAATTATATTTTAAGAAAATATTTTAAGAAAATATTTTAAAACTAATATTTTAGGTAAATATAGTAATTAAAAAAAAACTTTTCATGTTCCATTTTAATTTAATTATTATTCTAATTATGGGCCTTAATCATTTTTTCAATTTATTGTTTTCGTGAAGTTTATTTCATTTTTAATTGTAATTCTCTATTTTATAGCTTTCATGAAATTTAATTATAAAAGTAATTTTCTGTCTTACAGATGTAAAATTGATTAAAAAATGTAGATTTTATATTTAATAAAACATTGGTTCATAGCTGTCTAATTATCAAATAATATTACATTATTATAATAATAATAAATTAAGAAATAAAATTATTAATGAAAAATATATAAAAAGTTTTTATTGTGAAATAATTCTTTAATGATGAAAATATTAGATTATTTCTGCAAGCAGTTGAAATATAAATGATTTTCCTGGTCTTTAAAGACGTTAGAATTCATTAATACTTTTTGAAAAAAAAAATATTTAAATTATAATTTTTCAATGTAGTTTAATTCAAGTTTGCAAATGAACTACTCCTGGTTCACAAAAAATATGACTTACCTAACTATTGAACAATGCCTTATTATTTCGTTTTGATTTTGGTTTATATGCATTTCGGTGTCTATACAATTATCTTTATAACGTAAACGCATAAAAAATCTGATAAGTAGACATTTCCATGTTCATGGAATGTGATGTTGAATATATTAATGCAAATAAACCGAAATCAAAATTTATAATAAGTAGTTTTTGTTAATTTCTGCATTACCATAAATATTTTTTATTACCTAGTTACAAAAATTAATTGGTGTTTGTAGAGATAAAATTATTAAAAGAAATTCAAAAATTAAAAACTTTGTAAAACGTTATTATTACTTAAACCTATTTCAATAATACCACTTTGAAAAACATTAACTTTCTTTCGAATAATTGATTTTTGGATTAGTAAATATTTGTTAGCAAAAACATGCAAAAAATATTTTCATGTAAACTATATACATGGCATGCATATATACATATACATATATATATATATATATATATATATATATATATATATATATATTTCCTATACAATATACTGAACGGAAAACAATAAAATGTATCACAATGACTAGATTTATTGTTACATGAATATTCTCTTCGGACGAACATCAAATCTACAGCATTTATTTATTTATTTTTTTTGAAAATCTCTGAATGATTTATGAGCTTTTTTGATTGAAAGCTAACGTTTCAACTGTCATAGTTGAAACAATGTTTGAATAACTGCAGACGATATGTAGAAATTTGATTGAGGGTGCATTTTGACATGTTTAAGTCAACAGTTATAAACATAATATTTCAAGTATTGATGTATACCGTCATACAGACAATTTTCATTTATTTCAGATATTATTTATTTAATATCGTGTAAAATGTCTAATCAATATGTTATAAAAATAGTTAATAGTTCGATGAATTTTATTTCATTTTATATATTCTTAGGTTTAATTTAATAGTAATTAATATTATTTTATTATTATACATACCACACACAGACACACACACACACATATATATATATATATATATATATGTATATATAATACACATATATATATATATATATATATATATATATATATATATATATGAGGTAGTAATAAAAAAATCAATTAAGCATTATAATAAAGAACGCAATTTAAAAGAAAAACAAACCACCAGTTTAGTAAGAGATATAAATAAAGCGACCGGAAAATAGAGCTTTAGTCGCCGAACCCTCTCATCTTATTTATTTCGTCGATCATCAGCAAAAGCTCCGTACCAAATCCAGTTCAATGCTTGACCCGAATTCTAAAACCACCGTACCCGTTCTCCGATCTCTTCAGCTTCTTCATAAGTTTTCCCATTCTACAATTGACTCTTGTCGAGACATCTACCGCTAGCGTCAATAGCCGCAAGTCAGTTTCTATCTGTCGACAGATGGTACCTCTTTATCGAACACGGGGTATAGTCACAGATACACTGTGTGTGTATGTATATCTCTATCCACTATACTCGATTCGATAAAGTTCGACCAGATAACATTCAAGAACGTTATAGGTCAGTTAAATCAAGTTTACGTGTCAGCGTAGTTTATGCTCTCGTACGGTTGATGTATGCAAAAATAACATTGAATATTTTTTTAAGTTTCCTATTTTTGAACAGTATCAGGATCTAAATCAATTAAATGTATGAGAAAATCTATTTTTCTGAAAATAAAGAGAATAAAGTGTGTTTTTAATGTTTTATTTCAAAACCCTGTTTGAATACCTAAATTATAATAAACAATAAATTATTGAAATTATTGGGTAACCGTTTATTATTTGCTTACTTTAAACAACTGAGCTTCTCTATAGTCAACTAATAAAATAATGATATAGATAAAACTACTAGAAGGTAATTTACACACTTAGTTATGTGTTAAATTCGTTTTTTTCGTATTAATCTAAATAACTAATACCTTTTTTCTTATATACGTTGTATGATTTAAATCATTTTTTTTAATTTATAAGTTTAATGAGTTGATAAAGTGATTTCTCGAATAAGTCTAATGTGCTAGAGGTCAATTTTTCATAACCTTTTTTATATTGAACTATTGCTCTACATATCGAGGGAATTATCATAAAATAAAATATATGAAGTATTTTTTGGTATTACCATTTTAATAATCATAAAAATTCATGTAGTTGATTCAAGTTATATAATAGATAATCCTTCAATACAGATCACATCAGATAACATCCAGAAAAATTATAATTGAAATATGTAATGTATCAAAAATATCAATTTATTTAAAAAATTCGATAATTTAAAGGTCTTTTTTTGTATTTCTTTCATAATTACTTTTTTTGAGATACTTACTCTTGTGTTGTATCTCATGATTATTTTAAACGAGACATATATTATAATTCAAGTTAAAGTGTATATTTTTAGTGGAATAAAATAGTAATAATCTATTTTTATATATTAAAGTAGTAATAATCTATTTTTCGTGCTGTCAAAGAAAATTAATATTTAGTAGAATTAAAATAAGTTCTATTATACTTTTCACTGAGAACATATTTCTCAATTTTGAAAATAAATGTAACTATTTATGATTATTATTTATGATTAATTGTTGATTTTGTTCAATTCTCGTATTTATATGTGAAATTAATGATTAGCATTATATTTTGTTAACCTTCTAATATTTTTAATGTTTTTTCTTTATGTATGGATGAGAAAAATACATACAAACATTTGTATGTTAAAAATTGTCAGAAATTTTAGTTCATTATTTTAGTTTTTGTTTATTAAAATGTAACTCTTGAATGCTAAATGAGTTTAAATATTCACAAATTCTCAAATAGTCCCCTTATCCAATACAAATGTAAAAGTAAAATATTAAAGAACATATATAAAAAAAATAAAACGTTAAAGTAAAACTTCTAATTAAGTTGATGAGAAATTGCAGTATCAAGATAAAATATTAAATATAAAAAAATATTTAAAACAGAATATTCTTTAACTAGTCAGTAATAAAAAATGAATTCAAACAAATCTGACATGTAGGTATTGATTTTGCATTTATTTGATGATTTGAAAAATACAGCATAAAATGAAATTGTAACAGTTAACTGAACACTTTTTTCAGCATTAATTCGTTATTATTTAAACAGTTTACACATCTGTGCTATTTATAGATCGAATACTTGATAAAATTAAAAAATTCATTGTAGAACAGACAGACAAAAGAATTTATTTACTTTATTGTACGTCAATGAATGTTACACAAAATTTTCAATCAATTTTACAAAAAAGTGTAAATCATTACTAAATAGATTACATAGTTGTGTAAATGAAATGTTCGATCAAATCACTGATAATGTTTATTTTTAATTATACATTGATTAACATAATTTAATTAATTGAATTACACAGACACTTCCATTAGAAATATAAATATTTCCTACTATGTTTATGCCATATAAACAAAATGATTGAAAACATTTTTATTTGCGACTAATTTGTATTGATTATTTATTAACTATTATTTTGTATAAAATAAGATTAAGCATAATTTGATTATAAATAATATTAATGTGATTAATGTTTCTTCAAATTCAAAGAGATCTAAATTTTTAGTAGCACTTTAAGTAAAAAATCATTAAAATGTTTAAAATTATTACATATATATATATATATATATATTCAGTTTTTTAAAATAATAATAATTAGAATAAAATATAATTGAGTAATTTTTTTAATATATAATTTGAGTAAGAAAATAAATTGTTTGTATGATAAACTTTAATAATTACAAAATGTTCCAGAGACGATTCAATCCAAAAAATATTAATAAAGTCCTCCGTTTAATAAGTTTAATTCCAATCTTAAATATATTTAGAAAAACTACGTCCCGACTCTTTTGTAAACAGAGATAATTTTTTATAAAATATATGCACCCTCTCACATTCATACACACACACACACACCCACATATATATATATATATATATATATATATTCTAATGATATAATTTATGTTAATTGATTTTTGACGTGAGTGTTTATTAAATTGAGTGTTTATTTTCAGACAATCTCAAGAATGTTTTCTATTATTTTGATAAACGAACCGACAGACAAATCTACTCACGTGAAAATCAAATCAAACATATCATACATAATGGTCTATATTTTTGATTAAATTATTTTAATCAAAAAAAGACCAGAAGACTTCATTTAATTTCTAAATTATTTATTTCAATTTATATGATTATTTTTTGTTATTGGAAAATTAACGACATTAATTCTCAGTTTTATCAGAAACTAAAGTAATTTATTTTTTATTTTTTCACGGGAAAAACATTTGTGTAGAGCACATTTCATATTTTCCGATTTTAAAAATTATTTTATACAATTTGTTATTAAATATAAATTTTCATGAACATTCGTATATCTTATTTATTTGTAGATTTTTTGATAGAAAGGACAAATTGAAACACATACGTATATATATATATATATATATATTTAATGTATATAGAAAAATAAAAAGAGATATATGAAATTTCAAGAATTGTTTTCTTTGTTACTTGATTAAAGCATATAGTATTAAAAACCTTTTTTTGTTTTGATTATTCATATATCTCTTTCCGCATTTTATGTTTGTAGTTTGTATTTTTTATGAATACAAACATAATTCTACGAGAATATTTCAATCTTTTATATAAAGAACAGTATTATTTATTATTCAACAGGAATGAAAGATATCTTTTTTGTATTTAGTAAGTCTATATAAAAAGAAAATATATTTTCATATTGAACCATTATATATATACATATATATTTCTATTTCATAGACATCTAAAGATAGTACACCATTAATAATGTTAATATTCAAAAAAATTTCATTTATACACAACGATAATATTGAGTTCTCTTTATTTATTTTTTATTTCAATTGAAAAAATATATATTTGATATTTATTCACTATTTTTAGTTGATATATTAAATTAATTTCATTTTGCTATTTTAACATATTTTTTAAATGTTAGTATTTGTTTTTCTGTTCAATAAATTTTCATGTATTAAAAAAACTTTAATAAGAAATATATATTCTGATTTACTCACAAATAAATTCATTATCTAATATGGATAGAGCAATGTCAGGTTCTCCAGTTTCATTTATTATAGTTATATTTTCTATAAATGTAATAAAATTATTCTTCTATTACTACCATTTCATAAAATTTATTTTATGGTACAAAGAATAAAAAACTTCAATCATTGGAGATCTCCATCATTTTTGAAATCAATTCATATGAGTGACAACACAATTTATTTTTTAAATAAAATATTAAATTATTCATGTAAGACAATTAATGGACATTTCCGTAAAATATTTTTGTGGGGTCTGAGTTATTAATTGATTCAATGAAGTGGTCGTATCTATAATTCTAAATTAATTATTTTAAGATATTTTAAGAATATTACTATCTTTCGAGGAGATATTTTTAATTATTTTTAGACATTCAATTGTAAATATAAGTAGTTATTCAGCCAAAATTTAATTTAAGATAGTTTTGCAACAATTATATATATGTATATATATAAATGATTTCAAAAAGTTGTAACTAAAGCAAAAGAAGTGTTTTTACTTTTATATTTGAATAAAAATATTCAGAGATAATAGACTAATATTTTCAATTATTTAGTAAATAAATTGTTTTTAAATTGTATTAAACTAGAATGTATAAAATGTGTTAATATTTTTTTGTAATTTCTTTTTAAGAAAAAGTTAAAAATACTTAAACATATGTAGTGAAATGAATTATTTAAAAACTGTTTTTTTCTAAACATTATTTATAAAAATTGTATTCGTATTAATAATCGATACATATTACTATTGAAATATAAAAATGAAAAGATCCAAATGGGGATCCCATATAACTGAAAATAATAGTCAATTCAGCGATTCTCTTCTACACTTGCTAAATTATATGTCTTTTCATGCTGACAAAACACCCATACACATATAGTTGTATAAACTATACGTAGTCTTTTCCACTGTAGAAAACTGTTCGAATGTCCACGCACATCCAGTGCTGACTTTTGCTATTCAACTACCAATTCAAAGATGGACATGAACACAGAATCGTTCTTTCGTATCCATTCGAATGATGCGATGAAACCCTTCATTACACATCATTCTGTCTTCATTATTTGTTTTCCCGATGGCGTTGTTTACCGACTATCTTGACGTTGCGACGTCCGTTTTTTTTTTGTTTTGTTCGTACAAACGTTAGAAAGAAATAAGAATATCAGTTGATAAATGTACAAACGTTGCGGTGTGTTGTTTGTCAATGTCGTTAAGAGAATTAAAAATAAAACCGATAGCACGTATTTGCAATGTATTGTTGATGTGGGCTCTAAATTGTAATTGAAGATAAATAGAAAAGTTGTTGGTAATTTCACGACTAGTATTGTTTTTATTCATTTTTTTTGTAGAATCTTCTATATATATATATATATATATATATTCACAATATTTATCTTTGTACCTGCATATATATATATATATATATATATATATGCGTGTATGTGATTAATGTGAAGTGATTGTTTATAGAGTTTAAAAAAGGATAAAATAAAATTTCAATTTTCCATAAGTGTATTTATCATAAAAAATAATTGTATATTTTTTAATGGCGACACATAATGGTTCGAAACAAATTAGCATCATTTTTGGGACATGTTTATTAGTAGATGTAATTGAGTATACTAAGCAAATGTTTCAATTTAAAATAGTTAAAGTTTCAGTTGATCATAAATTTGGAATTCAGCGTTAATTATTTTGAATATTACAACAGAAAATTTTATTTTTCTCCACTGATAAATATAAAATAAAAGTTAAGAATATCATAAATTATACCAAAACTCAAAATTAAAATGAGTAAGTTTTTATCAAAATGACTGTATTTTTACTTCGTTTTCTTGGAGAATACTTGAAAAAGATTCAGTAAAAAATGTAGCTCTTATTTTATTTTTAAACATCTTCGGTCCTATTTATCCTTAAAAGCAAACGAACTCACAATAATCATTCTTATTATTAACATTAAATAGTATTTTTTGTTGGTGTATTTCCATGTACCTGTTATTTAGTATCATTTAATATTTGTTCACATTAAGCTATTGTTCAATTATTGTTTCAATAACTGATTTCTATATTAATTATCGTCAGGTATCTTTTTGAAATTGTTCAATAAATTTTATAATAATTTAAAAACGTTCTAATGATGAAGAAATTCAACATCAGTTGTAGAAAATAAGTATTCAACATAATAACTCAAATAATTTAAAATAATAATTTAAAAATTATTTACAATAATGTTTCTACTTCTTCAAACTTACAATAATCGCGTGCCTTTTTAAAAATATCGGATCTTAGTGCATCTCTTCCAGCAAAGATAATTACAGTATTACTTTGAAGAGTGAACGAATTCATTGGTATGTTAGCTAGTGAAAATAGTGTGGATGGTAATTTTAATCGAAAGAAGCAAAAAGTCTTATTTTTCATCGAAACATTCCGCGCAAGGAAAATTAAAATTTTATATATTTTGTTTATTTATTTTCATAAGTTTGTTTGTATAGTTCTATCTAGATATGGTAACTTGAGGTATATTGCTACAATATACCAAATTTGTATATTTAATTAAAAATAATTGAATTTTGGAAAAATTATAAATTAAAATACAACAAATCTATTGCATATGCCTTGAAACCTTTTTGTGAATTTCCATGAGTACTCGTACTGTATTTTTGAAAATATGAGCCATAAAAAAATAAATTAAAAAACAACAAAAACGTTTTCACATCACGAAACCAAAACACTTGCAAAATTCAGGAATAAATGAATAGAAATAAAGAACGATTGCTTAGAAAATGGAATAATAATATATTATTATTTTTATATTAATTTTTATTGTCGATTAATTAACTGTACATTTTTTATTAACTATTCTTCATATTTAATTTTTATTTCAGAAGAGAATTTGTTTACAGTTATCAATAATTGTTTATGCGATTTTTGTATATGAATTTTTCTGATAAATAAAATTTACACTAATAGAAACTGTTATGTTTTTTTTTATAAATATATAAAATATATATTATAAAAAATAAATATATCAATATATTTCTTTTTACTTCTCAATTTCTTACGAAAATTATAAAACAAACTTAACTTAACTAAAGAAGGTAAATAATATACCACATAATAAAAGTGTTAGAAACAAACAAAAAGTAATTAATATTCAAGAAATGAATATTGAAAGGTCTTTTTTTAATTAAACAATATTTAATAATGTTTTTCATTTATAATAATAAATATTTATTAAGTAAATTTAATTTATATATATATATATATATAAATATATATATATATATATGTTTGTGCTCTGTTGTTTTAATCGAAAGTTAATAATTATTAATTATTCTTTAGCACGTAAATGCTAATTTTTATATAAAAACTGGATTTAAATTTTAGATATAATAGAACATAAATATTTATGTACCTATTATTTATTTGTCTTATTTTTAATGTTGTTATATAATTATGTTTATATTCATATATATTCATCAATAATATTTAATTTAAATACATCATTTCAAAATTGAATTATAGATTTATTTGACATTTTTTAAGATTATGTATAAGACTGAAATATTTGTCATAAAAGTCAAGAACTTTTATTTATGAAGCTAATTAAGTCAAATTAATTTATCTAAATGCCGCGGAAATGTTTAAAAGTTATTCTTGTGTTCGTACTAAATAAATAAATACAGCTATCAGAACAAATTCATCAATATATTTCAAAAACAATATTTCTGTAACGAACGTGGGAAAGATAATTTGCGATTTTTTTGTGTCGTCGCTAATCTAACTGTTAAATATTCATGAAATATAAATAAAGTGTTTTCAGAGTTTTAAATGAAAAAGATAATAGCCTAAGGATATGTTTCGGTGAGCGACACAAAATTGAAGGAAAATTCAGCACGAGTCTGAAGTGGCCCCGTGGGCCACGCTAACTTGAGAGATTTTTTTTAATTGCTTTTTCGGAGGAGAATAATTTCACACAGCGAAAAAACCGTTCCTTGCCTTTTTATGCGGACAAAAAAACGGTACCCATTCACACGTTTAATGCGGTTACCGTTTTGGGTCAGTTAATTTTAAATGTGTATATTTTTTATTTTACTTTTTGCTTAATTATTCAGTTTGGAACAATACGTTTAAACAGTGAATAAATATACACGGAGATTTATGAAATTGTCTATGACTGTAATGTTTTATTTTAAAATAAGACTTGGATTACAAAAAGTGTATTTCGTATTTTTTGCGCACTTGAAGAGTAATTAAGATTAATTTTCTTTTTATTTAACTTTTTAAGACGCGTAATATTCAAGATTAAAATATTTATAAAGTTTTTTTTTTAAAAAAACAAACCTGTATTTTATATAATTGAAATTATAAAAAGTAATATTTCTTTGATTTTTATACATTAATGTTTCGTATATATAATGAATATTTTTGAAACTACTTAATTGATACATTTTTGGAGATTTTGCAAATAAAAAGACATGTATGATATTTACAAAAAATAATATATCTTAAATTCAACAAAGAATGTATTGAGACAAATATTAACTCTACAAGCTTTAAATTATTATTATTTTTATTCTCAGTTACTTCTCTTTTAATTTATTCTAAGTATACTTAAATATAATTAAATCCTTTCAAAACGATTCTCTATAAACTTAAAGTAGCTCAAAAATGAAATGATAATAACACGCAAAATTTTTGTTGGTTATTTAAAAGTCAATAAACCATTATTGTTCATTTTGCTTATAGCTAAGATTTTTCTATTCTCAGTACACTGAAAATGATTGAATTTTCATCGAAAGGCACATAAACCGTAATCAAAATAAGTAATAATTAGTTATTGAACATTTTAATAACATTTTTGTGATATATGGAGAGAGTGTATGAATATATGAATTTCATATTTGGATGTCAATTTAATCGTAGTGATAAAAACTGTTGTTTTTATATGATCATAAACTTCATTGTTTATTATAAAATAAAAATCAGAAATAGGGACATATCAAAAATATTTTTATTCGTGTTAATTAAATTTAATATTATTTTACTGAAATATGTTTTTTTTTTATTTTTCAGAGGCGCACCGTGCGCTAGAACTTTTGGAAGACTACCATTCACGTCTTGTGAGGCCCCAAGATAAACAGCTCAGGCTTGCCATCGAACGAGTCATAAGGATTTTTAAATCGAGGCTGTTTCAAGCATTACTAGGTAAGTAATATTATTTTATTTATTGTATTTTACTTATTGAATCAGGTATTTATTTATGTTAAAGTATGCGAATTATAAACATTTTTGATATTTAATTTATATTTAGTAATGATTACAAAAAAAACATTACTAGGATTAAAGCACTGTCTTTTCGTTTTTTTTTTAAGAAAAAATGTATTATCTATTGAAACTCGAGTAAAATAGAATAGAGAGATTTGTATCAGTATTTAATTAATTTATATTTTTAGATGACCTTAAGTCTGCCAAATTTGGTAATGTTTATCATTAAATACAATATATTTATTTTGTTGTAATTTTTTAATAACTACTTTAATGAAATCATTTTTAATAGTTATTATTTAATAGAATCGTACTTTCTTAAATTTTATTTAGGTACATATTTGAGTTTTATTTTAATTAAAATAATCTAGTCTTTTTAAAAATAATTAAAAAGAAATCTTGACTGTAACTTTCCTGTACTGTCGAGGATATCAATTCATTTAGAATTATAAATAAACCAATATGGAAAGAAAATTATTTATGTAATTAAATTTTCATTATTTAAATTTGTATAATATCTCTTTCTCTTAGTTTCTTTGTACCCCGTATTATTAATATTGACGTTTGAGGATAATATATGTTAATTATCTATAATTATCAAACATTTTTTTTTAAATCTAAGACACATTTTTAATGTTTGAACCTGAGCGTTGTTAATGTTTACCGGAAATCATAACTCGATAAAAAATTACAGCCTTTTAAATTTAAATGCGAAGTTTGAGCGGTTAATAGGATTTTTCAGGATAAATTCATTCTGTCCATTTATATGTGTACGCAACCGATATTTATATCATAAATACATATTTGCTTTCATATGTTTATTTTTCATTCTGTGCTGTTCGTACGACGAAATGAAAATAAAATCTAAAAAACATCAAATATTTGAAAGAATTTATATAAAAACAGTAAATTTAAGTCACCAGAAATTGACATAAACGTCATTTTCTAAAAAAAAAAATTTTGAGGAAGAAACGTCAAATTGTTTTAAATATGAATTAAAGTTCTTAACTGTACAGGTGTATTAGTTTTTAAGAATCAGAGGTAGATACACAGGAGTAGACACACACACTCAATGTTTATATATATATATATATATGTGTGTGTGTGTAATTTGTTGTAGGTACAATCTTCTTACTTTAGATGTTTTGGAATTATTAATTACAGCCTTTAAATAGATTTTATTTGTTAAATATTTAAAATGATAATTATCTATAATCAACATATAAAAACTAGCTCACTTACTAAAAATAGTTTAAATTATATTTAAAAAACGATCACAAATTGAAATATTTAAAAAAAAAAGTTGAACGCGAATAAGTTATTTCGCGAAAGTCTACTGATCCATACGTCTTCATCTGTTTGTTGATGTGCTCGAGATGAAATTGAGGTGAAAATGTGATTTTTCAGTCAACCAAATCTCATGAATAAATGTACGATCATCTTCAGCAAAGCGCAAAAATCAATCACAGGGGTTGAACTGTCAGTATTTGTCGCTAACGTGAATATACATTTTTTTGTCGTTGAATTTTATAAGTAAACAATTTTTACAATGTTATTTATCTAACGTAAGTTAGTCTGATTCCGATATAAATATGAATGCATTCTTTGTATTTACATAGTTGTTTCTAAGCGAATTTTATTATAATGAATTCGCATTTTTTTAAAAAATATATAGTTTGTCTCTACTTGTATTTATTGTAAACTAGATTGCAATAATACATAGTATTAATTCTTCATTTAAATTATTGTATTTTCATAAAATCTGTTTTAATATTTACAAGTAAATTATTTCTATGCAGTATTTTCTTTTTTAATATGACACTTAAAATATTTCTAATAGATTGGTTCAAAAAAAATTGGGGTTTTTATCATTTTGTTTGTCGCAGATTTTTCTACTTACTGTTATCTTTTGTTATAGTTATGTGATACACCGTTTTAAACAAGAAAATTAGCACTACTAATTTCAGCTTATATATATTGTTTCCATTCTTTAGTATTGTTAGATATAACTTCTTAAATTAGTCACGGGAAAAAAGCAAATTCGCACAAGTTTATTGTATGTGTTTAAATTGGGATGTAAAGCACCAGAAATTGCTCGAAATATCACATTTTTTTTTGGCGAAAAATCAATTAGTGAACTTATAGCTCACCACTGATTCTAAAAATTTCGTAATGGAAACGAAAACCTTGATGAGGAGGGTCGTTGACGTTCTTCAGTTATAGACAATAATAATTTACCAACCATTATTGAAGTGAACTCACGTAAAACAACTCCAGAGGTGGCAGAAGAACTAATTGTCGATCATCCAACAGTTGTTCGATATTTGAGCTTGATTGGAAAAATAAAAAAGCTGGATAAATATGTGCGGTATGAATTAAACGAACATCAAGCAATTCGGCCATACGAAGACTGCTTTGCGCTTCTTTTGCGTAATAAAAATGATTCCTTTCTTGATCGAATTATTAAATGTGATGAAAAGTGAATTTTCTATAACAATCGAAAACGTTCATCAGTGGATAAACTGAGGAGAAACACCAAAACAGTTTCCTAAACGGAAGATTCATGAAAAAAAGATCATGGTCACTGTTTGGTGATCGGAAAGTGTCTATCATTCACTACAACTTCTTAAATCCTTGTGAAATAATAACAGTAGAAAAATATTGTCAAAAAATATATGAGAAGTTGCATCGTTTACGGCCAGCAGTCGGTCGAAGAGAACCAATTCTTCTTCATAATAACGCCCGAACAAACATCCCACAAACGACTTTAAAAAAATGAAATGAACTGGGTTATGAAACCTTACTTCATCCACCTATTCTCCGCACCTGTCTCCGACAGATTATCATTTTTTTAAACATTTGAGTTATTTCCTGCGAAAGAAGGTTTTTAAAGATCAAACATCAGCTCAAAGCACTTGAATAAATTCGTTAATTCCAGGACTCCAGAATTAAATGATTCCTCTTGTAGGATTAAATAAACTTACTTCCCATTGAGAGAAATGCGTGCAAGCCAACGGTCTTTAATATGATTAATATATGTAATTTGTAACTGATATATTCGTCTTTATACACGATACGTAAAAACCGCGATTATTTTTGCACCAACCTAATATATTATTATATTAAGGCGCTAAAAATGTTTTTATTTTAAAAATGAAATGCATTTTGAAAAATGTTCTACTTTTAATATGAGAGTAACATTTAAAACTTTAAACATGCTTAGAATATTAAATTAAATTCAATATTAATTACGTATTTAAATATGTATTTCCTAATATTGAAAGATAATAATAAAATTATTTAGTGAGTTAAAGAAAGTTCAGTTAATGCGCTAAATTACAATAGCTTAAGTTACATCAAAATAGCTTAAGTTTGATACAAATGACAAATAGTATTCAAACTTGATTTTAAATTTCACGTATGTTTAAACAATTCAATATAATTAAATTATTCGGAATTAGTTTAATGAAATTATTTCCGAAGTCAAGTTTTCCATAGAAATTTAGTATAAGATGTAAGTTTAAATAAATTTATACTTTGTAATTTATAGAGTAAAGAACATAATAATTTTAACATGTATTTTATATTAAAAAAAAAACAGTACTATAAGAATAAATGATTTAATTATTTACTTTCGTTGGTGTTAACATCTTAAAATATTAAAGGTAAAAACATTTACGAAACATTCAAGCAACAATAAATCGTAACAAATATAAATGGTATTATAAATGGAACAACATTTATTATTTTCTTCTTTTCCAGTATTTGCTTTACTTTTGTGTGTTTTAAAACAACGGTGTTTATTGATAGTCTCGTATTTTACGAAACAACGTATTAAATGTGACAGCAAAACAAAATATCCGACTCGACTCTTTCGAACCATTAGTCAATAGTTCAGTACACTGACACAGGTCTATGGTCACATCATTTTCTTTTAACGATTGAGACTGATTTATTGTTAGAGTGTGTCAAATTTCATCCAATGAATAATAAAGTGACTTGTCAGACTAACTTACAAATTGTTAAAATAAAGGTGTTATAAAATAGAGGAAATACAAGAGTTAATAATTATAATATTTAGTTGTCGTAGTAAATGAATATCTTTTTTAATTCTTTTTATTCATTTCTAAAAAAGACGAGAACTTTTGTTCTTCAATTACATCATAAAATGTATTTGAAATACTTTTTTAAATATTTTACATGTTTGTAATACAAATTTTAGGAGTTGCAATAGACAGATCACTGGATATTTCATTACGATCAACATAATTCACTTTTAATTTAAATTATTTGATATTTTTTCTAATAGCATTATATTTTTGTTCAAACTAGATATAAATTATTCTTTATAATATAAACATAGGATATTAGATTGATATATGGAAAAAAATATTATTTTTAATTCATTAACTATATTTTTTAATAAAACATATTTTTTTAATATGTTTGTAAATCAAACAGTATTAATTAAAAAAAATATCACGGCAAGACAGTTATCAAAAGATAAAAACAAAGCTACACTTAAGGTTGTTTCTGTCTAATATGAGAATTTTGTCTGATAATTTTTTATAATTTATTAAAATTTATTTCTGAATTCGTAGCCAATTTGATTAAAAAGCAAAGAGATAGATATTCGTTATTCAACTTATTTTGAATGGAATTATTTATAGTACTTTCCTTTAATCTGTATATATATAATATAATTCTAAAAACAGTAGGATTAATTGTAACGATTCAATGTTTAACTTTCCCTTGTTCTTTAATTTCAATAATTCCCGGAAAATTCATTAAAAAAGCTTTGACTTTAGATGAATGAATCATTTTTTTCAAGTTCGAACCTCATTGTTAATAATTGAATTTTTAGTAGATTTTTAATTCTGGATTGTCAATTATTGGGCTTTATTTTCAGAAAATAAACAATACTTGGTATAACGACATTGCTGATAAATTAAGGCATTTGCTGATAATTTAAGTAAATAAATGTAAGTTAGATTTTAAAATATTATTATATTTTTAAGAAATCACATCAAAAGTTTTAATGAAATTAAATTCTTTCAATAAGTCAGTCTCCTTTGTTATAAAATATGAAAATTTTTAGTATATATTCAGAGTCTGGATGGTTGGTTGATTGTTGTGGTTTTAGGGTGTTTCTACACATAAGATCATTAGCACCCGATCAAAATCTGAAGTTCTGTTTTTATAATAGATGATGAATTTTAAATTTTGCTCTAGAATTAAAATATTCATTTATATATATATACATATATAGTGTATATTATTTTATTAATAGTACAATAAAAATAACATAGCCAAAGAATGAAACTAACACACAAATTAACATTTTCCTCATTAACTGTATTTATTCTTCAAATAAACATTAAATCCAAAATTACCTAATGACAGAATCTATTTCCATCTCATAACCGTATGTACTGTTAATGCCTACACATATATTTTATTACTTGTCATATAACCAACGGACGTTTTCACTGAAGTGAATTTACATTGATATACAACAATACATTCAGAACACTAGTATGTATTTCTCATCCCTATTTTGTACATCTCCTGGTTTATGCCCAATAATAAAATAGATACATTATTTGAAGATAGATATTGTTGAATACATTGCAAATGAATTTGTTACTATTATCGATTTTCGAAATAATATTATAATAATCATGTGTCTAACTGTATATTGTGCAAAAGAAAATATAACTTGCGTAAATAACTAATTTATTTTTAATTTATACTACTCATTAGTATTTTTAGTATGACTAAAATTTAGATTTAACATAGAAAATCATAAATTTTAAATTATTTGTAATTTATATTATTTTAGAGCAAATATTTTGACAAATAACTGATAATATTTTAATTGGAATTAAGGAAATGAACAAGAATAAAATGCTTGTTAATAATATCCCTTAGATGAGTGAATATGAATGAAAGTTTCTTTGCATCAGATTGTACTACTCAGTATGATTTTCGATGTATATGATAAGTATACTATATAAATTCTATGTTTAAGGATGACAAATCTGTTAATAATGTTATATACCAAAATATAATAATTCATTGAACTTTTTAATATAATGAGTAATAAGTAATAATACAATTATTTGTTATCACAATATTTCAATACACAAATTATAACAACAATAAATATTTTATTAGTCCTAAATAATGTGTTTATAAACACTCGCAATGATTATTTAACTAGCGTTGTTTTTCCACCCCATCAGAAGTATATTATTCAAAAACGTAGGTTATTTCTTATGCTGATAAAACCATGAAATAGTTACAATATATTTTAATATATAGAATTAAATATAATCTATGTAAAAAATGTAAAATGTATTTGTAGGTTAAAGTCACTACAGTAATAATTAAATTATTCATGTAAAACCAATTGATATACAATTATTCGATTCGATCCATCAACATATATATTTAATAATAAATGTCAGACAGAAGAAAATTGAATATATTTTCTTCATTTCCATATATTGAAATTTTCGTTAACAAATATAATTTAATCATTTCTAAGTTTCTGCATGTCAATTTTCCAGAACACACGTGTGAACCATTCGTTGATGTTTCTCCAGTTTGTGTTTATATTAACTTTATCGCATGATATATATGCGTACAATATGAATAGACACACAGCTCGTATACAACACTACATTCTTTTGTGTGAAATATTGTACAGCTGTACGTAGGTACGTACTCGTACATATATCACCCTATCGTGTTTTTAATCAAATTACTTCACTTACTTGCAACTCTGTTTCAAAGCTTTTTAACTTCGTTTGTATTTCGCTGATTAAAAAGTTCTCAAACTAGTTTAAACTTACGACTTGATTAAAATTTATCGTCATTGTATTATATATAGAAATCGTAATAGATCAGTTCTTTAGTCGAAGAACACGTACAATTAATCTCCGGGTTCATATAGTTTGCCAAATGAACTACCTTTCCATTTTGTATATTTACTTACTGTGGTTCAATATATTATAAAAACCTGAAAAAAGGTATATGTATTGATTATGTACAAACACCTTTATATATATATATATATATATTCTTGAAATTTATGTACGATATTTAAAAGCAACTTCAACGGGATTACTGAAATCAGGTCGTGAAAAGTGAGCAAGTCATTACATCGTAAATGAATGGAATTTGTTCGAAGATTAATTATTGAAGATACTGAACGGTACAGGTATGAAATGAAAACGAGGCAGTTCAGCTTTAAAATGAGTTCTTGCATACATATTACATTTAGGTATACATATGTGTGTGTGTGTGTATATATATATATATATATATATATATATATATATATATATATATATACTGTGTGTTTGTTTGTATAACTGTGTGTTTGTTTGTATTTCTGTGTTTACATAAGTGGAGGTTATTTAATAAATCTTGAAATATTTAGAAGCTGCAAAATGTATCTTCTCAAATATAAATAGATAGTTGGAAAAGCACTTATCTGCTAAAAATCATGAGGGATTAAATTTCATTTATATTGAGGTTGTTCGTTTTACATTGTTGTTTTGAATTTATTTTACTTTTGTTTCAAATATGTAAAGTGTTCAGTTGTGTAACAAATTTACATATTTGTTAAAATTGTTCGCTAACAAACTAAATTATAAATATTATTCATTTATTAAGTATACGTTCAAATATGCATTTTAAATGAAATAAACATTTCGATTCAAGCTGCCGGTTTTTATGATTGAATACCTCTTAATATAAATTTTCATATTGCGGTTAAATTCACGTTCGGAAATATTTTTTTCATTCCTTCCTAAATCATATTTTTTGTCTAATCAAAAAGTTCAACAAGTGATAATTTGAACACTTTTGATCAGAAAACTTTTTTGTGCTTGGAGAACAAATTAAATATTCATTTGAAATAAATCTTAAGAATTCATTATTTCATATTAATAGATTTTTAAAGTATTTTTCTTTATTTCTGCTAAATATGTTCATATGCATCATATGTGAATTGGAAATGCATATAGTTTTCATAGGTTGTACTTTAGTGATGATCGAAATATTGAAATTGAAGTCATCAATTATTTATTACATTGTTATATTTATGACTTAAAATATGAAATTATAATAGATATCATTATTACTAAAAGTAATTTTTACACTAATGCCTTTTAAATGAAATAAATAAAATAGTGAAATCTTCTCAAAATAAGTATAAATAATGGGAAAATATTACAATAAAAAATATTTTAATAACATTTTTAGTAATCTTTAAAATTAATATGTTTTATTCATTTTAATTATGATTTATCATTTTTGTTATTTTTCTCATTATATATATATATATATATATATATATATATATATAAAAATAAAAAGTTTTTTAACATTCTTATGATGTAATAAATAATATATTGATAAATTATGTATGTTATTGAAAGCATATCATTGAGTTTATGTTTTAAAATACTGAAATACAATAGTATATTTGTATCTTAAATTGATGTTTTAAAACAAATTTTCGTTGTCTCATTGTATATATATATATATAATATATATATGCTCTTATCAGGTGTCAAAGAAAAATGTGATTGAAAATCACGTTCAACTTTGTAATTATTCCCAATTAAACCAAATCTAAATTGAAATTATTTTGCAAATAACAATGATTGTCGGCTTTCAATGGTACATTTGCCAATTGCTGTTCTATGGAAGTAACTTTCACAATTCGTCCCAATTAAGACGATTAAATAATTTGTTGCGAAATAATCAAGTGACGATTAAGTTGTAATCTATTTAGTCTGTCAACGAAATTAAATGATTATCATAGGAAACTGAATTCCATTTGTGTTCGTATTTATCAATTTAATTATTTACGTTTCTTTTGTAGAAGTTATTTTATAATATATATGTATATATATACATACATATATATATATATATATATATATATATATATATATATATATATATATATATATAGATATATAAAAATGTATATATATATATATATAATTATTTATATTAAAAAGATTTTAAATAATTTAAAGCTAAAGGAAAGGTAAATTTCATAAATATATAAATATTCTTCTAATTTTTTTTATTAAATCTAACATTTATTGTGTTCTCAAAAATTGTTGTGTATATATATATATATATATACACACATACACACAGTTAATATATTATGTATGATATACCTGACATTTATTTCATAAAAATAATATTTATGGAATGTGTTTCCAGTTTTTGTACTATGAAAAATAGCAAACAAAATATCCTAAAGTGTTAATTTAGAACGACGATCATTTTTCATTCGATAATGATGTTTTGTATTTGATATTTATGATTTGACACATTTGACACAAAATCAATTTCGTTACTTTATTTACAATGTAACAACTACATGGTCTTTTGACGTGTATTTTTTTACGTAACAGCAGAAAGATTGAAAACCTAAGTTGATTTGATTTAAAAATGGATTACTGTTACTTAAAATAAACAAATCAATCATTTTTTTAAGATTTTAATTATATACAAACTCTTCTAAGAACAATTTTTATGAGAGACGTAAGTTGAAATTAAAATTATGTTTTAATGATATTATAAATTATCGATATCATCAAAGTTCAAAATTTAATTAATTTTTGATTGCCACAATGAACAGTACGTGTGTAGAATAAATCAAAAATTTATTTTATTAATTATTAAATTTATTTTCAAACTTATTTCATTTGTTTTTTTTTAGTTTATTTTCGGAATCAATTTTAAAAAATAATATTTGTGCAAATTGTTATAATTAAAAAAAATCACTAATTATATTAAAATTTAATTTAATGTTTTTTATTATCGAATTAGTATTACTACTATTATTACTTAAATTCTGCTTCGTTATCAATTTGAAATACATTGATAAATAAAGTTTAAATTAAAGTTTCTTTTATTTATAAGTATTCAAACCAAAGATATTACAAATTAAATATAATTTAGATATTAGAAATTGTAATAATAATTAATTTATTTAAAATATCTACTTTATTCATCTTTCCATTAAAAAATAGATTATTACTTTTCAAAATAAATTGTCATTTTTAATTATAACATTTTTTTCTGATCAAACAACAATTCTCATCTAAATATAAATAAGTGATTATGAAAATAGTTAATAATCAGTTATAGTACAAATATATTGATCTGTTTTCTTTTTATGTGGCTCGATAAATTTATTTGCGAATTCGAAATTAGCCATGCAGAGAAAATAATAACTGTAAATAGATTACAATTCAAAGATTTATTTATTTCATTAAATTGTGAAAGTAGACATATTTTTTATTTGTGGTTATAAACTATTTTTCTGAATTATAAACCACTTTATAATTCATAAATCAATTATTTCTGCATATTAAAATTTTAGTTTTTAAGGACAATACGACTAATTTAATGAATGTGGCAAAATGAATAACAATCAATATTATCATTGTTACTGTGATTAAGATTCTAAAATAATAGCTGTTAAAATAATTTAGAACTAAGATACATTCTCACAGTTTCTTAATAGTATTCAGGTACGAAATTTATGACCCGTGGGAATATTATTAACCGGATGTGGTCTGCAGTTGAGATATTTCAGGTGTTACATAAAAAAGCATACTGTAGAGCTTTAGATGTGGTGGTTGATTTGGTAAAAGATATACAGTTTCATATTTATTCATGTAAAATATTAAAAAAAGGCATTATGAAGTTTTTCACAAGTATAATTAATGACATAAAAGAAAACTTTACAAAATAGTAGTTATTTAACTATTAACTTATTTTTACAAAAAAATATATTAAAAACATTTTTTGAGTAATTCTTTAAAATTTGTGAAAAATATTTTTAATGTTTTTTAGTTTTTATTATTAAGAAACAATTTTAGACATTACTAATATATGAAAAAGTTTTCCATTAAAGAATGAATAGAGTTATTCACCAAATTATCAAAAAGTCCTGAAGCACTGAAAGTATGAGTGAAATAAATGTATTATATAGTACTGCATACGTCTGTATATATGTAGATGAATATAAAATGTTTAATATTCTTACTTCTTCTTTTTATTACATATAATTTAAACATCTACTCGGTATCAAATGGTCTTAAAATAAAATAAACAGGCATTTTAAGTTACAATCTTCCAGACAACGAAGCGTTTCAGTACACTAACAAAAATACAATTTGTGCGCTACGATCCCGTTTGCAGCCATGCTATACTCGTTTACAACACCGTCTAACTTTATTTTTCCCGCGCGATGTAGACTGAAATTGAGTTTAGCGCCTCTGGCATCACGTCGCGATACTATATCTTCATACTATCACCGGTCCCATTTTCAGGGACAGAGCACTCGAGTGCTCCTTAACTGTACACTGTCGGTGCATTGCCCTAGGTTGGTGGCGGTTATACATAAAACTAAATACGGCACGTCATGTTTTCGACGTTTCGTTATTTGTCAAGATGCGGGCATTGAGAATAAAATGCATCGCGGGAACAAGAGTTAGACCCTTTGAAAAATGTATTTATGGTTCGAGTAAATCATCGGTTAAATTGGAAATCTGTTCCTTGGTAATAAAGGCGATATTTCATAGCAATCATGTCGTTGAAATGATTTTTTATTATGAATTCAATGCTATTTGTGTCATTTTTACAATATAAAATAATAATTTTGAAAATGAAATTAAGTTTTGGAAATGTTTTACAATTATTTATTATTTTTTTACATTACTTGGATTATATAAATTCTTTTTGGAATTATTTCTTTCATTTACAAGTTTATTTAAATCTGCTTGTGAATTTTCATTTATTTATTAAATTTAACATAATTTTATTCAAAATATTTCGTTTCCTTGAAGTTTAAAACTGGAAACTTTATTGAAAGTCTGGTTGAACTAAGTCAGAAAACTTAAGTAAACGTAATAAATAAGATCATTACTTTTTCTTAAGTTTTCCGACTTATTTTAGCTACAGTATAACTAAGAAAATTTTACTGAATTGTCTCATATATTTTCTTATTCGTTTGATTACATTGGTTACACTAATAATAAAAAAAACTGCGCATACTATTAAATAAAGTAGGAATGTTTAGATAGAGAGCACGTATGTTTATGTAAAATATATAAAGATAGAATACTAAAACAGCATATGTGTGCGTTTGTGTAATATCTGTATTATAAAAGTAGAATACATAAAAAGAAGAATAATAATGGGATTCATGTAGACTCAGTCTCTGTCATACGTGTTTCGTTTTCTTTTTTAACTTCACTCGAATCACCTTCATGTGGAACGACATCATTTAACGCGATGATAGCATCATAAGAGCATGGACCGTGTGATGTCAACAACTGTTTAGTACAGTACGTCGCTCCAGGGACACATCGGCTACGATACGAATAAGACTTGTGTTATTGAAGCTCTCAGACAAAGTTATCGGTCTGATTTTCTTTACGATGTCACTATTATCCAATTGTGTTTCGCTTTGAAACTTTATCTTTCATTGTCCTGTTTTATGCTCACAATCGATGAAATTACAAGATCATTTTATTGCTTTATGTCTTTTTTATCTTCATTTAATTCATAACATCGTTAGGGGTTTGAAGTATAGAATCTTTGAAATTACTATTTAAAAATAATTCATATGTGTATATATATATATATATATATATATATATATATATATATATATATGGATGTAGGTGTGCGTGCATGTGTGTTGTGTATGCGAAATTGTAAATATGAATGATGAAAATTTAATATTTGAAGTAAAAGTACAAAATTTAATTTATTACTTTAAATAAAAATACTGGAAGTGAAACAGAGGAAGCATTTTATTAAAATTTGTTTGAAAATATGATAATAGAAACTTTTTATCCGTAAATCCTGACAATAATTGAGTGTAGGTTTATAATGATATAATTTTACTTCAAATACTTCTTTGATATCGATTTGTATACATATTTAAGCTAATGAACATTTTATATATTTGTGTTATTTCTACATATACTTTACGTAAATTATTATTAACATCAATAAGAGGGAATATATTTTGAACTGGTCTCTTTAAAAATATATTAAATTTTTAAATAAAACAACTTCGTATACATAGAAGATGTTTGAAACATTTCGATACAGTTTTTCCGGATTTATCAGTTATAAATATAAATTTTTATTTATTTAAATTATTTATTCAATTATAGTGAATATATTTAAATATGATATATTCTTTTTGTGTTCATACAACAAAATCAGATATATTACTTTTTTGAAAAACCGTTTTATGTCACTAATATATACAAAATATGAATGTATTCTATCTGGGGAACGAGTTTAAGCTTATTATACTTTACAATAATTTCTAGATATGCTTTAGTTTACTTTTCAAAATAAATTTTTCGCTGTTCAACTGATTTTTTTCTGATCAAAAATGTTCAATAATTGATCATTTTGATTGTTTATTATGCGCACATACTCGTACCAAGCAAAATTAATATTTATTTGTTTCCAGTTTGTTGTTTATTATTTGAATGAAATTATATATATATATATATAAATAAATAAATACACATAATACTTAATAGAAAATTAATTTCAGTGATGAATTGAAAATATTCAAAACTGTACAAATATTAACGTATAAGTCATAAATATACAAAATAACTGAAATAATTTATTACAAAATATATTTAAATGAATTGAAATTTGCGAATATTTGTGTTGTAGAATAAAAAATGTAAAACATTTATGAAATTAATTTGCAAGGTATTTGTAAAGCCGATGGTAAGAATTCAAAATCGAAATAATTTCTGTAATTTTAATAAATTTATTTTTGATCAAACCATATTTGCGGTAAATTTCAATCATATTTGATTTCAATGTTGGCTGTGTGCGACAAAAAGAATTGTTGAACGGAAAAATATATATCAGAGCACAAGATAAACATCAATAGAACGAAAAGTTATATTCAATTTAGTTGAGACAAGTACGTCAAGATAAATGTTACAGATTGAAAAGAAGTTACAAACTACATATATCTCGGTCAACAAATATCCGTTTTGTAAAATAAAAAAGTTTTTACTTGGGATTAAAACGGATTTGGGAACATTCGTAAAAAGTTCAATAAGGATATCGAGTTTTTGTACATTAATATTTTTTTAACGTATTAGAATGACAATGGAGACAAACTGATAATGTATGTTTTTATCACATTTTCAATTAATTCACAAATAAATAAAAACGAGTACAAATATCATACATTACATATATATATATATATATATATATATATATATATATACATTTTATTAAAATTTGAATTAAAATAAATAGAATTTTTAGTATTTTCAACTGAAATATTTTTTATAAGATTGCTTTAAAGAGTAGCATATTACATAAAATAATGTAAAAGTGAGGTGTTGAAGTTTATACTGCATTGGATTAATTTTAATATCATAATAGACTGAATATCGAATGACTTTTAGAAAATGTTTTTATCATTTTTTGTATATCCATTAAAATGTTTTTAAGAACAAATATTTTTAAGAATTAGAAATATATTATTTGTCAATTAATTTTCAAATTCAATCTTCATGTACTTGACGAAGAACAGCAAAATATGAATACGATGACCGCAATATCTGAAATAAAGTAAATCAGTAAATCTCTCTTTCTCGTGTTATATATATATATATATATTACGATCACATCTATTCCTTATCTTAGAGAATGAAGAATATTAAATTTCTTTATCCATCTATTTTTTTAATGAAAGATAACATATGCTACTCAAACTCATTTTGAAGCGAGAATTTGCTTATTCAGAATATGAAATGGCTTTAAAAACTAGCAGCGTCACATGTAGTATGTTTTTGTAAGTTTACTATATTATTAATTTTTGCATTTTAGTATACACTTTAGAGTGAATAGTGGTGTCATTTATTTTATATTTTAATAAATTAAAAATATGAAATACAACGACAGATTCTAGCTGAAAGCGTATTGCGTTTTTTATCATTTCTGAATAAAAAATACTGTTTATTTTTAAAGTATTTGGAAAATATGTTGGATTTTTAAATATATTTTTATTTGAATTAAATATTTTGAATTTATTAGGAAGCTATAGTGAAGAAGTTGTATTACTGACGTCTCACGTAATAATATAACTTATTAAAAACATTAACTTGAAATTAAATCATAAATTATTAACAGACTTTTGATAACGTATGACTAGTAAAAAATTGTTAATAACTATTATGATTGTCATATTATCCATAAGTAAAAACACTTTGAATATCAAAATTTCCATTTTTACAATATTTTTTTACTTTAGATGCCAAAAAGGTTATTGTTGTATGGAGAGGTATGTGTGAGAAGAAAATAAATTCATTCGTGTAATACTCATTTGTTATTATATTTGATTTGTTTTTTTTTTACTTTTTATGAAAAATTTTGTGTATTTTGTTAATTGTGAAGATTTAAATATCGAATACTCAAATAACAAAAACATTGGGTTTTGAACAGTATAATTATTTAATATTGAATTATTATACATAGTATTATATTCTTGTACTATTCTAAACATAAACTAATTACATCCTTTCCAATTTATATTACCTTTATAAAAAATAAATGCAAAATACTAAACTTTACAAATATTACTTTGTTTTATACAAATTGGGACATTTTTCATTTATGTTAATTAACATGAGAAAATAAACAGTATTCTAAGAAGATAATATTTATTATAATCGAAATCATTGCATTGTTTTAGAATTAAAAATCAATCTTTAAAAGGAAATATTGTGTCAAAATTTTAAAAAACAAATTAAAATACTACAGAATAGTCCTTGAAGAATATTTAACCA
Organism: Acanthacorydalis orientalis; assembly: GCA_034766995.1. NCBI lineage: Eukaryota > Metazoa > Arthropoda > Insecta > Megaloptera > Corydalidae > Acanthacorydalis > Acanthacorydalis orientalis. The sequence continues at coordinate 19,305,491 of CM068319.1, forward strand.
CTAACTTATAAATATAAAAGAACAAACAAAATAATGGTGTCAGGTATTATTTAAGTTTAATTAACTGACAGACGTTTGATTGTTTTTGAATAATTGCAATTGTCATAATATATATATATATATATATATATATATATATATATATATATATATATATATGTATGTTTGTATGTAAACTAACAAATTTTATGTCCATGTAAAAATTTATTAAATGTGTAATAAATTTATAAAAAGTGTGCAATTGTAAGTTAAATTGAAATGTGTTACTATGAGCGTAATGTGAATTAAGAGCAGATAATTAAGCGAGAATTACTTAAAATGATTTGAATTGAAACAGTACAATTTGCCACTATTTTGAGTACAAAAAAGAACTGACTGCAATCAATCAGCTACTGTTCGTAAACTACATGAAACTGCCACAGAGAGAACTGTAATTTATTTCGGTACAGCTTCACTAATCAAGAACCTGCCTTATATTGTATTCAATACTGTGCAAATTTCTATTATATGCTTGATACATTGAACATTATCACAATGATTTTTTCAATATTTCTTAACATATATATATATATATATATATATATATATATATATATATTTTACCTTTAATACTTCTTATTAATACTTTGTTATATTTGTGATTTTATCAGAAAAGTTCAAGAAGATATATCATAAAATAAGCTGAAAATGATCAAATTTGAGAGCTTAGAATAGTAATCAGTATTTATATATATATATATATATATAGCTTTTGATGTTATTTCTGTGATCGATAAATACTTCAGTTGACTTTTGAAGTAATGAAACAGAGAGTATCATCGTTTATTAAATTTTAATTATATTTTAAGATCTTTTGTAATGAAATTCGTAAACACGTATATTTAAACTTGTAAATTAAAAAAAAACTGTATTTAAATATTTAATATATCTATGATATGTAAAAAATGTACCGAAGTGTAAAAGTATTTGCAATTTTATTAGATGTTAACAATTAATAAAGAAAGATTTTAATTGTTTCACATTGAAAATATTTTTTTTAAGAAAATAAACTTATTAATATAATTATAATAAAGTACTAAAATTATTATTTTATTATAATTGACATTGTTTATTAATTATATATTCGAGAACATATTCTCATCATATATTATTAAATATTTATCAAAAAAAATATACCGTGAAAAATCCCTTACCTGTACAGAATAAATGCATCCTAAGCTTAAACAAATCTCGACAGATTAATTTATTCTTCTGCAGAATTTTCAGTAAAAATTCGCTGAATACTAAATTTTGAACCCTATTATACAAACGTCTCCCTTTACTATATAATTTGATATACTTACAGACGTAAAAGTTTCCAACGAAAGACTGAAAAGTTTCCCAGCAGTGATAACAATAGGTCTTTTAGCACGTTCCATCAGAATACTTGCTATTTGTTTGTATTCCTTTCCACAGTTATACCAATCTGATAAGTAGACAGCATCTGGTAGCGATCTACTCTGAAATATTTCGATTTTTATTAATTCAATCGTTGGGTTTATTTTCACGATTCACGATAACATTGTTTGAATTGTTATTTAATTGTAACGTTTTATAAATAATTTTCAAACTTTTCACTTTGTTCGACACTTACAAAAGTTGTCAATGTTTAAATATCGATGCTGCGTTTGTTCAGTGTACACAATCTAATTTATTTACATTTGTTGTACGAATTCGTTTAACAGTTATTTGAATTTCTTTATTTATATTTGTACTTGAAACATTTAATATATATATATATATATATATATATATATATATATATAAGCTTTATTTTATATTTTACAAGTACAGAAATATTTCTGAATAATTAAATGTTCGATTATTATAAATTATGCAATTAAGTTTCAGCGTCATAGAGGCGAAAGTTAATTATGTTTTTCAAACCAATTTCTTTTCCAAAACACAACGATTACAGTCAATTATAAATAAAATATTATGTGATGTTAAAATCATAAGTTAAAATTTTTTACATAAGAAAAATCTAGATAGAAAAACACGATATTATTGTTTGAGTATAAGAAACATTGAATATTTATTGATTAATATATCTTTTTTCTAATGAAAATATTTACTTGATGTTCATATAATGTAATAAGTTGTTATTGAAGTTTTTATTCATTTAATTGAAATAGCAATAACAGAAAATTAAATTATGTTTTTTCTACAAATGTACACATTCTTAATAAAACTTTTTATAATTGAATTATTACATAAAACTTTTGATGTAAAGTGAAAATCATTTTTTTATAAATTATAAATGTTTTCATACTCACTATTAAACTTATTTCATTTCCATACCAACAGTAGAGTAGAATTTGAGTTAACATACAACTTTGATATAAAACCATTGAAAAAAATTCAATACTAGCTAAAGGTACCTAAAAAAAATATAAAACTTTTATTGAAATGTTTTAATAATGTAAGATTTTTCTTAAACGAAGAATAAAAAGTCTACATTAGAGATTCGATAAATATACATGCTTTTAATAGGAGAAATAAATCTAAAATTGTTATTAAAGATATGTAGGATATACAATATCTGACAAAAATATTCAATTTTCGAAATTACGAATATTTGCACTTTATAAATAGTAATATAACATGTAGATATATAAATTGTATTTAATATCTCAAACTTGAATTAATTTTTTTTCTTTTATTTTTTTAATAATAATTATAGCTAAATTTATTAATATTATTATTAATTATGATAGAAAATTAATGTGTTTTCAATTAACTAAAATTCTTTTGTCTAAAATAGTACAGGAATTTTAATAATATTTTACATAAACCTTCTTCTATTTATAAAATACTGGAAAAAAATAATATGATTTTATTTCAGTTATCAAGACTTTTGATATTATATTGCTATTACTTCTTAATATATATCATTTATTTCGTATTTTATACATAGTTTTAGAATAAAAAAATAGTATTTCAGGTTTTTATTCGTTATTACATGTCAGTAATTTATAATTAGTATTTTTACAACCGTCCAGCGAATTTTTACATATTCAGTAAAAAGTTAGATTTAAATTGAATCAACTTGTTAACAACTAAAAACTTGTTTTATTACAAAAGTTAATAGAATTGAATTAAAGTGTAATTTTTGTAATATTCTTTTTCTTATTTTATAAAATATAATAAATAATCTATACTATTTGTAAATAATTTACTAATGAAATTCACATTTTTAATTTTGCTTCTTAAAACAAGTTTGCGTATTTATAATAAATTTTATCAGAAATATACAAATTTTATATTTTTATAATTATTTTCTATAAAAGGATATGTAAGTTTAAATTTTAGGTAAAATATTATATATCGTAATGATTTGAAACTATTTTCTGAAATAATACTTTTCCTGAAATGGAATTAAATTACAACCAAATTGATTATTATACATATCTTTCAAATTTAATTCAAATTTATTTTTTTCAAGGCTATGATCGCTCTTAATTGTTCAATTAACATTTAATGAGTCTTTTTTTGATTAAAAATATTTATATACTTACAAGAGTTAATTGGAAAGCCGTTATGCATACAATTATAACTCCAACAGAAAATTGAGCCAATATTCCTATATTAAATACTTCTTCTAACTCATTAACAAAACTGCAATAAAAAATACAAAAAATTATAACACTAGTGTATAAACAGAAACAATGTATTCATTTTTTGAACGCCGTTATTAATTATGTTATGAGTTTTATTTCAAAATAAATCATTTAAACAAAGAAATATTTAAATGATTTACTTTGAAATAAAATTATATTTTAGATTTAAATTAAGAAGTAAACAATGTTCAACTTCAATTTCATTTTCAACAAAATGTTGTTCAGGTGATTTATTTATTGTAAATAAAGACATAAAAATAATGATATTTAAAAATTATTTAATGTTAAATTGAATCTATTTATAAATATTTTCAAAACTAAATACTGACATTTATTTAAATAAAATTAAAGAGATGAAATTAACAAGATTAAATATTATTTGATGGTATCAAATTATTTATAAAAAAAGAAATCTTCCATAACAGAATTATCATTTAAAAGTAATCCATATATAAAAAATAAGTGATAGACAATTTTCCACTAGAAACTATACCTCTAAATTGATCAATGAAAATAAAAAAGAAATAAAGTTGTTTTGAAACAGTTTCAGATAACAATAAATATTCACAGCGGCATAAAGAAATATTCGTTTTGACAATTGGAACGGTGAAACATTACACCAGTTCGTGATTTGAGAACATATAAAGGTGTCTCCGTTATTCAGTATGGATTTTCCTTTTCAGTACATATATGTATGTTTATGTATCCATTTGAATTTATTATCTAAATGTTCTTCTGCCATAACCAAATGTCACGAATAACAAGTTTATTCACTCAATTGTGTAAGGAATTCGAATATTGACTGTTTTTTTTTTAGTTTTGTCGATTTCAGTCAAACGTTGGTAATACAGCGATTTTATGAGATTCTTTTTTATTTGAGATTTTTAGGTTCACGTTTTGTATTGTTTTTCGAACGATTTTATTCAAACACAAAATTGAATAAAAAATGAAAGTAAATCCAAGAAAGTATGTTTTTTTTAAAAAAAATATATGACTTAGTTTTAAACGTAATGAAAATAATTTTTAAATATAAAATTCTGAACTATTATAAAGGTCAAGAGGACCAATTTTTATTCAAACAGGATTTTAAATATATAATGATTTTACAACAAACGCTTATCTCCTATTATATCATCAAATAGATTAATCAAAATTAGGTAATTGATTTGCACTGCAGACTAATAAATATGTCAAAGAAAAGAACAAAAAAAGAAATTAACAAGAGAACGAATTAAAGATATAACTACAATATTTCTAACCAACTTTATAAATAACGGCAATAAATACAGATAAGAGTTTGTTGACCTCTAAGATTTGGTAAAGTCGATATATAATAAAGAAAACAGCTTATCAGTTTCAACATAATAGAAAGATTTGTTGTTTATACAAATTCTCGCTGTCTTATATAGTTTTAGGAGTATATTATATTAACAGAAGAATTTATTATATTTCTATATTATAAATGTAGAAATATTGTCAATGTCATTCGTTATTTTTCCTTTATTGATTTAGTTGCCTGTTATTTTACTGTACTATTTATTTATATTGTTCAATTAATAACTTGTCTAGTAATACTTTTTTTAAATCAAAGTTAGGTTTTCGAATTAGAAGAACATGAATATGAAAAAAAGTATTCACGTAATGAAAATCAATCCAGTAGTTTTCAAATATATCACTAAGTAATTGTTATTTCATAGAAATGAATTTTATTAAAATGAATTGATTTGTAAAATTAGCACAGTAACAATATAATAATTATTTTAAAAATTATAAATTATTAAATATTTAGTGAAAATAATTATCAGATAAATAGTTGTTTTATATAATATTAATTTAAATATTGATCTAAATGGAGAGTAGAATTCTTTATAATCATTCCGAGTTTTATTATACAGAAATCAAAGGTTCAATGTATGAACGAATTATGGCCTACGGGTCATTACTTCATCTGTGCATAACTGAAATGTGAATATTACAGTAATTAATTGACAATAGGTGAACAAAAATTTAATCGACTGACTTTTTATTGAATTCTTGATTGAATGGTTAGTTGTTGGTGTGTAATCGTGAGTTATTAATACAGTTATTTACACACATATGTGCACATATATATATATATATATATATATATATATATATATATATATATATATATATATATATATATATGCATATAGATAGCTATATAAAATATTGTAAAATTATTCATAATAAGGAAATATGCCATTCTTTTTGGGGAAGCACTAAAGATTAAATTAGGAATTTATAAAAGCAGAAGGGTGAAAGATTTATCTTATATAGTCATTCATGCATGGAATGAACTGCATTCCTACATGTTGAAGGTATTTCTTTCTTTAGTGGAATCCTTTTATAATAGATTGAATAGGGAAGTGACTAAAAATGAAAACCATGTTTCTTTTTAAAATTTCTGACACTGGATTTTCAGTTTTAAGCAGGTTATTCCAAACTTGATAGGTTTTATTAGAGTCAGTTATTCATAAATATAATAATTTCTTCAAAGTTCTTTTTTATTTTGATAGTAAATAATAATATGGATGTAAGATTTTTTAAAAAAATAGGAACAAAATATTACTTTTAATCATATGAAATAATTATATCTGTTTATTTATAATTGAATATAATCTATATAGAAAAATATAAAAAAATTGAGCTATTATATAATTTTATAAATAGTTATTTTCTCAATTAGAGTTAATAATATAAAAACAATAATTCCTGTTCATACAGAAAATGTTTATTCGTTTAATTATTCATCAGTTTATTATAATTACTTGATATAGCATTATTCAAAACCGAATTTAAAAAATAAATTAAAATGTATTGAAACTTGAATTAAAATGAATTAATTTCGGTTTCATTAGTCTTTAGTACTTTAAATAACACTAAAAACGTAGCTCGTTTCAAATGTCGCACAAAGAAAGTGTTCAATTGACAGGCATGATTTATGGATATAAATGCAGGTTCGTAAACCGACGACACGGTACAAAAAACTACCCTAGTTGCCAAACAAGTATCGTCAATGCAATAATACTGTTTATTTGATGAGTTAGAATAAGATATAAATAGGAATGAGAAAGAGAACAACAAGCAAAAAATAGATTTATAGAAACAATTAACATTGTATAATTAAGACGTTTTTTTTAAATTGAAAAATGGTAGACGCAAATTTGAATTGTAAATGAGTTTCAAATAATCTAATACTGTTTAAACAAATATTTATTATTTGTGACAATAAACTACTAAATATGATATATATATATATATATATATATATATATATATATATATATGTTTCATACGGTTCATAATTAGCTTTTTATTAATAATTTCATTTTTAAAAAATTACCAGCTTTATCCGCGTTGTGTATGTTTCTTTGAAAAAAAATATCTTATGGGTCAAGTTAAAAAGATTTATTGTCTTTCAAATGATTTTAAGAGAATTTTGTAGCTTGATGTAAGAAATTTTCTTTTGATTTTTATGCTTTTTATGATAATCTATACCTAATTGCCAATAAAATTGAGTTAAATCTGAGTTTATTTTACAAGGCTGCGGTTATATTTCCATTAGATATTTTTTCTTTCAATATATTTATATATATATATATATATATATATATATATATATATATATATTTATTGATTGAAAATGTATGTTTCTAGTATTAAAGTATTTTCTTAATTGTGTTTCGTAAAGTAGCAATAAGTTCCTCCAGAATATATGAAAGACAGCACTAACATTTCAAGTCTTAAAAATGTCTTAAAATAATTAATGAATTAATAACCGTATTCTTTTTATTTTTATTTATTCTATAATTTTGATACCTTCTAATCTTATGTAAAAATACTGTTCATAGTCTGTAGTGGTGTTTGTTTTTTATAGAATTGAATGAATTTCATGATCAATTTAAAATGAGGGATACTGACTTATATACATTAATTATAGTATAACTTTATTGTTAGTATAACTGGCAATACTGTTTGAACGTAGATCTATATTTATCGGTAAAAAATATTTTGCTAACGAAAATATATAAAAAAAAATATTCTTAAATTAAAAAATATGTATATTTAGGTGTATGTTTGTGTTCAAATATATAAATTGAAAAAATTTATAATTCTTAGATGAAAAAATATAATAATTTTTTTTTATCATATTCAAATTATTTTATGTAATGGATTTGCATATTTAGTATTTTTAAGATATTAATCAATATTTGAAAATTCTAAAATCTATATATCTTCATTATTCAATTTTGCTGTTAAATATTTCAATGTCATTTGATACAAGATTTCATTTTATGATTTTAGTGTTGTAATAATAAAGCATTAAACACATTTTTGACTATACATTTGGTACATTTATTTGAAATTATAGAAGATATGATTGAAAATGTTTACACTAGAGCTTATAGCTCTTGTGTGGTATAAGATATTAAAATGACACATTAGAAGAAATCTATGAATAATGATATTGATAACAAAAAAAAGTCAATACATCATTCGAAAAGTGGGACTTCTAAAACGCTGTCTTGTAAATGTACAAATTTTTTTAAAATTTTCTCGTATAAAAAATATAACTATTGTATTATCTTTTATAATGAAAACATATTTTTTTAATAAATATTTTTTCAATAAACGTAATAAAACTTACCTTAAAATCGCTAAATGGTGCTGTATACATTGTTTAAAATTTACAATCGTTTCTTTTTCCAAATCAACATCATATGTAATATTTTTCAACAGTATTTTTTTTTCTAAATTAATTTTTTTAGACTCAAATATAGAATCAGTGATTGTATCTTTATATATTTTTGTTTTTTTCTTATTAAATAAATCATCGGCTGCAGATAAAGAAACGTTAAATTGATTTTTGTTTCGATTTTCTACTATTTCATTCGTTATGAACAGTTTAGATGTCTCTGTTGCTCTTAAAACACTTGTACCCTCTATGCTGTTATCTTTAGTAAAATCAATATTTGTTAAATGATGTTCATCGTCAGTATGTTTGGCTTTGTATCGAGCATAAGTACAATCTCCATATAGTTTATCGTAACTGCGCTCTCTTACATTTACAATCGAATCGATGAGTATATTCAACTGGGCCTTCAAATGTACCATTAGACCGGATACTAAGGTATCCATACACAGATTCGAACACGCGTTGTTCAAAACGGAAAACATTTGGTACACGTAAATCACTTGATATACCGGAAATTTGTTTGTGTTGAATGGATACCAAGCAGACAAAGGTAAGGCTTCAACATCACTTCCGGCAAAATCAATTAACGGTACTGTTCCCCACAGTGCAACTGTTCCAAACGTTATACATAAGAATGCAGCAGTATTCCGTTTTGTTATAAACATTGCGTTCTTTATGATCGGTGTGTGTTGTTTTGTCTTTGCTGCAAATATCGGTCTATCGATCGTTTTTATAAGCATTTGAATTCGTTTTGAGAAACGTATGAAGTTGATGAACTTGATTGTTTGGCCGATGTGAGTTAATAATAGAAATGATGATTCTGTCATTTTTTCCAAATTGCCCCAGACCTGAGTACATTTTAACATTGAATGGTGAACATGTTCAATCAATAAATCAATGAATATTTTAAAACATCTCTGAGAAAAATTTTATAAATTAAATCGGAGTAAGATTTTTAAATAAACGAACGATGTATTAAGGTAGTGTAAATTAGTATAGTATTTGTTAATTTTATAAAAATAACAATTTAAGTTAACACACTTCTAAAATTCATTACGGTAATATTAATTTTATGAAAAGAAAATTTTTTTCGATAACTATTTTGTAATTATTCATTAAGAATGATTCTGGTATTATTTTATACCAAATCTATGTAAATATTAAAGTAATATTAGTTTTAATGAATTATAATAATTAATATTTCATATTCATATAAATAATATATGTTTATAATGTAAAGATAAATATGGTTAACAATTTTTGAAAATAAAAAAATAACAGTTTTTCATTATCACTATATTCCTATCTTCTCTTTTCGAAGCATGTTTAAATAACACGTAAACACTAATCTCATTCTGCAACGTTCGTTAATCATTTTCACTAACACAAAATATGATGGCGTCTGTTACTAATCTCCATATACAGTTAATAAGCACTTGCCACGAGAAACAGTGATGTGAAATTATACTTACTTTATACATATTTATGATTTCCGTAATTACATACATAACGAATAAGAACCCGATGAAAATAATTTGGTATATACGGTAAATAATGATTTTGTAAGTGTGACTATCGTATGGTGGCCATAATCCAAAATACCATAAGAGATTTATTATACCGTTCAGTGAATCTACAGCACGTACAGATGTCATTCTTGAAATTTTCTTTAGAAAATTAGTATATAGAGAAGTAATCAATTTAATCTAGAATTAATATCAAAAATGTGTATAATAAATTACATTTTTTTATAATCGTTTCGGTAAAGAAATTTTTTTAAAATATTGACTTTTATAAAAGATTGAAAATACTATTTTTAAAATAATCATTTAATAGTTAAAATATACATTTAATAAAGTATAAAAAGAAATTAATAATTTGAAAGATTGTATTAAAGCAGCATGAACTAAATCTTTTATATTTATTTTTAATTAACTCTCTCTCGCTCTCCTCCCCTCCTTCACCCCCTCTCTCTATATATATCATTTTTTTACCTTAATATAAACTGATATTTCATAGTATGTATTTTAAGTGAATATTAGAAAAATAAATACTACACTTGAATATGATTGTGTAACAAAGTTTTTCATTTTTTTATTTTTTTTTTAATATGAATTAGAATTAAATATAAAAAATGATATAAAGATAAATATTGGCCATGCTTAACCATTCATTAATTTATATACTTATTTTTAAATAGTTTTTATATCTGGATGCGTTAGGTGTACAAATTAATTCGGTGCCTTCTTTATAGAAAATTAATCTTTACGGAAAAGTGGAATACATTTGAATCCTCAAAATATTTCTAATTATTTTATATAACTTTGCTCTATTTTTCGAGTAAGTGATGATTCCCTTACTGAAAATAAATGGTGGCTTTGAATCGATGAAGTCGTAATCCACTTTCGGACCTCTTTCACCGTTTTAGTATTTTTTCATGTTTTATACGTCACAACACCTTCCTCGAAAGCTGAAAAAATCGTTCCTACAGCTTCGATAGTTTTTTTTTTCAATTGGAATGCGAAAAGTATACAATGCCTAATATGCTGCTTTTCGAAAGCTATCGTGTTCACTACTGTTATGTGAGGCTATGTCAACTGCTTGGTCAAAATATATAGTATTTAAATGCTAAGGCTGGAACTTCAAAATTCTAAAATAGCAAGAAAAAAAATTAATTTAAAACAGAGATGTGATTGATTCAATTTAAATCCATCGAATTAATTTATACACCTAATAATCGAAAGTGTTTTTAGTTAATTTTAAGTTTTTGTAATTCCCAATTTGTTTAAAATATTAATATTTCAGTAAGAAAAAAAAATTTGTTTTATAATTTCAGAGAAATAATTTACATAAATTGTCGATATGTTGAAAAATATAAACTTATATATGGATGAATTGTCCATGTGATCTTCATCCTTTTGGATCATTTGAGTTTCAGTTCTTTACCAATAGTTTTGACACGTACATTGTTAGTAGAATTTTGATAAAGTAATACTTTGGAATTTAGTATATTAATCCTATCTAAAGATGGTAAACATGCTAAAACTAGTAGCCAAAAATATGAAATTAAATGATTCAAAAAGATACAAATCGCTAGAAAACTAACGTAATTATAGGTATTAAAATATATAATTATCATTTTATATAAATAGCGATAAATAATAATGCTTTTTCTTACCTCTTTTCGACCTTAATTATCTCCTCTTCAATGATATACTACACTATTGATATTTTTATATCTGCTATTTATCACTAAAACAAAGAAGATGATATATCACTGTGATTATAAAAATAACCAATTGTAACTATAAGTTTTGTCTGCCAAAAAAAATTGAAATCAAAAAAATAAAAATACTGAGAAATATTTTTTTTATTTTGAATATCACAACGGAGTTTAAAATTCTTGCGGTTGACTTTAAAGTATATTTTCTCATTTAACAATACTGTCAAAATCAAAGTTATTAAATATTTTTAATCCTATAAGTAAAACAAGACTCATTACATTGTTTACATCCTTGTATCTGTTTCTGAATAAAATTTGATTGATGTTTTATGTCGCTCAACCTTTAAGTCGCGATGATTGCAAGCTAATTTCAAATTTAATGCCATACTGAATTCAAAGCTATCCGAATATGACATTTATTTTGTAAAATATAATAACTGCTTTAATATTATTGATCAAATGGCAATAAAGAATTAACATAAGACGTTTGTATGAAGTCGAAAATTCAGTATTAATATACTTATTAACAAATAATGCTGTTAAGATATTTAATAATTTTTAATCAATGTTAATAAAAACAAGACAATAATTATTTGTATTCAATATGTTAGAAATATTACACAAACACAATCATATATATATATTTATTATTAGTAATGATTTAAAATGTATCTACATTCGATAAAATCAGATCATGTGTATAAATTTTGCACTGAAGCTTACTAAACGAACTTGAATGCAGATTTTCATAGAAATTCGAATAAAATTGATCGAAGAACCAATTTTCTACTCAAACAAGCATCACAATGAGGTCTTATAAATGAAAAGTATCATTTACTTGTAAACTGTGCGGAAAATTGTATATAAGTCTTTTTATATACGACAACCATTAAAAGTAAAGAACAAGTATTTATCGATAACATTTTTTTATAATAGATACAGTTTTATCATAAAACTTTTCTTGCTATAATCACATTGAAATTAAGATTTAATTTTATATAATAGTATGATAACTTTGATTGATATACTTAAATCAGTTTCATTAAATTAACGAGACAAAGAAATTGTTTTTTAAAGTTATAAAAATTGTATTATTAATAAAAGTTTGGGATCTAATAGTATGTTATTTTCTAGACTTAAACTTTTTATAAACACAATCATTTTTATGCAAGTATTTTATACAGGTACATATATTGTTTCGTTCTTATATATATATATATATATATATATATATATATATATATATATATACACTTCTTATTCTATTTTATAAAGGTAATAAATTTTTTTAAAAAAAATTAGGCTCTACATCTTAAATTAAAAACATAATTTTCATTTATTTTAATAATAAATATTGTGTGTTCTTGTTGCTTAAAAATTAGCAACCATTTGTATTAAAATGTTATTAAATAAATACGAAGAATTCACACATTTAGTTAAATAATTTATACTAGTATTTTAACAATATAACGAAGAAGTTTTCATTCATTAATTAGTACATTATGGCTTTATACAAGTATGTGCCTCTTATACCGTTTTGTAAAGAAACCTGATTTTAAAAGCGTTGTGGTCTTTAGATTGCTTCTCATATCTTGAAATATATATATATATATATATATATATATATACGAAAAACATTCAATCTATTAACATATTCTAGGATTTCTTTGTAATTATGTGCTTTTTTATGCAAACCGTTATTAATGTTGAACACTTACAGCAATCTTATCAATTTTTAAGCATTTATTGTAGAGTGGAAGCTAGAAAATGCAGTACTGAGAACACTTTTTTGTTACACTATCATTAAATACACACTTAAAAATTGTTTAATTTAAACCTAAAGGTACATTTTTTCTAACTCTATCAGATATTTTTAACTTTTTTTACCATATCTATGTAGTAGCTATGATTACATTAATTAAACTAGATTTAAATTTTTAAATAACACATTTATTGAAATAGAGGTCTTAATATCTTTTCGTCTAATTTATTTTCTAATATTCTTATCCTGTATAATTATTTATCCCTTTCAAGGCTTTTATATTTCTTAACTCCCAATCAAAAATTTCACATGTTAAGCTTTTTTTAATGAAAGTTATTCTGTTTACATTCAATTTTTTTTCCTTGTCTTATTACGTCTGAAAATTATGTCTATATATATATATATATATATAAATTGTCTTCATAGAACAGTCGATAGTAAACGTCTAACTAAAAATGTTATCGCTTAATTCTACAGAGGTACTTGTTTAATTTTGGACTATTAAGTGTCAATTACAGGTGTTCATTTTACTTTCTAAAACACATTTATGAAATTATACATTTACTACAATTTCACAAAAACTAAATATTTTTTAATAATATACATATTGAACTTTAATGATAAAACTTATAGTACAAATTTGATATAGTTCATATTCTATTTACAAATATTTGATCAAGTAATATTATACTATTAATTACATTTGAGAGAGACACTTTAAATATAAATGACATTATTTTACTTTTAGTATTTCAGAAGATGAATATTATTAATGTTTAAAAACACTCATTTAAAACATAAACTGTTATTCATAATCTTATCGTCTAAAGTACAAAAGTTAAACGTGTAATTAAAAATATAAAGTTCATCTTTTAAGGAGTTAATAATTAACTTGAAATTTCTCGAAACTAATGTTTAAATGCACACTAAGAAAATATAAAAAAGTATTTAAAACCAAGCTTACGAGTTTTTTCTTTTTTTTTTAAAAAAGAAAACAAAATAACGAAACTTTTAAATATTCACCCCTTACGAAAGATCGTAAAATTTGCATAGAAATGTTGAAAATTTTCTAATTTTGTCTTTCACTGTACGAAAGAAGGAATTTATACTGAACGGAAGTTACTGAAATCTATTCAAATGAAGGAACACAGATCAGTGTTTTAAAATATATAGTTTTAGAATTAATATATATATATATATATATATATATATATATATATATATATATATATATATGTATGTATATATATAAATGTAAAACTACATTTAAAGATATATGCGGTATTATTTTGCATAGAATATAAAAAAAAATATTAAAAGACTTACATAATAAAATGTATATGTTTCAAATCGTTTCTTTCGCTGTAACTGTTGAATACTGTTTTCACTATAAACAGAACAATGAAATTCTACCCTCGAATATAACATTCGTTATTTAAGCAATGTTTGAATATGTAATTTGCATTTAATATTATCCTAAAATTGCAGGCTGTTTACCTAATAAACGGGTTGGAAGCGATAGTGAAATCTATTTAGGTGTAATACTATTCTATTAAAATGGCCATTTTGGTTTTGTATTCACTTCAACGAAATTGCTGTAATTCTAGTTATTTTCAGTGCTGTTATTTTGTTTTTTTTTATATCTTAATATTTTAGGTTTATATGCTTTTAATAGAGAAATTCATTTAATTAATAACGTTTTACGATTTAATTGATATTACTATTATTATTCAATACTATGAATTAAATTATTTCTAAGTAGTTATTATTTATTGGCTATTGAATTTAATAATCACGTTTATTTCTTTGTTTTTAAAATAGAGACAATTATTTAAGAAAATCATATATATGTGTATATATATATATATTATCTTTAATTATACAAATTATTTAATGTTAATTTTAATATAGAAAGCTTTAACCAAAAATCTTAATCATATACAAAAGGGATTCATTTTATAAAGTTTATTAATTTTTTTATTATATTTATAAATTTTTATTTTATTTATAAATACTTATATATGGAAATAGTTATTTCGAAAAATAACTATAGTTATTTATAGTAAGTATAATTTTATATATATATATATATATATATATATATATAAATAAGTCGTTGGTGTAAATTTATTTTTTAATAAAATATAAGAAGTTTGTAGTCTACTAATTATCACATTTAATTATTTATCAACGTGTCCCAGATTGAGTCTGTGCATTTGACGTATGTCATATTTTACTTGCAAAGCGATTGTTTCAAACTTTGAATGGCTTTAAATCTTGAAAGCTTTTTTAAATAATAAAGAAAATTATTTTTAAAATAAATGAATATTGAATTCTGTATATATATATATATATATATATATATAAATGAAAGAACTGGAATTAATTATGTGATCTTTGGTTTGCCATGAAGAATTATTCTGTGTATACATAGATAATTATCAATGTTTGTTACCCTTGGTTAAGAAAATAATTGAATCATTGAAAAGACACTGCATTATTTGAAAGGCACATGAGTATATTTAAAGGCAGATGAGGTTAGTGACATTTTTAATATTTCTATTGATAGTTATTTTTATTTAAACTAGATGTATATGATTTTAATCTTATTTTTAATGACAACTAGTAAAAAGTTTTTTGAGAAAATATAAGCAAGAGAGACAAAATTAAATAGTATTTATGAAAATATTATTTTCATTTTTTACAAGTATTATGTAATATAAAGAACAAAACTAGTAAAAAATTAAAGAATCCGTGAGTTTTTTTTCGCTTAAATATATTGAATTTCCTGGTTGACAGTTCTCGTCTTATAGAGTACGGTTACTTTTTATTACGGGTACTTTTAAAATTTAATCATGATTCATTATGTTGGTTAATATTTTAGTTCTTAAACTTTAGTGAGTTCTTAAGTGATTAAAATATGACTTATTTTATTTGTTAAGCATAAGTGCCATAATATCTTATACAGAATTTCTACTTGCAGAACAATTTTATTCTGAAATAATATTTGTTTCTATCCTTAATATTTTTACTTACTTTATATTTTTCTTATACATTTTACATATAATAAATTAACATTTAAATACTTCGTAAACATAAATTATTCTCATAATTAACTATCTACACATTTTTAATTTACATATAAATTTTGGTATTGTATGTAGTTAATATTTAATAAAACATTAATATAATTAAAAATATTTTATAATTATATATTTACATATATATATATATATATGTGTGTGTGTATATATATATATGTGTGTGTGTGTGTATATATATATATATATAAACTGTACATATTTTCCACTGTGAACCAATTTTAATGTAGTGTAATATTATTGTGTTTCTGCTCTAATTAAATTTGATGTACTGATCTAATACACTTCATAAATCATCGAATAAAATTGGTATGAAATATATATGTGTGTGTGTATGTATATATATACACATATATATATATATATATATATATATATATACATGTAAAAACGTACATATATGAAAACAGATACTGTTTTTGTATATAATATTTTTATATTTTTTGTTATATTGCATGAAAACTGATATCAGTAAAAAATATATCCATATAGCAATGTTTTTCTAGTATACCGAAAAGTATACAGTTCTATAATAGATTCAATTCTTATGATTTCTTTTAAGACTGTCTACGATTATTTTATGCTTGAATGTATGACTTTCATGTGAATATATATATATATAATGGAAAAGCATTAGAATTATCAAATTTGAAAATAATGTAAGACTTCATACATCTTCAAAATAAGTTGTTTAATTCTTACAATTACGTTAATATTGCATTAATTTTAAAACAATATCTGTATAAATTAGTAAGAAATTAAGGAAAACATCTACGTTGAATTATATTAAATTAGAATATATATATATATATATATATATATATATATATATATATATATATATATATATATGTATATATATTGAAAAAGTAAGTACGAATTTTTAGACGTAAGTCGCATAGATATTTTTTTATTTTCGTTCTTTGTGTTTTATTTGTTTTTCATTATGCTTGCTTTTGGTTACTATAATTAACATTTTATTTTTAAGTAGGTTATATATATATATATATATATATATATATATATATATATATATATATATGTAGGTAGATAGATAAACATGCACTCTCACATAAAGAAAAATGTATATAATTTGAAATCAATTTTAATCCCAGAGATTTGAAGCATTTTAATTAATTTTCAACAGAAAATCAAGATCGGCAATAAATAACATTTTTTGTATTAAACATTTGTGTAACGAAAATAACTTCTTTATAGATTTTCGTCGAGCTTTTTACAAAGTTACGGAATGATCATAAATAAAACTCGTACTGTCAAAATTTCACGAGACACTACCTTTTTCATAATTTCGCAGCTGCCCGAAAAAATATGCCATTCAAATATCGTACACTGTTGTAAAACATCAATTTTCTAAAGCCAGATTTAATCATTTCAAACAGTTGTGTCAGTTTTGTTCAGACGAGCGTACGATTTTATTGTGTATTTTCTCTTTAATTCATTAATACAAAACGTATTAAAAAAATAAATGAACACATGACAGTCTTAATACGAACACGGACCAAATTAAAAAGAATTTAATTTTTTTCAAATATAATTTTCCAATATATGCTTTTTATAGATAATTTTTACTAAATATTTAATTCTAGTATTTTTTTTTTACAAAAATAAATAACTACTTATTTCTAAAGTATTATCTTGTTGATTAACTAGAAACGTTTGAAGAGGCTTAAAACTTTGTCTTTGTGCTGATTTAACCCTTGTCATGTAGGTTTTTCATTTATAAAAACATGGTATGTTTGTGGTTTGCTACCCTTGTAAAATTTCAGGTTGAGGTTGAAAGTGGAATTAATCTCTTCACCTTAGGGAAAACACTTGTCATTAAATGACTGGAAAAATAATATTTCGGATTTACAATTTTTTTTGACAGTGTAATCTTTAATGAATTTTTTTTATTTGATTACATACATACATACATATATATATATATATATATATATATATATATATATATATATATGTATATATATATATATATATAAATTTGTGTGTATTTTATTTAAACTATTTTTTTTATTTTTGGGTTTTCTGAAATTGATTTTCGTGTATTAGTTAATACTTTATTTTAATTTATTTCCTAGTTTTAAATTTTCAGTCAAACGGCATTAATAAACCAATAGTTTTTGTACAATCCAAATTGTTTTGGGCATTAAAAAATATCAGCATTTAAAAGCAGATACCTGTTCAAATTATACAATTAACTCATGATATTAAGGCTTACTTGCTCTTAGGACCAATAAGTGTAAAAATATATTATATAAAAATGAATAAACCAACTTTTGATTTATATACATATATGTATGTATGTATGTATATATATATATATATATATATGTATACACGTATGCATGTATGTATGAATGAATATAAAAATTACATTGAGGAAACGTTTCATATAATTATTTTTGTTGATTTAAGAAAACTCATAAGGAAATCACTAACAGGGAAAGATAAAATTAATGTATGCTTTTGATGTATCGAAAATATATTGTATTAATGTAATGTGATTAATTTCCATTGTCAAACTTCAATAAAGAATAAAGTATCTTTTACTGCGGTGCACAGAAAGATATTAAAATATAGAACTCGTTTCAAGTGATTTAAAAAACACACTTCTTCAATCAGTACATTATATATTCCATTTCTGTACTTATCCATTGAACATTCATAAAATATGAAACGTATGTTTTCTCCAACAAATAAAAATTTAAGTTCAGTATTAGATTTAATTAAGCAACCACGTGGATACTAGAGCTGAAAGTTATTTAAGTTCTTATGAAAATAGAATGAGGATATTATAAACATAACATTAGAACAAATCTAAGAAATGATAAAATTGAGATATTGTATTTTTTATTAATAAACTATTTTTAACTCAACTATTTAAAAACTTTATGTATCATACAGTTAAATAATTTAAGTAATAATAATTTAAAATATAACTTAATATATCGGTCCAAATATAAATATTATAATTATATTTTCCAGATAGCTTTAGTTATTGTTTTATTTATAATAATTTTATAATTTTTATACACATTTTAGATTTGTATATATATATATATATATATATATATATATATTATTTGAATCAAAAAAAGAAATAAAATTTCGAACATATCAAATCAAATTTATTCTTCAAATGTCGAAACTTTCATATGATCGTTACAAATAAACGAATATATATATCGACTCTTCGAAACTGAAATATTTACTTTATGTGATTTTTGTCGTAACATATAATGTGTTTCAGATTGTTTGATATACAACTCTACCAGAAAATAAGACATTTTATCGTTTCGTATCGAGTAGAGTACAAAAAAAAAACATTTCTAGTGGTTTTTTTTATGTTTCTGCGTTGTTGATCCGTTGTAACACAGCAAAATATGAATAAGATGATTTGAGAATCTAAAATAGAAAGAAAATCGAATAAACGATAAGTACAAGCGATATCGAACGTATATATTTATTTGAAGATCCAATAACAATACTGATGCTAATGATGTTGATGATAGTAATTAACTCTGTGTAAGATCATAATTGTCTTAATCAACACAAACTTACTGCTGTAAATGAGTCCAAGGACAGACTGAACAATTTCCCGGCCGTAATGACAATAGGACGTTTCGCTCGTTCCATAATGATGGCCGCTGTTTGTTTGTACACTTTGTTACAGACATACCATTTGGATGTGTAAACAGCTTCTGGTATGGCCGTGCTCTGAAACACACGTTCAGGATATAATTTTCATGCTGAAAAACGATGTCTACAAATGTTTACTAAATACTCATTTGTTAAACGTGAATGTGCATAAGTGTTCACTTTATATAAATGTGACAGTTACATATAAGCAAGTTATGTACTTACATACATATATATATATATATATATATATATATATATATATGTATGTTTATATGTATAGTAATCATCATTACCAACATTTTTTGTCGTCTTAAAAGAGATAAATGCTTTTTACAACGATTAGTAGTAAGATATGCTTATCGCTGGTTAAAATACTGTAATTTATTTACTTGCGGTCTTTTCATTATATAATAATGTTACAAGAAAAGTAAAACAATATTAAATATTAACGTTAGAATATATATTGCATGACTTTAATTTTTTATTGAATTATTTAATTTAAAGTTCATAAATAATTCAATTTCAATAACAAAATTGAACAAACTTGAACCAATTTTGCACATCTTTAATTTCATATAAATTGGTTTTCAGATCAAGACAAATTTTTAGTCGTAAAATATTGTTACTATCAATTAGAATATACTAAAAATACACTAAAAACTCATTCAGAGAAGAAACAAAAATATTTAATATAGTTTAATTGGTTTTATGTTAAAATATTGGCATGCATGTTTTTATTGCATTGATAAAATATTATTTGGATTTTATTATAAGATTTTAATATTGAAAAAATACAACTTTATCACAATGAATTTCCTACAAAGTAATTAACGTTTTCAGAATATTTTAAATGAATATCCACAAATCAATATATAATTTTGATAGCTATAAATTTTCTATTTATGATAAATATAATTATTAACTGTAATATTTACCTTTACCAATATTTCATTTCCATACCAACAATATAAGAACAATTCAGTCAGTAATGCGATTTGGTATAGTAAAGCAGACAAAAATTCTGGATTTCTAGGCGTTACCTACAATATTAATTGTAAAAAGAGTTTAATAATATATGTGTACACATATACGTGCATAATGTGTGTGAGTGTGTATATACAATATATATATATATATATATATATATATATATATATATATATATATATATATATATATATATATCAGCAGCAGCAGTAACAGTCTTTGTCCATCTACTGCTGGATAAAGGTCTCTTATATGATTTTCCATTTTGAATGCTTCTCTTTTCCACGGATTTTCAATAAAAATATCAATTTCCTAATCACACACACACTCATATATATATATATATATATATATATATATATATATATAAACACAATGTACATTAACAAGTCAGTTAAATAGCTATTGCTAATAAAATCGTTATTGAAAATGTTTAAAGGACTTTTGACCTATTTCCAAACCTAACTGATCTCTTTATATTTGAACGATAAATTTATTTCGTAAAACTATGGCAGTATATGGTGCGTGAACGCAATGAGTGGTGTTTAATTTTAAATATTTTACGTTTAGAAAAACGATATGGATCCATTTATTTATTTATTTATTTATTTATATATATATATATATCAATATATATATATATACACATATATATATATATATATATATACACATATATATATATATATATATATATGCCATATCAGATCTGTGTCTGTCTGTGTTTTAGTTTGTAGCATTCCATATTGAAATTGTAGTGTTAGAGAAAAGGATCAGATTTGTAATTGACATTGGAAACTTTACATTGCTCCGTTGTTTTTATTTTCAATTGAAATTTAGCTGCTTACAGGACTAATTAATCATTTCATTCCTAAAGTCGACTTTAGTCGGTATCCACGTAGCGAGTCGTGGATACTTACGCCAATTGTAGTCGGTTTTCGGATGTATATTTTTATTTGTGTTAATAAATGTGTCATTTAAAACAATGAAACAGTATTAGAAAAACAACTGTTTTTATTTAAATTTCGTTTTTAATTAATACTTAAGCGTTTATTATATTAGGTTGATGGAAAAATAATTGCGGTTTTTATCGTTTTAAGTTTGGAGCCGATTTTTCTAATTACCAGTATCTTTTGTTATAGTCATGTGATGCATCATTGTAAACAGTGAAATTAGCACAAATGATTTCAGTTTATGTTTATTGTTTTCATTCTTTAATATTGTTGGATATAACTTCTTAAATTAGTCACGGAAAAAATCAAATACATATTCACGAAAATGTGCAATTTATGAATCTTATTTATATATATATATATATATATATATATATATATATATTTCTATAAGATGAAAATAGTTTATAACAAAGATATACTTAAATTTTAAATAATAAATCACTAGAGTGTATTTTCTTTCAGTTATGTTTTAATATTTCATGTGAAATAATATAAAATAATTAGACAGGGTCAAAGTTGAAGAAAGTTACGAAAATTTATGATAAATTATTTACAACTTACCAAAGTTAACTGGAAAGCGGTGATACACAAGACAACAGCCGCCACTGTGAATTGAGCTACAATTCCGAAATGAAACAATGATTCCAATTCCTTGACAAAACTTGAAATATAAAATAAATTTGATGTAATTAAATAAGTTAAAGTTCAACAGGATTTTTTGCTTGGCAAACAAGTTATATGATTATTTACTTTCTTATAATATTATTAGCCTTATTTATTATAATATTTGTGTCTTTTAAATATTGTGGTATTTTTTTACAATGTTGTATTTCGCAAGTTTTGTAAAAAATATGTTCACTTTATTAAAACCATGTATTTAAATAACTTTTTTCCGATAATTGTTAGAATGGCTGTTTTTAAATGAAAAATAATTTAAAAAAATATTTTATTCTAAAAAATTTCGTTCTTATTTAGACACAAATTAAAATTAATAAATAAATTTGTTGTGCCTTAAACCTTTCAATATGATTCTTTTTGTTTTGCTTAATTTTGGTAAGTGGTAATTAATTGCATTAAGAGTTAGTTAAAATTAGCCAAAATTATTGTTCAAGAATTTTCCGACATCTTGGATAAAATATATATTCCTGGGAAGTTTTGTCCCGTCAGTATATTATAGTGGGTTCACTATGTAAAGTATTTCCCTGACAGGAATTTTTGAAAATCGGTAGGACATATGTATCCCGTTAGTAACGAAAGGGTTAAGCATTAAATACAAGAAAGGTTCAAGTCATTTTTATAACAATGTTTGTCGGTTTAAACATTTAATCATGTAATAATATAATTAATACTTTTCTATTTTAATACATTACGAAATCTTTTTATTAAATAATTGTAATTTGAATATGCACTTTATATTGAAAACATATTTCCTGTTATAAATTAAATGTTCTTGAATGCTAGATAATAATGCAATAAAATATCGTTTATTAATGTTGTTTAAACTTTCAAAAATTCTTAAAATGACATAATTACATGGATGGGGATATAATAGATATACTAAATTTTAGAATGAAATAAAGAGTTTAAATTATTCATTGAAAATTGCTGGATTTTAATTTTAGATTTGAGTTTAATAAAAAGGTGTGAAATGTATATGATTATTATATTATTTACCTCTCAATACTTATATGATGTTCTACGCATTTATTAATATTCTGAATAACTTTTTCTTCTATTTCTTTGCAAGATGTTTCTTGATTATTCATTAAATACTCTTTTTCACTGACAATAAAGTTTTCTCGAGAAATTTCTCCCATGAATAAATGACCTACAGTATATAAGAGATACAAAAGAGAATTTTTATGTACTTATTGGAACATTTTTTAATTTTAACTTACAAGATTGCCTTATGTATTCAATATTATTTTCTTGAATAATAAATTGCTCATCTTGAAATTCTTCAACGGATCTTTCATGAATGTTTATCAAAGAATCAATAAGTATATCTAATTGCGCTCCGATGTGTATCATATAACTAAATATAATTGCATCTAGATTCATAGCACTTAAAGCATCGATAAACCCGAAAAGTACTTGATAAATGTAAAATGTTAAGTATAAAGGTGTCTTGCTAGTATCGAAAGGATACCAGGCAGGCAATGGTAATCGTTTATTTCCTATTAATAAATAATTTATCAACGAAGGAAGTGACCAAGCGGTAGCTATAAATATATCTAGTACTATAAAAAATCGTATATTTCTTCGAATTTTCCAATTTGCTTCTTTTATTATTCTGATGTGATTTTTATGCTTTGGCAAAAAAAAATCTGAATCGAACTGCCTTGTTAATGTTTTGATTCGTTTTGAATAATAGAAAAAAATATTCACTATGAAAAATCTGTCAACATGTTTAAGTAAAAGAAAGCTAGAAGATGCCATTTTTTCTATATCACCCCATATCTAGAAACGGATAAATATTGCGTTAGAAACATTTTATACACTGAGTTTTTATATATTATTTAAATTGGGTCAATATTCATATGAAGTGATTGCTCGGTGTGAGACAGTTGTAAATATAATTTTACTGGGAGATATTTTTTTATTATGTTAAAAATAATTATAAATAAGTAATATCATAACAAACCACTTCCATATATATATATTTTAATTTTTTAAAAGTAAGACCAATAACTCAGTGATTTAGTTAAATGTAATGTAAAAAAAAATGTCACGCTTTGTGTTGAACATACAATTTATGCGACACATTGATGGTATGCTTTTATAGTATGTGTGATTATATATATATAATCACACATACTATATATATATGTATATATATATATAAATATATACATATATATTGGGTGATTCAACTTAGGTTTCTACACGAAAGTTTTAAAAAAAAATTTTAAAAAAATATTATCTCCCATTTAGTATTTTAGTTCAATTGTATTTTAGTGTTGAATTGAACTAATATACTAAATAAAAAATAACATGACTTCTTAACCTCTGCGCCCTCTTAATACGTCCATATGGAGGCCTAAATTGAATCATGTATATATATATATCTGACAGGCACTAATTCAATATTAAATATATTAAGTATTTATTTTTTACATTAGAGTAATATAAAGTTTATATTATTATTTTAATTAACTTAATAGTCAAATTGTTTATTTTATAATTTTAATAAATTAGAAATATCTTTGAACAATGCTTCAAAAAAATTAGTTTTTAACTAATTGTGAATATTTCAAGAAAATGTTTTTAATGACAAAAATATTTCAGTTAATAAACTGTATTAAAAATGGTAGATGAAATTAAAATACCGTACAGTCGTCAACCATAATTCAAATAAGAGTTATTCGCGATAAAGTAATTCTTCATCTGTTATCTGATAATTTCTTGTGGTGATTCACATCAACCTAAAATAATTGTTCACAAACGATAGTAAATTTGAGTGTTGTTAATTATGTAAACATATTTTCAAGAAGTCGGTATGCACTCGAGAAAACACCGTGTTCGCCTTGTAAGAAAAGTGAGCTCGTTCGTAATCCTCATAAATATAGGAACCGACTCTTAAAGCTTCGGATTCGAAACCAACATCAACTTAAATTATGATGCGGTAAGATGTGAAAATGTTTCTTTATAAAATTCACGTACCACATTGTTTCTTTTATTAGAGAGTTTATTTGAGAACGCTTTTTAAGAGATTTACGATCGTGTTATATTCCAGATATACTATTTTATTAATTTTAAGTGATTCTGCTCTGTGAAATACGAGCTAATGGCGAAGTTTTTTTTTAGTACTCTCATTCTTCTTGTCTAATATAAATTCTTAACAGTACGAAACATTTTTCTATTATTATTTGATACTATTTCTTTAAGATTTATTATTTACGTATTTTTAGTATAAACTTAAAATTAATTTAATATTGAAAAGTTTAAACGATTGATAAACTGAACAATATTTTAATAAATTGCTATAAAAGTTAATTATACAATATAAATAAATAAAAAAAATATTTGATGTTAAAAAATAGTTTTATGCAAATATTAAGACATCTGATTTATTTATAAATGTATTCCATTTTCTATTGAAAATATCCTAAAATTATCGTTGCAATATAAGTGGAGGTTTATAATGAGAATACTTCACAAGTATAATTTTTATTTTTTTTGTATATTCAACAATTTGTTCTTTTTTTCGATGCTTTCATTTTATTTGAAACAAATCAGACTATCTGTTTTCGATTTATGACTTTTTCAGTTTAAATTCTTTTATACAATACTATTATATTTATGTTAAAATTTCAGTTGCGTTCCTTTAAGACTTTTAAATTGTAAGATATATGTTCTCTTCTCTTGAAATTCTTTAATTCATTATCATAAAAATTAAAAAAACAAATTTGCACGATATAAATCTGTCTGATCCATTTCTTAGTGAAGAATATATTTTTTTCGTATAGATTATTATAACTTACACTGCGAAGAAAACATTAGTAAATACGATATTAACAAAGTTTTACATAACATAATACGATGTGTAATTAGTATGAGATTGTTTTTTAATTTGATTAAATGTAAATCCAAATATCTGATTCGTAAAAAGTATGTTTCGGAAAAAAATGTATTTCGATCATTTATTGAAAACTCATCGAGTAAATTCTTTTTCTGACAGTAAATTTGGTATCAAAATTTAGAGTTATAAACCTTTTCCAAAATTTTTAATATACCGAAATATCGTCAAATCATCAATTTTTATTTCTCTGAAATCTCTGTAATAGATATTTGTTCCTAGGTAACAAACGTACTAAGGTGGTCAGATAGTGATTTATCAGACAAATGAAAATTGTGAACAATTGTTTCTTCCTGAAATTCTAATAATATAATGTGACGAAAGAAAATTTTCTGCTCATATTTTCAATAATTATAAATTCAAAATTCATTTAATATAAAGTAATTTGACAATTAATCGTTAGTTTTCAATATTACATTTTACATTTGTGTTATTTAAAGATTTACAATAATGGTATCACAAGTAAATGAATAAAACTTCATCTATTGGAAATCATATTGGATTTTTTCAGTTCTTCAAAATTTGTTATGACCAACAATTTAAAAATATGTGCATTTTTGAGTTTTTGTAGATAATCAAAATTAAGCAAAAATTTTCTAATTAATATCTTAAACTACATTTTTTGATATGCTTAATTAATTTAGAATACTATAATATTACAAATGGGAACACAAAGTTTTTTTTGTTCTTCATTTTAATACTAAATTATTTCATTATAATAATTAAAAAAATACAAATATTTAAAAAGAAAATATACCTGTGGGAATAATTTTTTTGGAAAAATAATGAAAATATCTGTTATTTTAAATAGTTAATTGAGTTTTTTTTTTAAATTAATGTATATATATATATATATATATATATATATATATATATATTTGTACATATATATAAGTGGATCAAAAACTTTATTTACCATATACAAATTAAGAAATTCTGTCAACGTAAACATGTAGTAGAATAGACCGACAAAGAAGAATTGATAAACTCTATACAGTTTAGTTCTCCAGGTTGGAACGTCTTCCTCAGGAGGCCAGTATCCGAAAAACTTTAACATTGTTATATTCAACCAAAGGGAATCCACTACTCTCCAATCCTCCATGTTACCTATTGGATTAAACGCAAAACTTAAACAAACAACTCGAAAATCCACGTGCTTACACGTTAAGCATAGAACGAATTATTTCTTTTTTTAAAAAAAAAGTTCATGGAATGAAAGCATTTTTGTTTACTGTTACTTTTTTATTAATAAATATGAAAAGATAAAATCGTTTTGAAATTATTTATTTTTAGGTGATGTGTGTTTTAAAAAGTATAATGTTACATTTTTTAATTAATTTCTGATACACATGTTGATACTTGTGTCGTTGACATGAATAATTAATTTTGTAGTTACACTTTTTTGATTAGATTTATAATTACTGATAAATTGAACACTGTATTTAATCGTATTTTTTGTAAGTTCTTATGGTACCTCAAATATATGTTACTTATTTATTAATTTGTAACATGTAATCATAAAACGTTCTCTAATAATATGTTTAAGGTAAATGTGTGAAATTTATGTTCTATAAAATGAATGAAAATTCATAATCATACAAAAATAACATTATATATATATATATATACATAAATCGATATAAAAATTAAATATAAAGGAATTGATATAATTACTGTTTTTAAAATAATAGTCATAGTTCAATTTTTACACTTGTAAAATTAATACATAAAAGAACCTAATATATTAAGATTATAAAAAAAATTGCAAAATATGGCTGTGTCGAATGTTTAGAACCACTGTTTAAAATTGTACACCGGTGTCTTTTTCAAGTGGAACCATTTATCAGTAAATATGATCATCTTGTAATATTTATTCAGTGCCATCGTTTATATTGATTTTATGTTTTAGTAGATAAGTATATAAGAAGTAGTTACAAGTGCTATAATAATAAATTTCGTATCAGAAGTGAGATATTTGAGAGGGGTACGTTAGAAAAACTGTTTATACAATCTAATCTATGAAGGATGTAGTTGTTTCAATAAAGATGCAACATAAAAAATCGTTTTATTACCCTTTTTTTATTAAGGGTTGCGCGTTGATAATATCGACTAGCTTTTTTTAGACTGTTTTTAAATGAAAAGTAAAAGAAGGTTGGAAATGAGCTTTGAAGTTTTATACTTTTTATTGTTCTAGTAAGACATTGACAAGTTAAAACATAAAAAATAAAACGAATCTTTTTTTAGAATTAAAAATTATTTATATACATTTTAAGGTTTTATCTCTTTCACTGGTATGAATGATTATAAAAGTTAATTTTAATATTTTTGTTGAATTATTTAGTTTTTAAATTGGAATTCATTATTTTTATTCTAGAAAATAAAAGAATAAAATCATATTGGAAATTACAATTTATAAATATTAATGCAAATTAAATTTAAATTAAAAAAATAATATTTAATCATTTTTCTTCCATCCACTATTAAACTTTTTATCTGAAAAATATGAGAAATGTTTGAATATTTCAAATAATTTCGAATACTATTTTATTTTTACAAAATATGAACAAATGTTAAAATGTATTGATTAATTACTTGATTTCTTTATTTTCTCCACATATTTAATGAAAAAATAGATGTCATTTTTATTACAACTTCTTTTCATTTATCCGTAATAAACATAAACACTTATTTTCTGTTAAAGAATTAAAATAAAAAAAAAATAAAAAATATACATACAGGAAAACCAAAATGTGTTCCGAACAAAACATCGATACAACTGTAAATTAGTTTTACCTTATTCTACATCTACCTCAGAATTTAATAAAATCCACAAACAATTTGCAAATAAATCACCGATAGCAAAACGTTAACTATTTATTATCGTAGACTGTGCCGGTTGCATCATAAAACCAAATTTATTATTTATGCAATTTGTCAAGACGTGTAATTAAATTAATTGCGTAATAAATTAACGGTCGTACAGGTATGTAATAATGTAGCGTATTATGTAAACCCATAATTCAATCTAATAATCAAGTAATGCTGTATTAGCGGAATCGTTAATGAAATATGTATATATATATATATATATATATATATATATATATATATATATATATATACACACACATATGTATTTTAATTTGCATTGTTTCAACATAAATATTTATGTGATTAAGAAAATGTTTAATACCTACTAATAAAGGAATTGTTATTCCCTAACTATATCATAAAATATATTAATAATTTCGTTTAATTGACATTTAATAACTTATTACGTGATTCAGTATGAATATGTTTTGAGTATGAAATTTGTTATACTATTTTTCATAAAGGTATATCTCCTTTTTGAATCTTAAAAGAGAGAAAAAATACTTATTCTAACAGAAAATGAGAATAAGATAAGAGATTACAAGTAAAAAAAGATAGGGATTTATCGATAGTTACAGTATGTTTATCTATAATAAATTTATTTTCTTCACTAGTGGAACTTGTTATTATTGTTGCTTGTATGAAGTACATCATAATATATTATTCATACATAAAGAATATTGATAATTCATAGAAAACTCGCCGTTACTTTAAAATAAGACGGTTGAAGGAGTTTTTGTGTATCCTAATTTCTATATATTAATATATCTGAAAGATATTTGAAAAGGGATAATTTTGTAATCATAAAATTAAAAAAAAATGTAAGATTTATTTAAAAATAAACAACATTTTTATTTAAACCAAAAAAAGTTCATCTCTAAATTGAGAAATGAAGTGAAAAGTGGAAAAAACTAAATATATTTCAAATGAAAGTTTTATTGAATATTAATATACTAATTAAACACCTTAATCTGATTAACTTGATTTAAAGTATGTTTTACTTTCTATAAAAATTATTTACATAAATCTATTTTTTTATAACTTCGACATTTTCTATACAAAATCTACACATACAACTCGAACAAAAAGTATACATTGAAAACTTTCTTATTATTCCTTAAGGATATAGGTAATACTTTTCAGAACCATCTTTTACTTTTCTCTATCTCGATTTTCCAGCTATGCCCTTGAGAATGTTCAGTTATTTGTTTTAAAATCTCAATTCAGAGTTAGTCTTATTTAAATATCAGATACTTGGATGATCTATAAATTTATCATCTGAATACGTTTGAAACAACAATGTTTGTTTTTCCATTAAAATTTATATTAATTAAACTATGTTTGAAAACATGTAATTTTAATAATTTATTTTAATGCTAGGTTTATTGTATATGTATATATATATATATATATATATATATATATATATATGTGATAAAAATATTTCAATGAAAAGTATAAATAAAAAAATAAATTTTACTGTCCTAGCAAAATAGTAAAAAATCTATTAATCAATAAATGTGTTTATACCGTAAAATGAAATATTCAAAGAAGTATATTTTTATTGTGATTTGATATCAAGTATTTAAAGAACCAAATATCTTTAAAAATATCTAAACTACTTTTTAAATATCTTTCGAAATGTATTTATAGATAATATTCGTTTGATTACTCTTTAAGATTTAATAAAATTGATAATATTTTCACGATGCGTCGTAAAATTTCTTTATACGTTTTTTGTCTTCAGAGAGTTGCGTTTTAAAAAAAGTATCCGTCCGTAAATTGCAAGTATCGTTTATTTTATAACCTTTCATAATTTTGAACGAGCTCCTCCACCTCTTATTAATAAAATCAATCGACTAGTTGTCAATTTAAAATCTTATTTATGGGATAGCAAAGCTTAATGTTTTAATTTAAGGTTTTTTTCTCCACACACACATTTTTTATATATACATAGTCGTTGATGTATTTTTTTGTAATACATTTAATATATATGTATGTATGTATTAATGTATTGGACTATTTTTAATTTTTTAAAAAAGGCATGCTTCATAAATATCTAGTTAGAATTTAATAATTATTTTTATTTTTTATATTTTTTTTAATATAACTTAAAAAATAAAACTTGCATACTTATATCTATTTTTCTATATCTTAAATGGTTTATTTTTAGTGGTTATCTGTAAATTTGACCCTATTTGAATTTAAATATTTCATGTATTATAAGGAAAAATTTTAACACGTTAAGAAAAATTTGTTTACATTGTATAATATTCTTATTAAATTATATTTAAAAAAATAAAGAATTTTTTAAGTAATTCATTAATTAATTTAAAACTATTTTTATAACAATTTAGAAATCTTCCGTTAATTAAAATCATGTCTGACCACTGTTTGTATGGTTCACTCTTTCTCTTTAATATTAAAAAACGCTTATGTTCCTGAAAAATTGAAAAAGTATAATATTTATATGCTTATTATATATATATATATATATATATATATATATATATGTATATATATTTATATAAATAAAATATAATATATATATATATATATATATATATATACGAGTATATATATTTATATGCTATAATAAAATGTAATAAATTGTCCCCCATGAAGCTTCCATAGACTTAAAAATAATTATTGTACAAAAAATGGTATAAATATCATTTTCTGTGTCAGTTATGATGAGAAAACTTAGGAAGTACATAATTAAAGAGCATGATGTAATTCTCACCTGATTGATAATCTTATCTGTTAAATTATTATATTTAAAATAATTACTGTTTATCTAACAATTAGTTAAAATAAATAACAGTTGTTATTGGTGATTTGATGAAGAATTCTGAAAATTTGTACACTATAAATTATTAATTTTCTATGATTATAAATATACTAAAAGATTACCAGGATTATAAAATATTGATTACGTATAAAATGGTTACTTCAAGTAGCAAGCTGTAGAAAATGTGTAATTAATATTTCAGTAATAATTTCACCACAGAGACGAGTTCTTGCTAACTGGTATTCATTGTCTAAAATACGTCGATTATTATTCAGAATAATTCTCTGAAATTATAAGTACTCAAAGCTTAATAATCAAAATCAACTACAATTACTGAATATGGACGAATTCAAGCTTCTATTTATAATGGTATTTTTCAAAAGTACACTGACAAATGAATCGAATCATTTGAAAACATCGTTCAAAAATAAACACATCTATTTATAAAGACAATAAAAATAAATTTACAAGATTAAATCTGATTAAAACATTAAAATTATAGTATTTTAATAGTTGATTTGGATTTTATTTTCCAAATATTGACATATCTATTACCTGTTAATTTTTTTTTTTGATATGATTATAATTTATACTTATTAAGAAGTATTCTAGTTGGCTTTTATTATTTTTTGAAATGAACTTTGTTAAAATATTTGGTAATATATTTTTGGTTTTGTTTTTCTTCAGAACACTTTGTTGTTGTTTGTTACAACTGCTTTCGGCTCTTGTGATTTATTTAGGTAGCTTGATGTTGTTAAGTTACTTTCTTGTTTATTGTAGGAAGTTTACTAATTTTATTACGTTTTTTCATAGTTTATAAACATTATTTTTGAGCGTGTAGATTGTTTATAAATCTTAAAATAGAGTTGTACTGTGTATTAATTGTTTATTTATTATGATACTCTTTATTTAACTTCTATATATTTTTAATTTTAAAATATGTAATATTACATTTTTTTTATTTTATCATAAATATATTTATAAATATTTATAACAAAATGATCGCTACAGAAGCAATAAGAACTCAATAGTTAACAACGATCAATATAATTGTACTTCTTTTTTCACTGACCATATGCAAGAGTTTCAGCCACATTCCATCTGTTTATGAAACTTTTATGATATTTTTACAAAACAGATAATGGGTGTATAAAGGTAAAACTTTTAAATTAATAGCGAAGGCCAGATTATATCCAAAAAAATATTTATACTATCAGATAAATTATTTAATCATGACATCATTCACTTTGAACTGTCCGAGTCTAATTAAATGGTAAACAGAGAACAGTTAAAATTAAACTGAGGATTAATTAAAAAAAAACACAGTTGGTAAAAGAATATTTATGATATAATAACAATGCTAAAATACATACTAAACATGTAAGCCTATAAAAATTAAAAATTTTAATTGGAAATTTTATATCTCATTCAATTTACAGTCAGATAGCACCGTAAACAATCATCTTTCACTTTTGAGTCTTCAGGATTTTCATTAGGAAAATTTATAAAGAAACGATTAAAGACAAAGATGAAATACAATAATGTATTTGATTATTCCATATTAAAACTGGCATTTTTTACATGAATGTGATATAATTATTGTTCTCCAATTAAATCTAATTGTTTATAATGAAAGAGTATTTATCTTTGACTAAACTTTTTTTAATTTACCTTTTAACAGTTATGTAGAATTGACTTGATATTAATATAATTTTTTTTATTCATTTATAAAGCAATTGTTTTTAATTTCGAACATTCTATACCTACTGTTGAATATAATAGAAATTTAGAAAACAAAACCTTCATTTATTTGAAATTTTACAGAAATGTTGAATTTGAATTATTTTCATAATAATAATTGTTTTTTAATTTTTATTTTTTAATTAATATCTTTCAAATAAATTAATCACATCCCAAGTAAAGATATAATTATTAAAAAAAATATTAAATAATTTATATTAATCTTCAGTGATATTTGAGCTTACAATTGTTTTAATAATTCAATATTCGTTTTGTCTATAAATTTGAAATCTGTCCATATAGAAAAATCATTGATAATTGTTTGGTTATAAATGTATGTATATATGTATATATATATATATATATGCGTGTATACTTATATTGGAAATGTTCGTCGATTCGAATAGTATAGTAAATAAACGAAAACAAAAATAACTACCGAAATCAATTACGAATCGAACTAATCACACAGTAAACGGTAGTATATAAACCAATCTAGCAAAATCGAAAAAAGACCCGCTTGTGGCAGCAACGGTCGCAATGTAATCAGCTTTCGATATCGCAAAATGTTTCGTAATTATCTCAGTTCGAACACTAGCACACCTACAGGCTATATAACTCGGAAAACCTTATCGTTTGCCTCGAAATTATATACAGGTTGAAGGAACAGTGGCATCGCGTGGGATTTGTAAAGAGATTAATAACAATTATGTATTGATAATGAAGATATTTTCCAGGAATCATTTAAATGAAACTTCTCTGAATGTCTTAATTCCAGCTTAATCTTTGACCTCTTTATAATTTATACATATATATATATATATATATACATATACATATACATATACATATACATATACATATACATATACATATATATATATACATATACATACATATATATATATATATATAATTTGCTTGAATATACTTTTACATTGTTCATGGAAAAGTTTATTACGTATTTTCATGGTTATTTCATGTTCGATTTTTTATTCAACGACGTGGCTTGTTCTTTTTTGACGAGAGCATTTAGATGTAATGTCTCACAGTGGATGCCTTAAAAGGCGATGCTTGTGGAGTATTTTCATTGTTAGAGTACGAAAAGCAAAAGCTCGTCTGCCAATTATAGTAATGTATTTTTGTAATCTCTGGCTCTGTTCGATATTCTTTTGGGGCCATTTGTTTCTCTTATCTTTTTTTTTACTTAAACGGTAACAATAGCATCTTTTCTACATTTCTAATTTTGTTCGAATATGTAAAAGAGTAGAAAAAAATTCTAATTCGGTATTTGTTTAAATAAGTGTAAATTTTGATCTTTATTTGAATGTTTTGATTTTTATTATTTTATTATATATATATTTATAACAAAAATGTTTACAAGAGATGATAAATTTTTTCAACTGTAAAATATTTTTTTAAAAAATAGTTCATTTGAGTAAATTAACAAATTATGTCAAGGTTTTAGTCATTTTTAATAAAAAAATCAATAAGATCACAATATGAAATACAGTCAAATGTATTATATAGATTATTATTAGATATATTTATAATGTTCAGCTTCTGATCTATGTATTAAATTTGAAAATTATTTTTATCAATAAAATATATTTGTTGATTATATTTTTATATTATTAACATTTTAAATAAATACGTAACTTGATTAGAAACATATTATTTCTTAAGTAATACAACATTATATCACAATCAGGTATTCTTTTGGATTACTATAATATGCTAAAATGGTAAATATTAAGTAACAGAGCTCCATTTCTTGTTTCATAATTAAAATTAATTATTTGTATTGTGTACATAAAATAAATATTTCCGTAACTTTTCATGACTAATATTTTGTGGAAACAGATAAAAAAATATAAAATTTATAATTATATTGTTGAGTATAATTTTGAAGTGAATGATAGGCTTTCTTACTGCTGCATAATTAATTTCTAGGTTATCTTTTAGCTTGTATTTTCTTTTATAGATATTTTTATGAACGGTGAAAAGAAGGTCTTGCAAGTTAGTTAGCAAAACAGATATTTATAATATATCTGAGAGGTGACCATTAATTGACTGTTAATTATTAGTATAGGCTAAAATAATTTTCATAACTGTTTTTAACTCTTTTTTTCTTAACATAATCATATTAATCCACCATCTTCCCTTAGAGTATTTGCAATCATTCCGGACATTGAGACCCTTAAGTTAAGAAACGCGGATTTAAATAAATGTAAATAAGAGAAAATTGTAAACTAATTGTTTATAATAAATGATTTTACTTTTTTAATGTAAAACAATTATATTAAAATAAATATGTTCATTATTTTTTATAAATTAAAAACGAAAATCAATCAGTAATACTTTCAATGCAAATAGGTATATGATATAATTTTGAATAAAAAAATGCACTAAGTTTTTTTTACTTATTTCAACTATTTATTAAAATTAATATGTTATCATGTTTCGTATTCATGTCAAATATTTTTTTCTTAGTTAAATAAAATATTAGTTAAAAAAATGAACCTCTAACTCATTATATTTTTCAACTGAGCAATGTAGTACTCCCTTGGCTGTACTTAAAATATTGTAATTATGTAATTTTTCGTTCAAAAAATTTAAACGATTGTATGCGAACGGATATTATGTCGATTTATTAACTGAAATATCATAAATTTGAATCCTGTACTGTAGAAAATTTATAATATTTTAATTAATAACATTTCCTTTTACATTTACGCATAATTATTAATGAAATCAATACAAACAGTGCTGTACAGTTATATATGAATAAATAGGTATTTAATGTTTGGTGTTTTAATTATAAAAAGAATAAAATTTAAAAATATTATATGGTGATAAAAAATAAAGATAAAGGGAAAAATAAATACACGTATTATGAAAATAAAGTAAACAGTAGGTAATTATCTCGTGTAATAAACGAATAATTTTCTCTTCTGCCATAAATTTACATTATAATAATTATTAAGTAATATAGTTGAAACTTCGCTCAGTGTAATTTGCACCGCCACTGTTTTTATTATTAACTAGAATGGAAAATCAGATATCGTTATATAACATTGTACTTACGAAAGTTACTTAATGGTGTGAGCATTTTCGGTGTGTCGGTTAGATGCTATACAGCAGTTAATGTGAGTCAAGTGTTTAACGATGGACGACATCGCCTAATATACACAAAAGGTAATTAATATTCCATTTGTGAATAACTCGATTTGCGCCAGATAGTTCGAACGAGGAATGTATGCTATTTTAGTGATGCTGAGAGTTTACAAATGCAGTGAGGATGGTATTCATGTTAATTGTAGTGTAAATATAAGGGACGATATGCACTTTATTAAAGTTCTGTTTCGAGTTATCCGCTAAGAAAAGATGTTCGAATTACTTAGAGGGCGAAGATCGTTTCAGATAAAAATCTTTATAGAATTTCTTCAATTTAATATGAAATTAATTGATTATTGTAACAGAATTAGATATTTGTCATTATCTATGCAATGAATAAATAAATCACATATTTTAAAAAAGTGTCTCATATATTTTGGAAAAGTATTTACAGAACAATGTTTTTTTGGATGTTCGATTGAAAATGAGATACAATTTAAACTTTTTTTGATTTATTATTTACTCATTACACTATACAAAAAATTCACATTGTTAAGAATATTTATTTTATAATGCATGAATTCGTCAAAAAATTTTTTTTAAATGATTTAAACAAATATAAATATTTATTTGAAACTAAACCAAATCAAAAAATGATTTTGTAAAAATTGAAAAAATGGAAATATATATGTATACAGTAGGGGGCTTCGCATTTGCTCAATGCGCTCATCAACCCCCGATCTCGTTGCGCTCGTACACTTGTCAATTATAAGCACGCACATGTAACTGAATGAAACAATAAACATATCAAATAAATAAGCCAGCGTCATGGATATATATATATATATATATATTTATATATATATATATATATATATATATATATATATATTAGTATGTCTATATACACATTCTGGCAGATAGATTATTTTTTGCAACGTAGTATTTTATAAAGTTTTTGTGGAAAATTTTTATTTTTTTTATATATATATATATATAAAGATTTATATATATATATATATATATATATATATATATACATTTGTTTGAAACATCACAAAAAGTATATTTATGAATCCAATAATTTTAAACTTATTTATAATGTAAATAATTGAATTTTATTTCACATTTTATACCGAAAATTTCGATTTCATTAGTCCTAATGAATATTTTTCTTAAAAAAATAAGCAAACCCATTTTTGTATATAAAACATATCTATTAGAACTATTACACAGTTCCATGTCTACAAAATAGGTGTTTATATTTGGTCAATACCTAATAATTAAAAATCTTTCGACTTGAAGTTTATAATCACTAATATTCAAATGTTTAATTATATTTTCCAGTCAAAATACTGAATACCGAAAATAAAAACTATCACTTGGTCTTTATATTTTTTAATTTTTAATTATATAGAATTCCATAAGTTTCTCCTTATGAAATTCTCAATATTAATTAGATATAATATTGAATTCTTTACCATATGAGACATGAATATATATATATATATATATATATATATATATGTATATATATATATATATATATATATATATATATATATATATGTATATATATATATATATATATATGTATGTGTGTATGTAATTTCTTTTATATCTATCAATAAGAAAAATCAAATATCTTAGTACGAACATACGATTTGTCGAGTTTCAGACGAATGATATTCAAGTGTCTAACAATAGCATGATATGAAATAATTTATATCTAAAGTAATACTTTATCCTTTTCAATTGAAATATATCGAATCCATGTTCAGTTCGCGATAAATAAAGATATATGTATATGTATATATACACACATATGTATGATATATATATATACGCAGATATATATATATATATATATATATATATATATATATATATATATATATATATATATATATATATATATCTGCGTATCTGTGATTGTGGCTTGTATCGGATGAAGATTGAATTACGGTAGCGTTTTCAGCGCGGTGTCAAAGTCGTACAGAGTCACAAGTGGTGGTAGGGTGTGTACATGCACAATCAAAAGAATCGTGTGTCGACGGCCACAGTGAAAAATGTAGAAAAAGAATATAACAATACAGCACAGATGAGATACGTGGTCGTGCTTCTGAAATAGTACCTAGTGGTTGTTGTATAGATGTCGTCGCTTCGAGGGAACGCGAAATGAAAAAGCAATTGCTGCCAAATGACATTTTTACAAGAAATGGATTTTTCGTGTCTCGTAGGCAGGTTTCCGTTTCTTTTATCACTCGACTCACTCCCGTCGCCGAGATTCATACAATGAATGATTATTGTTCTGCGTAATATTTATGTCTAAATGTGCGTGTGTTCCTTTGATTCTGTTCAATTCATACAATATATATTTTCATATTGCGTAAATCTGTTTAAATACGATTTGATAATAAATGTTCATAATTTTTAATAATTTCAACAATTTATTATAATCAATATGTTTATTTAAAAAAAGATTTTCTCAATATTTCACTAAATTTTTACTATTATTTTCATATGTTATTATTTATTTTCATATTTATCTATGTTAAAACTATCTTCAGGCAGAAATTAAATACTATAGTGTTTTAGTTCTACCTGTGAAAGGTGTACACGTTCTGAAACTCTAGTA
Organism: Acanthacorydalis orientalis; assembly: GCA_034766995.1. Lineage (NCBI taxonomy): Eukaryota > Metazoa > Arthropoda > Insecta > Megaloptera > Corydalidae > Acanthacorydalis > Acanthacorydalis orientalis. Next base: position 19,345,298 of record CM068319.1, read on the forward strand.
ATGGAGAATAAAAACTCAGGTGTTCCAAAAGAACAAATAATATTGAGACAACATATATATATATATATATATATATATATATATATATATATATATATATATATTAACAATTAAAGCCATGTAGTAATAAAACATTTGATGTAATATATATTCAAAATGCACTAACATACTTTTTCATTGGAATAATTAATAATAATACTTTTCTATTCAAAGAAAGACTGATTTATTTGAAGAATCATATACATATATATATATATATATATATATATATATATATATTTATATATATTTATATATATATATATATATATATCATTATATATATGCTAAACAATATTTTGTAAATACTTATATTTAAGAAACATTCTATTGTAACGACTCATGATTTTGAATTAATTTAAATCAAAATTGTTTATCAAATAAATAACAATTATGCTCTGTACATAAATAACATACAGTGAAATGTTCCATGCTTTATGGCTCGATAAAATACAGACAGTAGATTACAATATGTGAGTGACGTTAGTAGTGGTTGTGGTTTTCATCTCGGTAAGTTCCATGTTCAGTACTCTAGTTTAATTGCATTTACGTAAACCACTATAAGCGCATATCATGGTTTCGTCACTTGATAATAAGAACAGGTCATGTAAAATATTTGCATCCATTATGAATAACTTTGACATAGAACTAATGCCTCTGCCATAACTTTATGCATGTAAAGGACTTACAAATTTTGTTAGAAAGTTTAACAATATTTAATGTTATTACAAATTGTTGAAGATTAATTTAGAATTAACATTAAATAGATATATAGAAGATTTTCATTAAATAAAAAGTAATGTAATATAATAAAAGCATAAATATAGAAACTTTGTGTTACAATTATATATATATATATATATATATATATATATATATATATATGCGTGTGTATATGACAAATTACTTATTTACATACATATAGAATGCATTATCTTTGTGTAATATACAAATGAATGAGCTATTTATCAGCTTTCATTTTTTTTATTACTTATTCTATTTTATATTATGTGAAAAATTCGTTATTTTTTTTCAAAAAAATGCATCATTTAACATGAAATGCAGAAAAATGGAACACTATTTGTTAAGAACATTTATTTAAATTAAAGAACTTTATAATAATGAACTAAATTCGTAATATTTTGATTTATACTTAATATGAACTAATACAAAATTACTCAACTTTTTTTATTGAAAGGTAGATAAATAAGTTTTTCAGGTATTTTATTATAATAGTGTTTACTGTTTAGTGGGTGTCATTTTAATATATGTTATATTTTTACAGGTGGTCATTATTATAAATATTGATCAGAATTACATCTTACCGGATTTTTTAAAATAATTAAATATTTTCTTATAAAAAGCGAAAACCATTTTCTAAATACTTATTATTTATAAATTATTAATATATAAGTCTTTAATTACAAATATTTTATTTTAGTTTCAGAATTCTGTACAACACATTTAAAATTCATTTATTATTATAAAATTTTCATTTTTTTCTAAGAATGTAATTTTGATTTCTTTTTTTACATACTGTACTCTTATCTCCTCTGAAATAGTGTTGAATTTGCATTTTATTATAATCATTTCTTCTCCTTTTTTCAGAAAATTTATATAGACAAAAACTTTGTTATATTATTTTCTAATATCTTTTACCCTTAAGTTATTTTTCAATTTTTATTTTTAACGTTTTGTGCTCCCCGCGTAAATTTAATAACGTTTCCTAGAAAATTATAGTTGTCTTTCTTCAAACTTTTTAATGAATTTCTGCATTAGTTTTAATGGATGTTTAATTTTCGTAAATATTTAAAGAAAAAATACATCTAATTTATTTTACATTATGTACTAGTAGTTTTTATAATTTAAAATGTCAACAATAAAATATATTAGTTTATTGATTTATGTTGTAAGAATTTCATATATTGATTGATAATAAAGCTCATATTTATTTAAATTTTGCGAGGAGAACAATTAAGCTATACAGAAAAATAATACACATCTTTACATATTGAAAACATTATCATAATATTATACTAGTGTCTGAATCCTTATAGTATTTACACTTGAAATATCGAGAAAGTGTAGAGAAAATATCTTTTTTCTAAAAAAAGTAAATAACACAGTCGAAAATCTGAGTGAGATATTAAAATTTCATATAAATACATCAGTAAAGAAAATAATTTGGTATCAGTTCTTTTTAAATTATTTACCGAGTATCCTGAATGGAAATAATCTTATGTAAAGATTTGTTACTTTACACTTTTTAAATAAAAATGATAACACGTAAAAGATTAGAGTATGAGATTATAGAAAATATATGAACAAATATTTATTTGTTGCTCGAGCTGTGAATCTGAAATTAGTTATTATCTTACATTCTTGAATCATTTCCTCCTCATATATTTGCCTTCAGTAAGAAGTTAAAGTGAAGAATATATGACAGGATATTTCGATTTTTTGAAAAAAAAAACTATTTCTACTGGATTGACTTATCGCAGACATAATATTTATTAATATCGAAAATCTTGATCGTGAAATATATTTTTTATTCATTAATAAATTCATATAATAAAAACTCATCTAACTTTCATATTTTATTAAAATATTAAAAATTCATATATATATATATATATATATATATATATATATATATATAAACCCACATTTCTCGCTACTTTATCTGCAGGACAATGGCGACGAAAAATATTTGTTTTGCCAGCTCATAAGTTTCAAATTTAATTCATGAAGTTTCGTTCTATTTTCCCGTCAATTTTGACGGGTTTTATACTAGTATAGAAAGAGTATTCCAAAGAAAATTCTTATTATTAATTTTTTTTAATTATCATTAGTGTTTTTCATATATAATTTTTATTTAATGTATATATCTATAAGGTAAAAATAAATAATGCAAAATAATCTGTTAATTAAAATATTATATTTTTTATGAAAATTATGACTTAAAGTTCATATACGATCCCGAGTTTCATTACTATGATGTTAGAAATGTGTGTTTATTTAGCATTTTCTATACAAATCTTTATAGTATTCTTGATATATTTTCTTTTTTATGTATTTAAAATATCATATTTGTAAACACTTTATAAAATTTATACATATTTTTTATATTAAGAGGTAAAAATAACCTTTATATATGTATGTATGCATGTATAATATGTATTTAAATATATTCAGAAGTAACATTTCTACCTACAATGGAATAAATCACTCTTTATCCATTATTTACTAACATAACGTAAGAAAATGTTTCATATATTCCCCATCCAAATATATTTTCGTCTTTAAAATATATAATCCGCATATGAATTGCATTAGTATGTATGCAGCCGTCGTATTTTACATGTGAATAGTATAGCTCTTACAGAGAGCAAAACCTTTACGTCTGCACACACTGTACGTACTATTTTCACGGTTGCCACACGTGTTCTGAATACAGGAAAATGTATTTGTGACGTGTCGTGTAGTCGATTTTCATATATCCTGCGGGTTGCGCTTTCACGCCTTTCCCATGTGAAATTTATTTTTTCCGTACGCGTTGCAAACTAAGTACGTGCAGCAACAAATCGGTTCATTCGATAATTTTTTTTCTAACGTATGTGAGAGTATATATCTGTAAACGAGTATGTTTATTATCGTACGTTGCACTGTGTTACTTCTGATTGTTCAACAGAGACGTATTTCAAGAAAATGTTACAGATTGTAATATTTTCTTTATTTTCACAAATAAGTTTTATTTTTTGTTACTTCGAGAGACTTTCTTATGAATATATAGTTCTTATTTTGAATTTTATTATCACTTCCTTTAAACATGTAAATAGAAAATGTATAATAAATAATGAAAAAGAATATTATATATATATATATATATATATATATATTAATACTATAACAACTATTCAATTTAACCATATTTTTATTTGAAAAAAGCATTTAAAATTTTAGATTAGTTAGTTTTTAATCTCTTAAATGCTTGTGTAATTTAAATATTGAACTAAATTTCAATAAAAATTCATAAACTACATATTTACAAGATTTTTCAAAATGATTAAAAAATTTGTTCGCAGATATTGACAGTTATTAATTAGTAGAATAATGAGAATTGAATTTAGAGAGTAGTTTCAAATATTACTTATAGATTAATATATTTTATATGATCGTTTGCAAAAATGTTTCAGAACAGCTAAGAATCGAAACTTGAACTAAATTTGTGTTTATTATTTAACTGGTTATCTGGTGATAAACACTTATTATTTCTTAAATTTAATCAATCTCTTTCCGATATGACTCATTGGTCCTTCTATATTCTGAGTTGACAGTATAAATACTAATGGCATGTATAGTTGGAATTTGCTATTTGTTTCACATAGATCTGTAGGATTCAATGTTTTTGCATAAAATGAAAACTCATTTTGAATAAATTTATTATATTTAATATTCAAACGATAAAATAACATTTCCTTTCTCACGCTGTATCTCCATGGTCTAGTTTTACTATTCACTAGTTATCGAATTATGTAACTTATTGTACTATCCTATCTAAAAAACTTGAATAGTCGCATTATTGTTGACATTTAAGTTGTCAGTGTTTTTGAAATAGCGCAGATAATTGTATTATCAGTGTTAAATATTTTTTTTAAAAAAAAACACGATTTTTTTAAAAAAAATTAAACACTAAATTAATTTAATTTTTATAAAATATTCTGAACATGGCATAGAAAGGTATTTATAGAAATATGTCTAATGAGAATGAATGTTTGTGATTAGATTTTTCATTTTTATTAAATTTGTATTCAACGATTTTTCCAGTTTAATAAATTACAAAAAGTCTACAACATATATCAATCAACTTTCAATACTCGTCACAATTTAACAATGTATAAATAAGTACTAGTATAGATTAAAACATTAATATAAATAATAATTACAATGTTAAAAACAGTATGCTAATGTTGACATGTCATTTATAAAAGAGGAAATCAACTGATATGTTAGATGATTCTAATTTGAATTTGACATTATTATTTTTTTAATATTTTATTTTTTTCTTTACCTTCCTTGCAAAATAGTAAAAAATCAATTAAAAATTAATATTGAAATCTGATAAGATAGAGATGTTTGTCAAACACTGAGATGGTGCTATTTAAAAGTCATCGAAATGACAAAAATTTATAAGTTCTATTACTACATATAAATGAATAGTAAAAATAAGATACTTAGATAATAAGACAGCTCCATAGGATATAAATCAGAAAATAGAAACAATATTAGCATACCTAGCTTGTGCAGTTATTATGTCAGTGTTGAAACTTGATAACAAATTAATTTAACTGCTGTACAAGAAATAAATAAACATACACAAATTTGTGATTTAATTATTTTTTTTTATTTATCATGTACTTGCTTTAATACTGCATAATATGATGAAGCTGATTTTAATATCTGGAAGAAAAACGTATAATTATTTTTATAAAAAAATCACAATTTAATAGTTGTGTTTCCTTTATGAGATAAAATAATAAATATCATAATGTAATAGATGACATAAACATTAGATAAAATATTTGAATATCAACGAATAAAAATGATTCTTTGAAATTATAAAGTTCATAAAATATAAAATACCTTAAATGAACAAAATACATAATAATTGAATGTTTTTTTTATTATGCAAACTTATTTACATGTGTATATATATATATATATATATATATATACATACAAAAGAAATTAAATATTCAAATGAAGTTTTATTGACATTATTATTTTCAAATTATTAAATTATCATTTTTCGAATAAATCAAACAAAATTTACAATTCCAAAACCGTTATTAAAAAAAGATCAATCAAACATTTTGTTCATGCAGTGATAATTTGACTGAACTCGGAGAATCGATTATAAAAAAGGATAATTATGCACAAATTGAGTTTGGTTTAATCAGATTTGACTTTTGGTTGATATATTTTTTCAGTATTGTTTTTTTTTTCAACGAAATACTTCTTTTATTTAAATTGACATATAGACTTACTGCCGTAAATGTTTCCATTGATAAAGAGAAAAGTTTTCCGGCTGTCACTTGAATTTGCTTTTTCGTGCAAATCATGAAAAATAGAACATTCCACTTGAATTTTTCAGAGCACATGTACCAGTTCGACATGTATAAAGATTGAGACAGTTTCGCGCTCTAAAAAAGGAAAAATATTATTTCTTCTTCTGACACAAACATACACACACACACATATATGTATATATATATATATATACATAGTATAACATTTCTTTTTTGGTTAATATTTAAAATTTACTTTATAAATATTATATAAAATGAAATAAATACTTACTCTCGAAATAATCTGGTCTCCGTACCAGCAATATAAGAATATTTCATTCAGCATACACATTTGGTATAAAATGATTGAAAAAAATTTTAGACTAAATAACGGGGTCTGCAAAAATATTAAAAATAAATTTAAAATACATCGTATGGTACCGAAAAAAGTACAAATATATATATATATATATATATATATATATATATTCGTTTTTAATTTATTAAAAATACAGTTTTGTGAGAGATTTATAATTTTAAAACTTTAATATCCAAGAAACTCAAATTAAATGTTACCTTTGTCATTTTAGCCTGAAATTTAGACTCGGATTATTTTTAAAATACATTATAAAAGAAGTACCTTTTTTGGTCATAAAATGAATCAGTTTTTCATCAACTAAATTGTTTTTTCATTTAGATCTGTATCATCAAAAAAATAATTCAATTTAAAAATTTTATATTACTTCCTATCATTCTAAATATATCTAATCTAATTGTATCTAACAAAACCAAAACAATTTTTCTTAAAATATTTTTTTTAAAAATAAATAGATTTTCTCTGTAAAGGAAATATTAATATCGAATCATATACATAAATATATATGAATGAGACGTACAATTTAATTTATATAATAATTTAATCGCTTAGAAATAAATATTTTAATCAAATAATTGTAAGATTAAAATATTGTATAACTAAAATTTAAATTACATACAACTGACAGTTGAAATGTGGTGAGACAGATGATAATTACACTGACTCCAAATTGCGCAAAAGTTCCAATATTAAAAATATCTTCGAGGTCGGAAACGAAGCTGAAACGAATATTTCGATTAAAATAAATTATTACTACAGTTCGTAATTTGTTGGAATCACGTTAATTTTACATTGTTTGATTTTAACTTCGAAAGATATTCCAACTTCGCATTATGTTATTTTAAGATGTGAATGTACAATTTATCTTTTGTAATGATAATAAATTTTTTAATAATATTTAAAGAAAAAAAAATGTTAAATAGATAAATTTTAATAATTAGTAACTTATTAATTTATAAATTAGAACATAAAAAAAATGACACCGACGCATATGTATTCACATAATAAAATTTCATAACAAAAATATTTCTATTATATGTAAGTAGACCGACAAACAAATTAATAGTATGTTCTTCGAAAATCTTAAAATTCATAATTATATTAGAAATATAAGAAATGGATTCCTTGTATTTCATCTAAAAAGTCTAAGATAGGTTTTTATAAATGTAAAGTATATTTGATAATGATTCGTTATTGTAATAAAATCTTTTTTTATTGGGTTATGCACTAATCTTTGAAAATAACTTTCTTACATTTGCATTTTTGCAAGGAATTACGAAAAATATACAAGAATAAAATAAAAGAATATTTTTTCTAAATAATAAATCTTATGACACTATATATATATATATATATATATATATATGTGTGTGTGTGTGTGTGACATTTAAAAAAAAACATATTTTTATGCTTACTGTACTATAGCCCGGTGATGTGTAATACAGTCTTTTAAATCATTCAGTAGTTGGTCATCGAAGTCTTTCGAATTAGTCATTTTTACAGATTCGAGTTCTAACTGAAAATCACAATTTTTTTCGTCCATATGTTGATCTATTTTCATACTATTTCGTATTCTGTTTCGTATAAATTCTCCGTTTTTTTTTATTGGATTAATTTTTTTTTCACAAGTCACACAGTTATTACTCTTCTTCATAAATGTTTCCAATGATCTTTCTGTTATATTCATTAAACAACTGTTTAATACATCTAATTGTGCACAGGCATGTATCATAAGAGCCGATATAAAGTTATCCATGCTTACATTTGCAGATGCACATAAACTTATAGAGAAAATTTGATAAAAGAAAGCAAATTCGAATGTAGGACTCAATGTTATATCATAAGGAAACCATGTTTTTAATGGTAAAGATCTTGCATTTCCTTCGAAGAAAGGAAATATTATCCATAAAGCAATTGTACTTGCCGCCATGACGAGAAAAAATATTGCGTTTCGGACTGACGTCTTCATTGCTGATTGAATATAATGCATATCATCTGAATGTCGTGCAGAAAAAAGTGGAGTGTTTAATTGATTGACTAGATTTTGTATACGATGTGGAAATCTCAAAAAAGTTGAATGTTTAATCAACTGACCAATATGGGTTAGTAATATAAATGATACGTCTATCATTTTCTGTAAATCGCCGAATGACTGAAAATATTTATAAAATTAAACTGAGATATTAATCATTTTATTTTTCATCATATTTGTTTAAAAAAATAGACAAAATATTATTATATATTTTGATTTAAATAAATGAAAATTTATTAACAGCAAATCCTTAAATAATAAGTACTTATAATTCAAAATAAAAATGTTCACTTTAAAAATTGATAATATAGATCTAATAATTTTAAGTTTTAGAAGGATTACGAAATGTAATAGGTAGGAAGATTAAACTAGATGGAAAGTATTACAAACTTCTTAGTCTTGATTAACTACTTATCAAATGACAAATAGTCTTCTAAGGTACTACTAACTTTTTAAGCCTATCTGCAAACATTACTAGAATAAACAGAAATATATATGGTATTTAGTTTTACAGAGTTCAACTATTTTAAACAAACACTCTCTCTCATATACAAATAAACCATAACACATATTGTGTAATGCATTTTTCCAATATATTTATATTTAAAAGTTACTTTAGAAAAATATACTGTTACCAGTTTTGAAACTTAAAAAGATATCTGTCCATAAATTTTAATAAAATTAATAATTTGAAAGTGCAACTAAACAGAATTTATATTTTTGTAGAAGTAACTTTTAAATTTTTCTACTATAAGAATCGTTTTCACTGAAAAGAATATTTTATTATATCTTACTGGATTTTATAGTAAGAATGTGCAACTGGAACAGAGATACTGAGTTAGAGTAAAAAAGTTTCATGCGTATTTTTATAAAAGCACTGTAACTTTATTCAGTAATATTTACTGCTTTATTAAAAATTTAGAGTGAAGGAAAAGTAGTTACGAGTAGAAAAAGTTATTTAAACGCATACATTATATATATATATATATATATATATATATATATATATATATATCAAGAGAGCTATTCAACGTTCGTCTAAAATAAATTTAAAAAAATTAATGTTTTAAGAAAACTGTTATTTAAATGAACTTACTCACTTTAAGTACATCTAAAAATAAGTTTATTGATACACTGTATCTATACACTTGGTATTTTACTCTATTTACAATACAAAATAATTACTCACATCATAATGAACAGTCGATAATTTAGTTAATATTATTTTTTTTTATTTTAATTTAAAGTATCAAAAAATATGTGATATCACAAAAATATTTTTTTATTTTAAAACACAGGATTTTACAGCTATAATTTATCTTTATATGTAATAAGTTATTTGATAGTAAAGAAACTGAGAGTTTTTTGATTATTAATAGGGAATTTTTCATTACACGGATATTTTCTTATATAAATCTTAAGTATGAAAATCATTTTCATTTCAATAAATATGTTTCCATACACATACACACACACACACACATATATATATATATATATATATAGAGAGAGAGAGAGAGGTTTGAGTATTTCGACGTGATTATGATTATCATTTTAGTAACATTACTTAAAAACTCTGAAGTAAAACTATATTTTCTGGAGAAAAATATTGTGTGTATATTTGAATTATTTTTTTTTAAAAAAAATGTTGTTAAAAAAGAATTTTACATATTTTAATAACGTAGAAGTCATACTTGTTTATATTATATATTTCTACAATTTATACGCACGATTAATTATTAATTTTTTTTTAAATTTACTTAAATAATATAATATATGTTTATTGAATAAATACTTTTAAGTTTATTTAACATTATTTACTGGGCACTCGTTACAACCAGGTGAGGTCACCTGCCCTTATCGGTTTAGTTGTCAATGATGAATCAAGTAATCTTTTGGTTCAATTTCGTTTTTTTCTTGCCACAACTTATACACACACACACATACACATATATAACATCTAGATATATATTTGATTTAAGATTTATTAAATGTATAAACAATATTAATGCAAAATTAAAAAATAAGATTGGTTAATAAAAATATCATCATAAAAAACACAAAAAACTCACCAAAATCATATAAGTTATTTCAGTCGCAACATATAAGTAGAAGAAAAAAATAAGCATTATTTTTGAATAAATTGAATAAAAAAACTTTTTTCCAAAACTCGTATTGTAAATGGGAGGCCACATTCCAGCAATTTTAAAAACATTTATACTAATATTTAACGAACTTTTCACATTAATAGGCTCCATGTATAGTTGAAAACATTAACAGTTAAAAAATAACCTCTTAGAATAATTTTTAAACGTTTTGTATAGTATTTATATGAAGATATTACACTGAAATATTTTTCTAATAAAATGTTTTATATATATATTACATTTTTTTCGTCACAGTTCCTGTGAGTGGTAATTAAAATGAATACCAATGAGAAGGCGTGCTTGCATTTCAAATTAGTATAAAAAAACGAAAATAGATTAGTAAAACTGGTAATTAACGAAAAACATACTAATAAATTAATTATGTTAGTATACAGAAAAGAAAGTAAATGTAGTTCATTTTTTACGCTATAGCCTTTATATTTGTTTATTTCTAAAACCTAATGTAGAATTAAGTATCAAACTATATAATTACTTTTTTATTATAATTAGAATTTTTCTTAAAAAATTCTGTTCATTATCATTAGATTTTTTCTTGAAAAATACTATTCATTACCAACTCGTTTCAAGAAAGCGAAATATGATTAAGATTTCAGTATCTGAAAAATATATTATTAATATTAGTACTGTTTAATTAAGCAAACACATTTAAAAACTATAAATAAAACGTAATTATATTATTTAAAAGGAAAAAATACTTTTTATAATTTTTCATCTAACACACTACAAAAATTATTTTAAATAATTTACATTTATGGTAATTTTCTAATTAGAATTAAATAAAATAAAATATAGCATATAACATATTTGCCAATAGATCATAAATACTCAATTCATAAATAATCATAGACATACCAAATGAAAATTTATCCCTTAATATATCTATTAAAAATATAATCTTTTGTTTAAATAGATGTAATATGGTAGTAATTTTAATTTTTACATTTTACTGATTGGATAAAAATGTGTATTGCGACATTTAAAAAAAATGATTATAAAATTAATTAGATAAAGACAATTAATGTTCATTTAATTAATGAGCATAATTTATTGAAAAGTACTAGATATGAATATTTTTTATTTAAAAATTCATTTGAAGAGAATGAAAAGCTATTGGAAAAAGCATATTAATAAACTGTTGAATAAATTAAAAAAAATTACGCTAAAACACAAACATACACCATATATATATATATATATATATATAGAGAGAGAGAGAGAGAGAGAGAGAGAGAGAGAGAAAGATTCAACTTAGGCTTTTACACAAAAGTGTTAAAAAAACATGTTATACCGAATTTAGTATTTTAATTCAATTCTATTTTAGTATTAAGTTAAATTTAAATACCAAATAAAAAATGACATGTTCTGTACCAAATAAAAAATGATGATAGATATTTATTAACACTTTCGCCTCCTTTTAACATTTTCATGTGGAAAGCTAAATTGAATCTCTCTCTCTCTCTCTCTCTCTCTATATATATATATATATATATATATATATATATATATATATATATATATATATATACGATATTATAAATTATATTAAACTAGCTGTTACAACATTATTTAAATATAAATAAAGATACAGGATAGATAACAAAAATGTTCATTAAAAATGTAGCACGGATGTCTATTTCCATATATCAAAGCATATTATTTATTTCCGATCCTATTAGTTAGATCAATATTTAAATAGAATTTATGTGCATGTTGATATATATATATATATATATATATATATATTTAATATATTTCTTAAATACTACTCGAATTATATTTCTTTGTTTTAATTAAGATTTTAAAACTGTCACTACATAATCTATACTAATTCATCAACCTACAGCAACAGAGTATTAATTAAATTGAACTTAAATTTAGTTAAAGCTTCTCTGCGTTTTGCCAGTTTGTATTCGTCCTTAGATTTGTATAAAAGTAACCTTTTGTCTGATTTCAATAGACTTAATAGCTATACATCGAATATCTTCCTACATATAAGATATCATTAATGTTCTTAAAACATATCAAAATGTATTAAATTAATAATGTTATTGTACAAGTGGTACACAGTATATAATTGGAATATATATATATATATATATATATATATATATCACATAATATCTAAGAAATTATATAAATATCTTGTTAGTTGAAAATAGATTTTCGTTTAGAGTTTAGTAGCCAACACAATACACATTAATTCAGCTTTCCGAATCTACAGAGTACTAATTAGACAAAAGTGAAATTTACTTAAGGATTCTCTGTATATTGTTACAAAGTTTTCTCTCTAATTTAAATAATAAAAGTAACCATTGTTTACTTTTAGTGAAAACATAATAGTGGAAAATTTAATACTCACCGACATGTATGTTTCTATAGAGAGATTGAAGAAGTCTCCAGCTACAATTCTTAATGGTGTTAACGTTAATGACATAAAAAAATAAACATTCTCTTTAAATTCTTTTGAACAATCGTACCGTTCCGTCATATAAATTGATTGTGATATATTGTTGTTCTAAAATTATTAATTAAACAATTAATGTATTTATATATATAAATATATAATTTTTTAATTACTAATTTTAGAGCAACAAAATCCTAATTATTATAAATAGATATGTAAATGTATATATATATATAATATATTTATTTATTTAAAAGAATGACTTTCAAAGTGTATTATAGAATTATTATGGATACATTATGGTACTCAATATACACATACATACGTATATATATATGTATATATATATATATATGTATATATATATATATATATATAATTATTAATATTTAAAAAAAATAAAATTTACACTATTAATAATTTTCTTTTCGTACCAACAAAATAATAATAGTTCATTCATAATACATACTTTGTATAAAACCATTGACATGAACTTCAAGCTTGTGGGTGGTTGCTAAAATAAATACTTAAATGTTAATATGGAAAGGTAATGTAATTAATTATTTTATTGATCTTTTTATTATTAGAATATTTTTTCATTATTTAATATATATATATAACGAGGATATCTATAAAGAATCTCCAATAGATTTAATAGATTTTTTTAAATAAGTTTCTGTCTTGTTTACAAATTAAATGCTGAAATAAAAGCTAATTGAGAATAGGGTAGTTCTCTTCAATAAATCTTTTAAGCGATAGAAACTAATATATAATATATAGAATATTATATATATAATATGTAATATATATATTGTATATATAATATATATATATATATATATAACATAAAATTATTGTTAAAAATTTGTGCATATAATTCTTGTATGATAATGATGCATTCCTTTATAATGTATTACTTACCAAAGAAATTTGAAAAATATTAGTACATATAATAATTATACTAGCTCCAAATTGTGTACATAACAGAAAATGGAAAAGGGGTTGTATTTCTTCAATAGACCTGCATATTTTTAAAAGGCTGTTATTAAATAAATAATATTTAGAATACGCATAACTTAAAAAGAACACAGATATGCTTGTAATGTTTGTTTATTTCTTTATTTCTACTGAAATTAACTTATATTCTCGTTCAAAAGTTGTGAAATCTATGTTTTGTATGAATGGACGTTAATTCTAATCTAGCTCTTAAATGCAATTTAGTGTTTCTACATTGTATGTATTATTGTTTGATATATTTTAATAAAAATTATTATTGAAATTTCAATTTGAAAATATCTAGTAAAGAATAGATTTTATTTGAAAAATAACAGTGATGTTAATAAATTAGTCTCAGAGAGATTTATTGAAATGTTAATACAAAATCATCTCTGATTTCCTAATTTAAACGAGGAACATTTAAATTGTCCCAAGAATAGAGTTTGTGCTTTATATGACATGTGATTATAGATCGTATTTTTAGATGAATCATATTTTAGGTGAAACAATATGTCAAAGATTTGTGTATCAAAAATAACAGAATAAAATAATATTTTTAACAAAAAGACTTCAAAAAATGCAATAAAAACAGAAAAAAATCATAAATTCATTCATTAGCTAAATTTTTATAAACAAAGTACTACAATACAACCAAACATTTTTATTAATTATTTAAAATACATCGCATTTTAAATAAATTTTATTATAATTTGAATACACGTGAAATTTAAAAATATTAAACATTATTTATTTATCTTGCATGTAAGTGTAATCTATATTAGTCAAATATTCAAATAACGTATAAAAAGAATATTTAGTACTGTATTTTAATGAAAAATATAATAATCTTTATTTCATTATTAAACTTAAGAATTTAAATAGTGTTTTGATTTGTTTTATGCAATATTTAATATAATTAAAACATACGATACACATATTATTTAATTGATTAAATGTTTCTTTGTTCCAGGTATGTACGTATTGTTTTCTTAAAAAAATGTAAGTATTTATAAGTAGATATATATATATATATACATATATATATATATATATGTACACTATTATTATCATTACATGTTGAATAATACAAAACGAGCATAAATTTGTAGAATGTCTCTAAATATAGAATTTTATAAATAATTATTATTTGAAAATGTAATAATTATATATATATATATATATATATACATATACATATATATATATATATATATATATATATATAATATTTTAAATGAACATGTTGGTCATTTATACTATACAAAAACCCGTTACTCTATTACATAACTTGTATATTCTAATCCCTCGTCTTAGTTTTTATTATCATACTAGTTACCCTACCAAATATAAAATTGATCATTGTGAAAAATCTACTATTTATGTTTGTTCGTATTTCTATACTGTTGATAAATGAAGACAACATATATATCTATCTTTTTTATTTCATTTTCATCACACATACAAGCCATAGGCAACTTGATCCAATGTACAAATTATACCGCTCACACGATACAGATATTTTGACCCACTATTAGGCATTCATTCGGTCAAGTGCAAGAGATTCGATGTAGGTGAATTTTTGGTGTTCTGAAATTAATATTATTGTTGACAATGGATTTTAACTGACAATTAATGCAGTAAAATTCGTAATGAAACCCGTGAATATTTTATTAATCTGTAAATATTATCAGTTCGTGTTTTTTTTTTGTTTGATTTTAACGCATTTATTGTGAACCACGTAGTGAACATTATTTTCTATAAATCAAGTGCGTTTTAGGATGTTTTAAACCGCATGTATTCGCAATGAAGGTACGTTTTTTTTTAATAATATTTGAAAGTTAATTATGTAATGGCATAAAGATATTTATTTTCACAATGAAAACATTTCTAAATGTGTTTGTATTATTTATAACAAATAATGTAAAAATATTCAATACATTAAAAAAATATATGTTTAAATAATATAAATGAAACACAGTTCGCCAAAAAACTTCTCTGTCTAACTTAAAAAATATATAAAAAGAGTGAAATGGTACAAAGTTACTATATGTAGGTACAGACATAAGTCTTGATAATTATATGTTCAAAGTTATTCATTTTTTATTTTACACTCACAAGTAATTAATAATTATATTTTCTATGGCGTTCGTAGTAGGAAGTTATTTCCATTAAATTTTATTTCAAATTGAAAAAATCTACCACCAAAATTTGTAAGATATTAAAAAAATATGCGAATGAATCTATTAAGATGAACAACTTTTATTTGACATAAAAATTTCGTTATGTTCAGCTATTCTGAAAGACTGAGGAGATTATTGTATTTTTCTTTACATGTCGTGGTAATGAACTAGTTAAAACGATGTGTTCTTTTCTGGTCAAATATAAATTTTCAGCTTTGCATGTGTTTAGTGAATTTTTCAATATGAGAAAAGAATTAATCCAAATAATTATTAATTAGGATTTAAGAACATAAATTATATTCCCGTTTTATTCCTTACTAATAAATTTATAACCCGTTATAGTAATATTGTCTAATATTTTATATTACTTCATCACATTTTTTTTGTTAAAATTTTTTGTAATATTTCATAGCTACATTCAATATAAAATGTGTATCATATAGTGTTCCGTTACTTTACATGAATTTTCTTGCTGCAGACAAATAAAGAAAATATATATCTATTTTTTCTTCATTTAACATGGATAGAAAATTGTTAAGTAACTATCAAAATAATATGTTTTTCTCATCATTTATATTGTAAATATCTTGGGTTTGAAAACCCAATTAGCTTTGTCACAATTCGAAATAAGTGGAATGTTAAGAGATTATAAATACATTTGTCACATGCTATGAATCGAATATCGACAATTTATTTATTAGTTTATTTCAATATTTATGTATAAATAAAAAAACTGTAATTTTCACTTATTTTAGATATAATTTTGTTTGTTATTTGTTTTTCTGTAAACATTTCTTATTTTTTTTTTATTAAATCTTATTTCAACAAACTAGTTAAAAATAATGATGTTCTTTATTTTATCTTCTTTTCGTTTGACAATAGATTTGATTTTTTTTCTTATTATCAAATTTGTAAATTGTAATAATTTAAAATATTTATTTCAAATGATTTTATTGAATCAAAAACAGTACTTAATTTAAACAGATACCTTTTTATATTTCGATGAAGAGTAAAACATTCTTTGAAATCATACATTAATAGTTAATTAAAATCATTTTTGGCATATTCAGGTACACTATCATGATTTTTATATTGAATCTTTCGTGTTTCGTTATTTTTATATATTTTTAATATTTTGACTTCTTCCAAATTACTTCTTTTTTTATTCTCTTCAAGAAATCTGTCAACACTTCTACGTTTAGATCCAGAAAAAAAATATTACAATTTTGAGATTTTTTATTCTTGATAACTTTTTCAATTGCACTTTGTTAGGGATGAATTAAATTTTTATTTAAAACATTAAGTTGTGCACATGCTTGAGTCATGACTCCATATATAAATAGATCGATAGATATATCTATACATGCATTTTTTACATATATTTTTCACTTATTCATGAGTTTAATAGAAATTGTGTATACTTTTTTGATATTTGATAATAATATGTATACATTCATGTATATACGTATATATATATATATATATATATATATATTAAATATTTCTATTGCAATATGATAGATCTAATTGTCTGAAAGATCCTGTGACTATGGTTAAATTTAAATAAGTAAATAATTTTATATACTAATAAGTTACAGTAAAATAAAAGTCATTGAATTTAAATTTAATTATTAATCACAGATACTACAACATAAAAATGTTTTTTTATTAACATAAAATGAACTAGTAATATTTATTATTCATTCAATACATTTTGTATTAAAAAAATAAAATATGAACAGTGAAATTATACAGGTTATAAATCAAACTAAATGTGAACTTCAATACAAAAAATAAACCTCAATTAGAATAAACACGTTTGTAATAAAAAGAAGTATAATTGCGTCCGTAAACTTTTTAACGGAAAAAACACAAAAGAAAACTTTGTAATTATGCCTCCATACGTTACCATCTAGATTTTATTTATTTTTCTTTTTCTGTTAATTATGCACGGTTTCATTTACAAACATCCACTCCAGTTAATTGCTGTGTAGTTGAAAATTTTTATTGCAGGTAAAATGTAACGAATTATTTAAAAAACAACAGTATACGTTTGACTGCATTATATTTTTTATTAGATAAATGAAATGATGAATATAATGATTAATAGCATGTTTAAATTAATATTCAAATGTAAAACTAAGAAATACAAGATACAAAATTTATTTAAAAGTACACATTATATACATATATATATATATATATATATATATATATATATATATATATATATATATATTTATATTTATATAATGTGTGTTTGTTTATGTATTTATTGATTTTGTATTGAAATATGATTTTTATAATATAGTACTCATCAAAATCATTGCAATAATTTCTATAAAAAAAAACAAATATTGGAGTAAACCAAGGCAAATAAAAGAATAAAATATATAAACTTGCTTTTCAGACGAATTATCTGATTAAACAAGGTACTAAAAGCCAGTATCCTTTAATATTAGAATAGGAAATTTTAAAGATTTATTACTCTCAATTGAATTTATCATTGTTTGACAAAAAAAACACGTGGATATAATTTAGTTCAATGACAATAATTCTAAGTCGTACTTTATTCAATTTTAAATTCATATTTTCTATAACTCCTATACAACATGTAAAAATGGTAATTACATGAAGGAAGTAGCAATAATTTATTCCGCGTGTTCAATTATTCTAGTTTTTGTGAGAAAATTCACAACTGGTTTGCAAGTAAATAAAACATTTGCAATGGTAATTGAATATTCATTCAATATGCATCTTATATTTAGTTGAAATGATTGTATTTGAGAGCAGAGTTTTACAAAGAAAAAGTCATGGAATCGACTTCAGATTCATGAAGTATATTACAATACATTTTCTCCTTGAATGTTGTCAGTTCAAAATCATGCATTTAGACTTTTATTTATAAAGAAAGTACTACAAATAAATTACAAATTTAATTGTTCATAATTTTTAATGCTCGAGTCGCTTGTAATAAAAACTAATAAAATATTCTATGCCTTTGTTAATTTTCAAGAAATTCATACGGTGCTTAAATATAGTTTCATTGTATTGCAGAGTGTCCATTAAACCACTATCTTATACAAACATTCACTGTTGTACTTGAGATCATCAACCCAACAATGTTCTTAAGTACCGGACATCGAATCCATTATTCCTGTAGCACTTCTTGTAAATTGGCATCGTGCTGAATACTGAAAAAAAAATGCGTAGTGTGTTTCCCATTCTCATTTCTCGTTATTTCTAATGATTTATTTCTCGAAATTCTACAGAAAATACTTAGATTATATATGAAAATACTTAGATATAACTACCTTCTTAGTATTTTATTTCTTTTTTTATAATTTTTAAATAATTGTTACTAATTTCACATATATGTTTATATATATATATATATGTTTATATATATATATATATATATATATATATATATATGTTTATAAATATATATATATATATATATATATATGTATATATATATATTTATATATATATATATATATATGTATGTATATATATATATATATGTATATGTGTGTGTGGACGAGTGTGTGTGTATAATTTATCTTTGTTATAACCAGCACGTATATAACAAGTCATTGCCATAACGAGCAAATATTCATATGCATTTTGTTCCCTATACCTCCATACAAGTACTTTCATTATCAGGTCGTTCAACGGATATATTAATCAAATTAGGTCTTCGGTAAGAACTTTATTCTTTGATAAGTAGATGTAAACGCAATTTTACATATCAAATAAAAGATGACTTTTCTGAGAATTGACAAATATGAAATATACTGAATATAAAGGTTACATTTTATCCATACATACATACATACAAATTTGCATAATAATATCTTGTAACAATTTGTCAGTCTTTGTAATCTACTATGACGTATGAAATTTCTTATAATTGCTTTCTGAAAACAATTACTTTATCTAGTATTAGTATGAGATTTATTATTTAGCTGAAAATAAATTTTATGATACTTCGAAAATAGTTTTGTTCTTTAAATTAAAAAAAAGTATTTGGCCGTGATTACATTCAGTACCTTAAATGCAATTCAAATTAGAGAACGTGAATAGATTTTTTTATTATTTTTCATTAATAATTTATTATATAAATGTACGGTTTACAGTTATATTCAAAGGAGGTGTAAAAGTGTTTATTTTGTTAAAAAAATTGCATTAACAATAGAAAATGTGTTACTTATACCACTTGGTATAGTATATTATGTAAAATATAATTTAATGAAGATTGTTTATTTTCATTTTTAATTAAACAACGTATTATATATATATATATATATATAATTTATGTATTTGCAAAAAATACACTTGTTTATATTTATTCAACTTCTACAAAAACACATGCAAACATAAAAACTTTTCGGAAACGAAAATACAGACAGCCTGAATTAATTTCAACTCATCGTCAAATAACTTTTTATTGTAAGATCAAAAAGTTTTTCAACCATTGAATTGACCGGTCTTGTGGAGTACGGCATGAAAAAAGAATTCTTTGTTTAAACTTCTTTGAACATTTATATTATTTCGATTTGTGTTATGGAAATCTGTTAAATGTTCTTTTTAAAATACATACAATGATGAAAATCTTTTTTGTTTAATTATACAAAAACAATTTTCATCGTTTTTCAAATTCATGTAATATAAAAAGAACTGTTTTCAGATATTTAACTTTTTTTCTTGGGAATTAACTTGTTTAGACCATTTTAGATACAAATTTATGATTTATTTCTTGTTCATCAATTTTATTCAATATAAATTGATAAAATTTCTTCTGATAATTATTTAAATGATATATATATATATATATATATATATATATATATATATATATAATCAGTAACTACATGTTTTTAAAATATAACATCTTGTTAATATAAATAATCTGTCACTTCTTGATTTATTAAAACAATTAATTTTATATTTAAATAATAATTTGAAAAAATCAAAAATCTGAAATTATTAGTACTTAATAACTGGTTAAGATAAATTTTGATCAAAATAATATTAATAATTGAGTGTTATTTATTTTTTGATTAAAATTTCATTAGTTTTAATATACTCTTCTTGCCTCTGCATATTTCTCAATTCGTTAAAATTTTATTCTTATAATCACTTTCATTAAATTTATTATTAATATTTCTATTCGGAATAAATATTCGATTATACTTCAAATTAAACTACCATACGAAATTTATCTTGTAATTTATATAGTCTTTTATTTAGCAATGTAATGTCTATAAAATCTAATATAAAAATAAATGGTTTAATTTGAAGAGAACAGACAAATAACTCAAGTTAGAATCTATAAAAGGAATGAATACTTACATGAATTCAATATACGAATTTCATTTAATCGTATAATTTTATTTGACAGAATTTGTCCATTTACAAAATCGATACGGAGAAATATTGAACGAAATTAAAATGGAATTCTTTTGCAATAAAGAAAAAAAACATAAATTTTCAGTTCGTTGCAGACTGGAAACATTTTTGTGTATATTCATGAAAGTTACGGCCGAATGTCGAGTTCCTTTAAGTTCATCTTACAAAGATTTCTATTAAAGTGACTAACGGAAAAGTTTTTGCACTCACAACAGGATATTTTACTGCTAAGAGTAGCAATTACAATAACTTCTGTTTAAACTAATTTAACTTATATTCGTTGTGCTTTAATTCGCAAAGAAAATCAAACTTGTTACGTAGACCTCACGTAATACACTAGAAACTTTTAGTCTGTAAATTCTTTATATTTTCGTTAATTAGTTAACATAATTTATTACTAAAGGCAGATGGCTGGATCGTTAAAGAATTGATCAAGGTATTCGAGAAGGAATATTGTGAAAATGTCTTATAAAAATTTAATATCGTCTATACATTCTTTTTTTTGAAAAATATTCATTGTTAAAAAATGTACATGAATGGTTTTTTATGAATTTGATTTGAAAATAATTCTTTACATATGTTTAATATCTAATTTATATTATTTAAATTACACTTTGAAATCTTACAAATATAAAAACATATCTATTTTAAAGTAATTAATTATGGTATTACAAAATATTTCCTATTTTTATAATAGAACGTATGATAGTATAAAGTGGGAAATGAAAAAAGATAGATCATGATTTATTATATTATTGAATATATATATATATATATATATATATATAAATATATATCTGAAATTGTTTATAGTAATAAATGTTTAATCCAATCATGAACGAACATTTCAAAATATTGTATCACAAATATTTTGTATCCTTCTTGATAATATAAATACATTAAAATAAAATGAGGTAATTGTAAGAAAAATAATATTCATTAATCCTTATGGTTTTATAGAAAAAAAATAATTTTTCATTTATATATAATATTATTTTTTATATTTTACTAGAATTTAATAAAATACACTCCGTGTTACTTGCATCAGATTTATTATATATATATATACTTTTTTATAAATATATATAATTATTTTATATATTTAAATGATCCATTGTTAAATTAATCAGATCTCCAAATACTTTCACTACCAAGTATTGTCCATTACTTTGAATCATACTTTGTCTCATTTTTTATATATTTTTAGTACAGTTTATGATATTCGAGCCCACCTAATAAATATTTACAAATAGGTTTCGTATCCATTCTGTATATTTTGAATTATATATATATATATATATATATATATATATATATATATATATATATATATATCAATATTAAATATTATTCATTAGTTATTTTCTTATTTTATATGTATATTATATATAAAAGAAAATGATTTTACATATTTATTATAACAAACAAAAAATCATTAATGAACTATATAAAAAAGATAATTTTATTTAAAAAAAAATATTATACTTTGTAATGTTAAATCAACATTTGACATTCGAGATACACAGTCATAAATATTCATATACCTTGGAGAGAATTCAGTCAAAAATATGTATAAAAATGTCGAGGTAGTGAAGTTTGAAAGAATTTTTTCATAGAAAAAGATTTGACGTATTATATACGACATTATTAAAATTTTTTTGTTACACTTTTTGCTCAAGTTTAAATAACTGAAATTTAAAATAAAGTCTTATTTTTTTTAATTAGACCGTTAACATTTCATTATTATTTAACGTAATTTTTTTATATATTGTAATAAAAGCCAAATGTTCTTATTTGTAAATCAAAAAAAATAATTTTAAAATTGTTGATTTCTGTTTAACTATTTTAATATATTTTCATACCAACGCATATTTATATTCTATATATAAATCTTTGTGTATTATTAGTAGTTGAAACAGGTTTATTTCTATAATTTTTTATATGTTGCTTATCTCTCTCTCTCTCTCTCTCTCTCTCTATATATATATATATATATATATATATATATATATATATAAAATCAAAGTTATCTATAAAAATCTTTATAACACAACTACATTGTAAAAAATAATCTATCTACAACAATGCTTAATTTGACATACTTACATACGAGTACATACATAAAAGAACACGTTGCGATATATCTGCCATAATAATTATATAAACAATCTAACTATATATAAACCAACTACGTTGCGATATATCTGTGATAATATTTATAGACATAATGAATTTTAAAAATATGTTTATTATTTCATTCGATTACATGTATAGATTTGTAATTGACAAGTGGGCGAGCGCAGTGAATCTGGGGACGAAGCTCCCTATTTTTTATATGTAATTTAATTATTCATCATCAAATTGTCGCACAAGTGCACCTAGCGAAGCAGCTGTTTTCAAAATCTGTAAAAAATATTTAATATAAACAATTATTTATATTATCATTCATTTATTGTACTATATGCAATTTAAATAAGATTTGTTTTTATATTATATTTTATGTTATCAAAACAAAAATCTAGTACAAATAAAATTTGTACTTGAAAGTATATAAAAATAATACATAAGAGTAATAATTTTTATAAAAATTCGTACATTTATAGATTAAACTTTAACAAAAATTTTAATTTAGCACCTTTCATGTATTTCATATTACATTACTAAATAGTACAAGTTTTATCTTTATAAAAAAGAACTTAGAATGCTTAGATCAAAAAATTTTCGCGTACTGCAATTATGAATTTTTTATACAAAAATTTTACCGTTAAAATTTGTACATAGTTTTACAGTTTCTTCTAATACATTATTGATTTGCTTGTCTTTAGTAAAATTATTAATGTATACCTTTAGTAAAATTATTAAGTATTTATCAGTCTAAAATGCATTATATGTGTGTGTATATATATATATATATATATATATATATGTAATATATATATAATATATGTATATATATATATAATATATATATATATATATATATATATATAATATATGTATATATATATATATAATATATATATATATATATATTTTGAAATATATTATCAGGCACCTTAATTTAATTTTTTACCCCCTTACTAGTACTAAATATTTTTAATATTAATAAAATTAAAGACAAAATCTATCTCAAATAACGAAGTACATAAAAAAATCTAAAACTTACTGATACGTAAGTTTCCATTGAAAGGGTAAAACATTTCCCAACTGTTATAAATATTGGCTTTTGTGCGCACGTCATAAATATTTTCATTCTTTCTTTAAATTCTTTAGAACATTCGTACCATTGGGATGTATAAACAGCTTCTGATAAATTCATACTCTGAATGAGAATAATTTATTTAGATTATGTTTATTTTTATATTTTTATCAATTCATATACTTACCCGAAAGATAATTTCATTACCAAACCAACAATATACGAATAATTCTGCCATAAAAGCAAGTTGAAAAACTGCTAT
Source organism: Acanthacorydalis orientalis (assembly GCA_034766995.1). NCBI lineage: Eukaryota > Metazoa > Arthropoda > Insecta > Megaloptera > Corydalidae > Acanthacorydalis > Acanthacorydalis orientalis. The sequence goes on from CM068319.1 coordinate 19,370,437, forward strand.
TAAAACTAATTCTGTTATGCTTACGTCCTGTAAAAATATCTATCTATCTATATGTGCATGTACATATATATATATATAATCAGAATCGTTTTTAAACCACAATTAATGAAACGAAACGATAGATAAATTGTTGTCAAAATCAATTCGTTTGTGTTTATTTCCACATTGTTTACTATATAAATATTTTTTTAAAGAAGAATAACCTGTCACGATTAATTCTATACAAGTCAAGTTTAAACCGTAGTCTTGTATGATTTAAGGACATGTCTGTAAAAACTTTTACCCGACTTCGTTAATTTTTTTCACTTATTTTAATGCTTGTATAGATTTTAGAATATCAAGTAAATGTAAAAATGACGATAAAAAAGAAGGTGATAAAAAATGATGATAAAATGAATGTTTCTTTTTTGAAATAATTTCTTACCGAATGAATTTTATAAATCAAATAACACATGACAACTAGACTTGTACTAAATTGTATCATCATTACATCTTGAAATATACTTTTAACTTCTTCAATAAATCTAAAAAAGGAATAAAATTATATTTTATATTGTAAATATGAAATATATAAAAGAATCATGTTATTTTGACCTCTCGATAGTTCGAGGTATTCAGTACTTTGACACAGCTTTAACTATTTAAGCGTAAGTAGCTTCAAAGGTAATTGCCAAAACTAATTATTATATATATATATATATATATATATATATATATATATATTTTGAAATTAGTTTCACATATGTTTAACGTCCATTCATGTTATTTCATAATTGTAAGAGAAATAATACATACATACATACATATATATATATATATATATATATATATATATATATATATTAATATATGTATTTTTTTATACTTAAATGATCCATTATTAAATGAATTCCCTGACCAAATACTTTTACTACCAATTACTGTCCATTACTTGGAATGATATTTTTCATTTTGTTTGAATATACAATCACTGGTTGAATGACTGGTTTGAAGAGTAATTTGTTTCATGTACTGTATGTGAGAGGGAGACAGCTGTATAATTCTTCATATAGCTCTATTCTTTCAGTAACGTATGTGAAATTACAAATTATTTATTAATTTTTCGTTTGAGAATTGTTTCAAAACAAGTGTTTGGTATGAAAGTGAATTCGAGGTGCGATTAATTTTTTTTTTGAAAAAAAAATAGTAAAGAAATCCAAGAGAGGATATTTTCTACATTGAGGGAATCTTGTCCTTCCTAAGAAACCGTTCGACTTTGGATGAATCAATTTAACAGTGGCGGAACGAGCATGAAAGTTTCACCATTTACAGAAAGACCGAGAACAGCTGTTCTGCCAGAAATCATCGATAAAGTCCATGATATGGTTTTGTGCGACCGACAATTGAAACTAAACGAGATAAAAGAGGTTAATAGGCATCTCAATTGAGTGAACGCATTTCATTTTGCATAATGAATTGCGTATGAAAAATCTTTTGTCAAGATGGGTGCTGGGTTTGCTCACTGCAGAGTAAAAATGCGTTCATTCGTGAACATCAACCGACTTCTTGGAACTGTTTAAGAATAATCCAAGGGATTTTATGTGGTGTTTTATAACCATGGATAAAATGTGAATTTACTATAACATAACAGAATAGTAAACGCAATCAAATCAGTGGACTGAATGCGGTGAAACAACTCTGAGGAAGTCAAAGATGGTCCACTCAGCTGGAAAAGTGATGGCGTCTGTTTTCTGGGGTGCGAAACGCATTCTCTGGATTAACTATCTTCAGAAGGGAAAAATAGTTACTGGTCAATATTATGCAGCACTTTTGAAGAAGTTGAAGTTAACGATTGCGAAAAAAACGTTCCGGAATAACTAAGAACACAGTGTTGCTTCGCCATTACAATGCACCGGCTGATTCAAGTATTGTCACTCAGCAAATTTTCTATAAATTAAAATTTGAAATCCTTCCGGATCCACCGTATTCGTGTGATTGAACTCTCTCGGATTTTTGTCTATTCCCTAAACTCAAAATTTACCTGGTTGGAAAGCGATTTCGATCGAATGAAGAGGTGATAACGGCCGTAAAAGGATATTTTATGGACCGTGATGAAACTCACTTCTAGGAAGGAATCGTGAGGCTGGAAAAACATTGGGACAAGTGTAGATAATTATGTAGAAAAATAGAATATACTTTGAAACTGAAACTGTTGTCTCTAATATCGAACCAAGTCATTTTTCAAACCACCTCGTATGTTATTTCATCCGAACATTTTTTACTAAAAGCGTATATTTAATAGTTCTAATAATAGAAGCCTACCTCGAACGTTTTAATAATATAAGTATGTGTAAATAAAATATTTTGAAGTTTGGTAAATTCTATAGGTAGTTTAAATTCATAGTTAAATTATATTATAAAATCTTACTTTAATACTGTTTTATGATGTATGATGTTTCTATTAAACGTTTTCAAGAGCAGTTCTTCATATTTGGTTTCATTGAAGGTTCCATACTGAAGTGAGTCACTTTTCACTGTTTCTAATTGGTTATCGTCCTGGCTTAGAATCCTGTTCTCATTTGAATACTTATAAATTTCTTCTGAACCGTGTTTTCCTTCGTATATTTCTTTTGTATATTTTTGAATGTTACTTAAATAATCCTTAATAATATCTAGTTGCGCACATGCATGCACAATAAAACTAGGAAAAAATAAATCGAAACTTAAAGTGATATGAGTAAATAGATATAACGATAAACCTTGATACAAAAACGTGAATTCATACGCTGGACTTTTTGTAGTATCATAAGGAAGCCGAGAAACTGATGGTAAATTTTTTCCATGAGGATCTACTAGTAAAGGATTTAGTAACCACAACAATGTTGAAATTTCTATAGACAAAAAAAATAAGATTTGATTTCTATTTAACATTCGAGTTGTTTCTGATAAAATATTTTTGTGGGGTTGTAGTCTTGGTTTGAACATATCACTTTCTAAATAATTGACAGAATTTTGTATGAGATCAAAACGGCGCTGGAATATTATGATTTTTATTAAAATATTTGTGTGAGCAACAATTAAAAATATCTCCTTAGATAGCAGGTCTACATCGTCCATGCCCTAAAATATGCTTTCTTTTAAATATATTCATAAATATGATATAATTATACACATATATATATATATATATATATATATATATATATATATATAATAGGTGTACTACTTTATATGTCGTAAATCCATTTCGACAATGGATTTACGACATATAATGACATCGACTCAAAGTCGCCATATTTTTTGATAAGGGATTCGTTAGTTATCCGACAGAAGGAGTAAGGTTGTTAAAATAATGAGGGATATTTTGAGGATTCAACAAAACATTCATTTTCTATTAAAAAGGCACAAAATTCATTTGTATGCCTAATATATAAAGAGAAAGAGATAGAAATGATACATACGTTTAAATATTACGCTCTTGAAATAGAAACATAAATATTTCAATGTAGTAGAATATTTTTCTACATATTAGAGATAAAATTTGTCCTAACAAAAATATAACTCAAAAATTAAAACGAATCCTCGAAATGAATATAAAAGCTATAAATTAAGAACAAAATTTAACTTATATATATATATATATATATATATATATATATATGTGTGTATATTAATGAATTCCATGTTTTATTAAGATTGACATCTATAACAATAACAATATATCTTACCTGTATTATATTTATACAGCCAAAAATTAAATTGAACAAAAACACTAGTACAGTAACAGTAAAAAAATGTAATTTGTGTAACACTGCTTCTACTAGAGATTTTGGATTTTTATTAGGCATTGTACCGCAAACAAAAAGTACTTTAAACAATGAATCAAATGATTTTCTTGTATTCATTGTATAACTGATATAAATCTAAAATATAAAAAGAAATAAAACGCTAATCATATGTCTTATAGACTGTAAATCTTCGTAATATTGAATGTATGATTCAAAAACAACTGTTCTATAGTAAAATATAATTCTTTAAATGGAAAAACAAATCTGTTTTTGTCACAAAGGAAATAAATTATAACTTTTCAAAAATATATTAGAGCTGTGTGACGGACAATTTAGCCCTCAAAATATTGAATGTATATATATATATATATATATATATATATATTAAAATTATATGTAAGTTTAAAAAACATAAAAGATTCGAATGTATCAAAAGCCAATGATATACTACTTATTCGAATTAATTGCAAGTCAAATATAAATTTCATTGTAATATGTGTATATATATATATATATATATATATATAAATTATTTGAGAAACAAATATTTTAACAAAATGTGTAAATACATATGTGTATATATATTTATTTATGTATATATATATATATATATATATATATTCATGTGTTTTTAATGTGAAAAATTTTAAATAATAAAAACTTACAAGTAAAAGAACGAATTGATGAGTATAGTTCGTATACTTCATTACATAAATAAGACACAAAAGAAATATTTAAATTTAAATCTATTTTATATTATTTTTTAAAAATGAAATATTTATAAATGTGAGAAATTTCAAGTGTTTTCAAATGTATATAATTTTATATAAAATATACAGATATGAATGTAAATTATCTACTATTTCTTTAAGCGATGTATTAAAACATTATTTCTTGTATTTTATAAATATTTTAAATTTACCATGATAAAAGATATATTAAAAATTGAATAAAATATTATTTTATTAAGAATCACTATTTGAATACTTGGATACATACAGTTTTAAATATTTATTTATATATATATATATATATATGTATACATACACATATATATACATACACATATATATGCATGAGTACACATGTGTGCGTTTGTGTATATATATAATTCGTGTATGGAATTTTTTTAATAAAATTCCAGTCTACATTTAGTTTTACAATAAACGAATAAAAATGTGCAAAAATATCCCTTTGTCGATCTTTATTGGCTGTTGAGTTGTTGTAATACAGCGAAATATGATGCAGCAGATTTTAATATCTGTGAACATAAAAAAAATGTATAAACTCATTTTTCACATTCCGCTATTAGAACATTAAATTACATACACAAACATATATATATATATATATATATATATCAGTATATATATATATATATATATATATATATCAGTATATATATATATATATATATATATATATATATCAGTATATATATATATATATATATATATATATATATATACTGATAAAGATATATTAGGTGATTCAATTAAGACTTCCACATGAACGTATTAAAAAAGTTGCAAAAATTAAGAAAAAACATGATTATTTTTTTATTTTGGAGATTTTTTAGTATTGTCATATGGAAGCCTAAATTGAATCACCTATATAGCAGTATATATATATATATATATATATATATATATATATATATATATATTTATATAAGTATATAGTTATACAGATACATGTGTAATAATATTTATGAACCGATATTTAAAGATTTATTTTCTGTGTATATCTAGCTACATTCTACGAAATAACAAAATGTTATTGATTCTTTTATTCACTCTTGGTTATCTGAGTTAATTGGTTTATTCTTATAAAGTTAGTATATTATGTAAGTTAATATATCGACTAACCCTTTAAAATGTTCAAACGATATTTATAAATATTCTAAGAAAAAACTTAATAATTAGAAGAACTTAATTCTAAATATACCTAATAAATAATTGGAATATAAAATGAAGTTCTAAGTAGACATTTAGGCAAAAAATCTTGAAAACCCCCCTCGCCCCCGTTAAGTCACTTGAGAATTAAGAATTATAAAAAAGTTTATAGAGGACAGCAATTTATTAAATATGAGAGGCTAAATCGTACATATCAAAAAAAATATCTTCGTCATACATTGAATCTTCGCTCACTGAATATTATATATATTTATATATATATATATATATATATATTATATATATAATAATCAGTGTATTATGTATATATAATATATATATATATATATATATATATATATATATATATATATTATATATATAATAATCAGTGTATTATGTATATATATAATATATATATATATATATATATATATATATATATATATAATATGTATGTTTAATGTGTGATTTTATATTATTTTGTTCAAAAACGCAATAAATAGCATTACTGATGTAAAAGTCTCCATTGAAAGAGCAAACAATTTTCCAGCTGTAATTTTAATAGGCATCGTTGAACACAGCATGAAGAATCGCATTTTTTGTTTAAATTCTTTCGAGCAATGATACCATTCCGATTTGTAAATCGCTTCTGCCAAATTTTCACTCTGAAATGCAAAACGATGTTTTACAGCTTTGAGTATAATTTGTTAGTTCAGACATATATCTTCATAAATATGCGTACATATATGTGTGTATGTATGTATTTATATATATATATATATATATATGTATATATATATATAGAGAGAGAGAGAGAGAGGTGTTTGTACATGCATTTAAATATCATTGTATGTATGTTTTCGATTTTATATAAACATATGTATAATTTTTCCAATAAGGACGTATTTTTCTAATTTGCAAAAAACACTGAATTCGCACTGAAATTTCAAATTTTTTTATTATAAATAATAGTTAGGTGTATGCTATTTATGAATGAAAAATAATAACGTGTAAGTAACAGCTGCGTGCATTCTTTTGTTAAAATTTTCAATAGCATCCTTGCGCAACTGGGGCCCTATATCACTAATTATTCTTCCGATGTCATCTTTAAGAACGGAAATTTTTTAGAATTATTTGCGTACACCTCTCATTTAACGCAACCCCAAACAAAGTAGTCCAACGGTGTTAAATCGCAGGATCTCGGTGGTTAATCAGTGTCTCATAAAAACCGTTTTGTTGTTCCAGTATCCAATTAACAAATCTCTGACACAGTGAATGGTCTGCTGGCTTCAATTATTGTGTTAAGTGAACCTTATAAGCTTTCAGCTTTAAATCCTTATGCAAAATACGCCATGTAGTTGTCTGTGAAAGGCCCAATTGTTGTGAACGTCGTAGAATTGACATTTCTAGCTCTTCCGATACACTTTAAAGAACCAAGTCAATGTTTTATTCAGAACGAGTAAACGAATACGTGTTGGTGTTTCTTTATCTTGAACCGATCCAGTCTCTTCAAAATTTACTCACTAATCGAAGAATTGTTGATTTAGATGTGCGAGTGTGTCGAGAATGAACGTTGTGTAATTTACAAAATGTATTTTTTATAGAACAATCATTTTCATAATACAATTCTATTATTTCAGTACATTGTTCTGTTTTATACAAATCCATAACTAAAAATAGCAATGTCAAAATTTAACAAATGTTAAAAAATACAACTGTCAGTTTGACATCTGTGAAATATAACTTCTTAAAAAATTGCGTCCCTATTGGAAAACCCTTTATATATGATATATAGTTATCCATCAAATATTAATTTTTCTATTAATATTGACATGCTTTTGTCTCTAATATTGAGGCATACTTTTGATAAATTCGGTATTTTAAAATAATATGTAAAATAAATTAAATATGATAAGCTATTAGAAAATATCAGAAATGTTGAAATATATGATAATAATTTATGAGAATATTAACTTTAACTGAATAAGCATTATAGTATTATTGACAACAATATATAGTATTAATTGACAACAAAATATAAAATTTGTTATATTTAACTGATGAGAAGCATACTTATAACTATTATATAAAAGTAACTAATTTCATATTCCAAATATTATCTTAAAATTGTGTATTACAGTTAACAAATGTTAACTGTATTTTATATAATACTATTAGCCTTTTAATGAACTGAGAATAACTGAAACATGAATAACATTATCTGTCGGTAACTACTCTAATTGTAAGTAAATAATTATTCTATTTCAGTAGTATTGTGTACATTAAAATACTTACTCGGAAAATGATTTCATTACCGTACCAGCAATACAAAAAAAGTTGAAACGTTGCACTCATTTGATATAAAAGCATTGAAGCAAAGTAAATACTAAAAACTGGAACCTACAAATAGTATTTTAATTGATATGTAATAATAATTGCTAAGAAATGTCATATATTAAATTGATTAATGAACAATATCATTTTAAATGTTAAATATTTCTTCTTTAAATGCAACACTCTTTTATAATCATATAAGTATTACATATTTAAAAACTACTTTTTCATTTAATAATTAATATGTATATTTAATAATGCATACTATGTATTAATATGTTATTTGAAATAATTAGTTAATTAATTATAATCGATTGAAAATAAGATCATTAATAATATAACTATTTTAAAACATAATACCGTTTCATAAATCTATATTATTTCGAATTCAGTACGTTTAACAGATATAGTTAAACTTTTTTTTCCGGTTATAACATATGCTCGTGACATTGAATAAAATTTGATAATTATATATATATATATATACACATGTATATGACATTTATATAGATTAATCCATTCATATTTATTTACAAAATTCTATTAGTACATTTATAATTGTAACTATCTATTGAATACTGATTAAATTTAAATCTGTTTATTATATTTAAATTAAATACGTTTTCAAATTGGCAAAGTATCTATCACCAAATTATATTATTAAAAAAATATTATTTAGACAAGAACATACATGAATGCTTTTAGATAAACGTAGGTAAAATTAGTTTTTTTTTAGGTTTTTTGTAAATACATTTTGTTACAAAATATTTAATAATATATTACTTTTTTAATTTACCCTCATCGAGTCTAAACTTCAAAAATAAGTTAGTGACAACGGGATGTAAAAAAAATAATGATTTAAGAGATTAAAAATATAAGCGACAAAAAACAAGAAACATGGAGGATTTATTTAAAGTTATAATTGTGTTATTCTACCTTTGATTCTGCTAGTATGGTCTTAGTGGTGTTTGCCCTAGTTTATCACTCAAATATTTATCTATTACTTATTTTACTTCGTGAAATATACTGAGGTAGTTCTTAGGTAGTTTATCTACTAGCTCTAGGAGGATTCTTGAAGAAACTAATCATAGCAGATAAGTATTCGAATAATGCTCAAGAACAAAGACCACCAGAATAATTTTGAAAAGTTATTAGAAATTTCTGACATAACGAGACACTGGGTCCTTATAATTTAATAACTTTATAAAATATATTCTCTCAAGTGTATCGTTAAAGTAGTAAGATCATTATTATATATACATAGATATGACTCACCAAACTTAATTGAAATATCGTAAAGCATAATACAACAACACTTGCCCCAAACTGAGCGAATACTCCTTCATTAAAGAGATATTCAATTTCATCAACGAATCTAAAAGACAAAATTAATATTTTAAATAATATACAAATTATTATAATAACAATACTTAATTGAAAACGTTAATTTTAATATATAAATTAAGTTCTTTTTTAATAAATTAAATATGATTTCGCAATGGATACTTTTAGTTTGAATAGCTAAAGCGAAATGTATTATTTTTAGAATATTTCTCGATATAATTAATTTTTGTTTCATAAACTGTATCATTTTTAATTCTATTTCAATCTTAGTTAATGATAGAATGTAAAAAAAATTAGAAAAAAATAGTAACGGAGGTATTTTGTTAATAAACTAAAAATAAATTAATTTGAACCAAAAGTGATTATTGAGCAACCCTCTTGAACATATAATTTTTTTTGACAAAAAATGAATAATTAATTTATAATATTTAAAACACATTTGCTTTATTTGAGTTAGAAATATTAAATACCAACTATGAATATAAAAATAATTATATATGCTGTTGACTTTATTGATTTTTAAAATAAACTATAGGATTCCGAATATTAGAATGTTTGTCTCTTGTAATCTAGAATTATTTATAAAAAATGAATATACCTTAAAATTTTTCTATGATGTAAAATGCTTTTTTCAAAACTCATCATCAATCTTGTTTCATAATCACTCACACCATTTCCATTATTACTACTATATTTACACACATTTATTGATTCGTCGACTCTGCCAGATATATCTGTTCCTTTCCTCAACATATTTTCATTTCGATTCGAATCTAGCTTTATTTCTCCATTTATTTGAAACTGATTTAATTTTCCTTTCATCTCGATTCGTGTATATTTCTGTATGTTTGTCAGACAGTCTTTCAATATATCGAGTTGAACACATGCATGCATGATGAGACTTGGTACAATTACATCCATACAGCAATTTATATGTATATTGATAAATAATGTGATCATTTGATACGCAAAAGCAATCTCATAATAAGGACTAAGTGATATATCGAACGGGAACCAGCCAGCAAGTGGTAATTTCTTTATTTCTGATTTATCGATTAATGGGAATACTATCCACAGTACAAGCGTTATATTGCAAAGTAACATGAATACTATTAAGTTACGTTGTATATCGAACATTGTTTTTTTCATAATATTTATATGTATTTGACTCCTTGGTGAAAAAATCTCACTATTCAGTTCATCAATAATGTTACGAATACGTTGTGCTCTGTATCTAAAGAAAAATATTTTCAGACCTTCCACTAGGTATGTAAAAAACAGGAACGATCCTTCAGCCATCTTCTCTATATTTCCCCATACCTAAAAAAATAATGAAATTATACATGCAAAAATATGTCTTCCAAAGTAAATTTTTATTTGAAACGCTCAAAATTAATATTATTTAGTAAAACATTATAAATGAAAATGATATATTCCTCTAAAGTATCAACAACTCAAACAGAGAACAATTAGAAAGCATCGAAAAATGTTAGTATGTCAAATTTAAAATTTATTGAATTCTAATGCTTTTTTTTCTTTAGAATTAGTCTTAGACAAATAATTAATAAGTTAAGGATTGGGAAGATTCAAATTTTCAATCTAATTACGAAAAATTCATCGTATTTTATTAATATGACGATTAGGAATATTTTATGACATAATTTCGATATTTTAGTATAATTTTCAGTTTATCTATGTATTGATTTTTAAAAAATATGTGTATTTCATAATTTGAATTCTGATTTTTTTTAAATTTGAAGTTTAATGATTCTATATTTTATTGTAAAAAAAGATAATTAAGAAATATTAATGTTCGATTTCAAAAACTAATTTGCAATAACTTGGTAGAAAAAGAAAATTGTGTATTTTTTTATTAGATTGAAATACTTAGAATTCAAATACTTAGAATTCATTCCATATTCTTCTATTTGAAGCTTTTATGTTCACGGTATAACAACATATAATAGAAAATGAAAAAAATAAAATCATGTTTAATATTAATATGTTTGTATTAATTTGAATCTGAAGTAATGAATAGATCTGTTAAAATTCTAAATTTTTTTTTAAAAAAAGCAATTGTAAGTACAAAATAATACTTATATTATAATAGAAATCTTAAAAATTACGATATGAAGAAAATAAAGAAGGTATTTAATAGAATTAACTTTTCAATGATGTTTTTAAAAAATATAATAGTATTTAAAAAAATATTAAATTGTTTCAATGTATAGAAAAAATTAGATTATTATTTTTAAGATATTACGAGAAACAAGATTATAGATAACAGAAAAAAATATGAAATATAAAAACAAAACTGGAAAGAATTCTTAAACTCTGATTTAAATACGAAAAACATAAAATATTTTCTGTGTCGTCGAATTTATTTTTAAACATTCTTTAATTTGTTTTCAGTACATCTAGAATTTTTTTATAAATTATTAATATAGAAGTTTGTATCTAAATTATATTAAAAAGTTTTCAACAACTTTTTAAATAAAATATTATTTTTAAAAGAACGTTTTATATTTAGCAATTATTAAAATTTCGTTGAGGAAACTAATTTTCTTTACTCATTTATATCATTTTATACATTTCTATACATTTACCTGAGCAATATTGAGAAATTGCGACAACAAATTTCCGTATATAACAGCAGTAAGAAAACATATTGAATAAATTTGATAAATGATCATTCGTAAAGAAAACTTCATATCACCGGGAGGTATAACGCCATAGTAACGGAGTACAAAACAAATCATATTCAATGAACTTTTCGGATTAATGAATGGGACTTTTTCCATTACTTTGACGTATTTTTCCTTAAATAGTTTTCTTTATGACCTTATTCTTCCCTAAAATAAGTTTTAAATTTATTAACACACTTTAAATATTTTTTAGATGAGAATTCAAATGAACCGTAGTTATGTTAGAAAAATGAATAAGATTTTTTTAAAATTACAGTTTTAAAATTTATATAAATTTTTATTATGTCTTTATTTTTGATTTTTAAAAGTCGTTTTGATTATATTTATTTTTAAGCTAACAATATTTATTAAACATTACTATATAGAAAAATTAATAAAATTCAGTTGATTTTATCTGGCTTCAACTTAACTAAAATAATATTTTTTTAATGGAATTTACTTCTTGAACAATTTGAATTAAAATAAATATATGAGACGTATAAGTCACTTTTTTCTATTTTAGAATATTGAAATTTCTTTAAGTATTGTATTATTACAACAGTCCAGATTTAAATACTCTATAATTGAGATTTTATTCAATTTAAATGGTGATTTTTGTATCTATTATGCACTAATTCATATTCTTAAATATTTAATCACAATCTAAATTATATACAAAAAATATTCTATAGAATTTTGGACAAAAATTATATATGTAAAATAATTAATATATGGATTACAGCTGTAATTTGTTCGCTTGTATCATTTTTCTCCGTTTTCATTTAAAAAAATCATTAATATTCACATATATATATATATATATATATATAATATACATATATACTATATATATATATATATATATGTATAGTTCAGAATTTAACTTTATCATATATTTATATACTGTTTAAAATGGTTATATAGATTTAGGAAAAAAACATTTTATGAAAATTATTTATTTTTAAAAAATAGTACTTACATTAACCGTTTCATTACTTGATGTAGATTCAATGTACCTCTTTCTGTGTTTTAATCCGAATAAAAGTTTGTGAGTTTAAAAAATATCAGTCATATTCTTTTTTATATTATTATTGTTCATAAATAAGCAAAACATTTTTCCGAACAAAAATTCACTTATAAATACCTAAATTACTCTTTTGTTCTTTTGAATGTCTAGAAAATATTACACAATTTGCACTGCAAAATGTAGTGATTATTTTTAATTAGATGTTAAAAATTAAAATTTGTATATAAAAAGAAATTCAAACCGTTGTTTTTATATAAATATTTTATAACTGTTTCAATTATAGTACATGCTAAAACGTTCGCCTATTTATTGTGAATAGTCTTGTGTTTCGTGGACGCAGCGGATAATTAAAATTAATTAGAGCTCTGAAAAATATCATATTTTCAATGTTATATTCAATACTCTATTTTGAATTCATTAATTATTTTCTCTTTAATTATCCATTTGTTTTTGAAAACTTCAAAAAGAATATTTGTTTTATACAATTATTTTTTAATGTAAAAATTTACATTTACCAAACGTACACATAGAAAGTTTTCCCAAACACACAAACATGTATACATCTATCTCAATTAAATATGCATTGATTAAGAAAACAACACTCAGTTGTAGTATTTTTTTATTTTGAAACTTTTCCTCTTGTGATCTTTAATTTTCTTTGTTAATATTAAGTTACATTGTTTATTCACGTGTATTTATTTTGAATAATAGTATGAATAATTTCTCTAAATTAGTGAAAAGATGTAGTTATAACAGTTGTGAAAATGAACCACAATTTTTTTTATCTTTTTTTTCTAAGATAAAATACAATTTGATTTAAGAGAGACTTTAGAGATATTATTTAATAAATTGTTAAAGAAGGGTGGTGTTTGTTGAAACAGAATTTTGTTCTTGCTCTACCTGTTATGTTTTATAAATTTAAAACCTTAATTATTTTATAAAATACACAACATTGTGTCCGCTTATACGATTCTTTGTCCGTAATTCAATAGAAAATATTTTTTGAACGTCACAATAAAATCAACCGCTTAACAAATTTCCCAGCTGCTACCAATTTACGTGAAATCGAACGACAAGTCCATTGATAACTTTTGCCAAAGAGCTTCGGCAAATAGAGTTAGTATAGAGGCAGGCCGACGCCTGCTGTAATCGTGTTCAGCGATCCGTTGAAGCTAATTGCCATTAAACATTTTGTAAACAACTTATACATCGCCATTCTGATACGCGCCAAATCCGTGGCGACCCTCGAGATCCGCATGAACTCTGATACGATATTCAGGGGTAACGCGTGCAGTCGCAAGAGCATTAATCTCTGTCGACAAAGAAATATCAGTGATGAGTTGATATTAGTGACGCTAATGTGGTTTACTGGAAATGTTGTTGCTTCAATTAAGAGTGTTTCGAACGGTTCACAAAAGTTTGTCATCCTTTATAGACCATAATTTGATACCGGGACTGGACGATGTGTTTTCAATTCATATGTAATTTTATTACCAATCCATTCAACGAATCCACTAAATTATACAAGTTAGTACACAGGAACCTTTTTAATCATATATTTATTTATACATTCGTAAATTTACAATTCGAATGAGTTGGATTTATTTTATATCGTAACAATAAATATCTTTAAAATTTTCATTAATTAAATTTTAATGGCCAATATAAATCGCACTATATTAAATATATACATATACTTATTACATTTCTAGTTTGTGACTTTTCATAATTATTTATTTTATGAAAAAAATCTTTTAAATGCCAATCAAACAGTATAATAGTATTTCATTTACTATTGTAGTATTGCAAAATATTGTAACTCAGAAAATAATCCTGAGTTTCAAAAATGCAATCTTTTTCGATTACAAATCAGTCGATTCTCACTCATCACACGAGAATATTTTTATTGGAATACTCAATAACTATTATTTACTTTCAATTATTATTTATAGTTTTTTGATTTTATCTGATGTATATTTCAATGATGTTTACATTATCTTCCTCACAACATCCTCGTCCATTCTCTTACTACAATCTATAGTCAGAATCGAAATCAATAATGAAATATTACTCAATATTTAAGAAAAAAATGTTATAGTTTGTGTAGAAGAACTTATTTGTGAATGTTAATTTATCCATAATTTCAAAACTATGGATAAATATATAGGATGATTCAATTTAGGCTTCCAAATGGAAGTATTAAAAGAGGGCGCGGGGGTTAAGAAAAGTCAAGTTATTTTTATTTAGTGATTTATTTCAATACTAAAATATAAGTTAACTAAAATATTAAATGGGGATAACATATTTTTTTAATATTTACGTTATTTTTAATACTTTCATGTGGAAGCCTAAGTTAAGTCATCTTATATATATATATATATATATATATATATATATATATATGTTTATGTATGTCTGAATAGGTAGGTTTATGTGTGTATGTATGATGTATATATGTATATTTGTAGAGTGATTTAAAACATAGAGTTATCTACTTTGTATTTTTTGAACTTGTTTATTAAGAAATAATAAAATTGAAACCATAAATTTCTCATTTTTTATATTTTAATAGTTATATATAATAATATCACCAACGTGATTTATTAACGTGAATAAACTATTATTTAGAGTTTGAACTTCAAACATTTACTAAATTTTACTCAATTAAAACTTATGGCAGATATTAGTACGTTGATGTATGTTAAAAGCGAGGTCGTAACAAGTTCATTTGGTCGAAAACGTGAATAAAATGCTACAATTTACATTTTACAAACTATTGTTTTCGTACTGAAGGATGTTTCATTTTAAATTTGTATTTCGTTTTTCATGTACATACAATTCATTCTACGTTATACAGATCAGTTTATTTAGTATAATATAGTGTAACTTTTTTGTGACAAATTAGAATTGAAAGATTTAATTTGAACTTTTCATAGATGTAGGAACTTTATTTTTTATCTTCCATATATTTTTTTATGAATGTACCTACAAAACTTTTATTAGAAGAATTATTGGCTAAATGTCATTAAAGTTTTGCAGACACAGTAACAGATTTGAGTATTTAAGAAAAAAAAAATAAATTGAAATGTTTACAAAAATAACATTATATTTCAATAATTTTTTTCGTTTTAATCTTGTATGACAGCAAAAAATCTATTTCGATTTTCGCAACATGTCTTATTGATTAAAAAAAAACGAATACCGTAATATATATTTATTAAGTATATTATTTTTTATCAAAAAAATACATGATGAAAATAAAATATACATTCAAATGAATATTAATTATTTTTTAATTGCAAACTTTGGTTGATATTTAATCCCATTTTATAATAAAAACTACTGCGTATAATGTTTTTAGTTTACTATTTAAAATGTGTTTTATTATACAATAACATTGAAAATTATATATATATATATACACAAATATGCATGTAATTAAAATAATGAACACATTTAGAAACTAATAATTTAATAAATAATTGAAAATTTTATTCATCAAATTTCATTGAAATAATTCGAAATTAAAATTATTATTTTCATTCCATACTAAATTTACCAAGCTTCAAATAGACAACCACACACACAACTCTTTTTACTTTTCTACCTATCTATCTATATCTATATCTATCTATCTATATATATATATATATATATATATATATATATATATATATATACACACACACACATATATACACACATACATACTAGGGTGTTCCGCACTCTACTCGCTTCTCTCGTCAACCTCTGTGCTTGCTGTGCTCGCCCACTTATCAATTATAAGCATGTACATGTAACCGATTGAAACAATAAAGATATTTGGGTATTACAGAAGCCACGTGCCAAATAAATAAGTCGATGTCATGAAATTTTTATTTTTAGTGGATAATTTTGATTTTATATATATATATATATATATATATATATATATATACTAGGGTGCTTGACCCCCTGCTCGCTGTGCTTGCCCACTTGTCAATTATAAATATGTACATGTAACCGAATGAAACAATACACATATTTTTTAAAACTCATTTATGTCTATATAATCATTATCGTAGATAGATTAAAACGTAGTTGTTTTATATATGAGATAAATATATTTGGCTACCGCAGAAACTTCGTCCCAAATAAATAAGTCGACGCCATAGAATTTTTATTTTTAGTGGATAATTTTGATTTCATATACATACTAGGGGGTTTTTCCCTCTGCTCGCTGCGCTCACCAACCACCGGGCTTGCTGTGCTCGCCCAGTTATCAATAATAAACATGTAAATGTAACCGAATGAAACAATAAACATATTTGGGTATCATAGAAGCCCCGTCTCAAATAAATCAATAAGTCGACGTCATGGATTTATTTATATATATATATAAATATTTATATATATATATATATATAGAGAGAGAGAGAGAGAGATACATATATAGATATTTATATATATATATATATGTGTGTGTGTATAATGTATATTAAAATATTGAACTATGTAATAAAATTTTATGACTAATACAAATGTATCCATTGTACATAACTATAAAAACTTTCCACCAGTAATAATAATTGGATTTTTGCTCGCTTCATCATTATAAATAATATATTTTTGACCCGTTTACTACAATTGTACCATTCTGATTCATTTACAGCTACAAAAATCAACCGACTCTTAAATTTCTAGAGATAAGCATTTTTTTCAAAAATATACTATTAGAAAAAGTTGTCCTATTTTAAAAATAATACTTTAATTTGGAATATAATATACTTTTAATGGTTGTTGTTGTACTAAAAATTCACTAAATTGAGTAAAATATATTATTAATTAACTATTATTATTTCAATATATTGATAATTAATTGGTTTATTCATTTAGTGTAATAGTAATATAAACATATGAAAATTTATTTTATAAACTAGATATCTCAATAAAATGAATGTTCAGTATTTTCAATAAATATTTAAATAATTTATAATAAATTACGTATCTCTTTCAATATTATTTTATATTTTTTGATTTTATAATTAATTATAAAAAAGTATAAATAGTTATGTAATATTATATTTTTAGATAAAATGACGATAAAATAATTATAGATGTAAAAATTACTGAAAGAGATATAGAATGTTGGTACATTTGTTTATTGGTTATAATATTTTTTGTTCTATAATATATTATTTCTCCTTATAAAAAAATAACAAAATAATACATAAACATTTTTTTAGATATTACTAAATCAACGTTAAACAGGTTTATTTTATCAATTCCTTTACTTATGACATAAAAAATTTATATTGAAATAAATATATTGATAATAGTGATTATTCTTTTAAAAAATAAATAAACTATTAAACAGTTATATTCAAAACTTTCTTCTTTTTCTAATCATTTCAATATCTTAAATATTTTCTAAAGTTATGAGCTTTTTTGTAAACAGTTTCCATATTCTCTTATATATTTTCCAATTCATTGTTACTTACTAAAATGCATACTTTATTACCATAATAACTTTTTATAAAAAAATCGGTCAACATTCTTATTTAAAAAGAAATAAATTTCCAGTAAATAGTCGCTGTAGATGAAACCTAAAATTCAAATACATTAATATACATTCAGGAATTGGAGATAAATTACATATTACACATGTATTTCATTTATTAATTCATAATAATTACATTATAAAACTTACTAATGTCATCTGAAATACTGCATCACATACAATTACCACATTTTCTGAAAATTACTCAATATTTACAAAACTAAATGTTGATTGAACAGTTTTTAGAAACCTAAAAAGTATATAATATTAATAAATTTTTTTTGGCAATTTTGAATAGCTGAAAAATATTTTTTAATTTCATGATTTTTAGTTAATTGGAATACACTTATCTTAAAAGACTTATTTGAACATCACAGATATAGACATACATATGTACATACATATATGTATACATATATATATATATATATATATATATAGTCGAATTTGGTTATAGAAAGCATTACTGAACCGACCATATTTCTTTACTAAAAGGGTTGTTTATTTTATTACTATCAGACAAAGTCCACCTATATATCATATTTTCTATGTAAATCTGAATAATATACTCGTTAGCTAATTACCGTTACCTAAATAAGAAATATATATGAAGTTTGAATGTAAAAAATGTACATTTTACTAATTAACATAGAATTAATTAACTTATCTATAACACTCTATTTATCATTATAAAAAGAATGCTTGACTTTAATTAAAATAATATTTATACTGATATACACATAATTTTATATGTGGGGATATGCAGCACAGTTAGTTATTTCTATTTTTTTAAAAAAAATATATCATCACATAAACAATATTCATATAGATAGATACACATACAATTTTATATGTAAATATGTATGAGAGAATAAAATTTACGAAAAAAAGCATGTTTACTCGAAAAATATATGAAACAAGCTCTTTGTAAAAGAGAGTGCTTGTATGGACATATGCAATAACTAAAATCACTGTTAATTGTTATTCGTTATAGCCGTGGGCTTATGATTATAATAGTGCTTGCTATGATTAATCTCAATTATATATATATATATATATATATAACACATGTATACTCGTATATATGTGTTTAAATCAAATAGTTCATTTCGAAACGCATATGAGTAAATTTAGAAAATGTATAATTATAACTATTTATATTCAAGTATAAGTTTAGTTTGAAACATTGAAAATATTTTTAGTAAGTATCCGTCAGTTATATTAATTTTTACTCTACATATAAATTAAAATACTTAAAATTCATTACTCTTATAAATATCACAATATTATTTGGAGTCTTCGATTATACTTAAACAATAGTTATTGAAATTATAATTCATAAAAATAAATTCAAATGCAATATAAAACTTTTATATTCTATATGAATGTAACTAAATATAAACGTTACTAAATACCGTTTATACTAAAGTTATCCTGTAGATCAAAGTTTCTATTATGCATAAATGAAACCTTATTCTATAATAACGTAATGATGGCGTATACATTTCACAACTTCATTATAAACTCCATCGTCTAATACTGGCTCGTATTTGCGTATAGTAATTATCATTTTTTTTAAATGACGATCATTGGTTGGTGAATATTTATGTAAGCGAAATTTATTTTCTATATTCTTTATGACATTCACACGTATGTGGTTTAGGTTATCAGCTAATAATTCAAATTGTGCACTAGTTAATTTCATCAAACCGACATTCATAAGGTCTATAAAAGAATTTGATAGGGCTATGTTAAATATACCTGAAATTATTTACAATATAATATACTATTAAATAATAAACAAATTTTAATTTAATGTTTATATGGTTGCAAGTAATTCATTTAATTAATCTGCCTATATTGAACTGTTCACAAATGAATTAATATTACAAAAACATGTTAATTATATATTTTAGATTTAATATCTCAATCATAAAAAAATCATTTGTGAAACTAAATTAAGTCACAATTGCATACAAAAATTGATAATTTATTCAAATTATTTTGAATATTACTCACAAATTACTTGCCAGAAATACGAGAGTTCAAACTGGACTGGTTGATATTTGTCAAAAGGAAACTATTCTCTATGAGATAATTTTTAACACCTTTTAAAATGACCAGATATGACTTGAACCCATTCCACAGCAGGTTGTAGATGAAAGTGGTATAAATATAATGTTATTACCTTTATAATTTACATTGATTTATTTACCAATATTTATTGGGTTGAATTCACTTGTGTAAATGTTGGTGTTTCAAGTATAATGAGTAATTTTGTAAGCTAAAATAAATTACACTATATATATATATATATATATATATATGTATATATTTTTTGATTTATAATAGATTCATTTCATTAGGACATTTTTGTTCAAAGTACGAGCATACTAATAAAAGCTTTGGTTAACTTAGTAATATAAATTTTAAGTGAATTTTAAATACTTTCCTCAAAAGTTTATATTCCAAATATTTGGGAGTGTTGAAAGAAAATTTATTCTTGATTAATTTTTTAATAGAATAATAGAGATTTTTCATTCAAATTTATGCTGTTATAAAATTATTGAATATTTCCTACTAAGCAGTTCTTAAAGGTTACCTTTCAGTGTTTGAGATATAAGTTTACCCACTTCACGAAAAATGTTGCTTATTAAATTAACAAATAAATACTTTCAACTATAAGTTCGTTATCTAAATTTTGTAATATGTTTATAAATTGTGATAAATCAAAAAAAAAACAGTAGAAATAAACATACATATAGAATAAATATAAAAATATTTATTATTTTTTTGGTGGCATCAGTCCAAATAATTTCATTATTCTTAATATAATGTTTAAAGATTCTTCAGCATGTATCCTTCAGACATTTTTACTAGATAAGTATTTATGAGCAAAAAATATTTATAACTGAAACAAAACGATAAAGATAGAATTACAGAATCTTAAAAAGCTGTAAATAAATTTATATTAGTGAAATTAAAATTCAGTTTAAGTATAATGATAATTTGAAATTTTAATATATAGAAAATACTCATTTATTTTATTTAAAAGAATACAAAATGGTATGTGTTTATTTTTTTAAAATGATAATCAGAATATCCATGTAAACGAATACTCTGATAATCATTTTCAATAAGATACAGATGTTAATCTGTGTCTTATCGAACATAATAGTTTTGTTTTAAAAGTATTATACTCTTTCGGATTTTATTTATTAATTTGAAATTAGTTTTTAAATAAGGATGAACAATTTTCCATTTTTCTTAAAAAAATGTATCGAAAAATAGAAGAATTATAGTAATTTAAGGTTATAAATTTAGAAAAACTGTAAGTGCAAAAATGTATTACAACGCTGCTATGAAATTTTATTCCTAAGTTCAAATTATAACCACTATTATTTTTTAAAAAATAAAATACTCATACTTTACAAAACTAATTAATTATAACATTAAAATTCTAAAAATGTCTTCATTTGATTTTAAGAAGATTCTTTTAATAATATAATTTACCTATACTTTAAAAATTACCAATATTTTAGGAAGAAAGATGATAATTTATTGTTCGATTGATATATTCTTGTATTTATATATATATATATATATATATATACACATATGTATGTATGAATAAAATGTGTGTACTAATTGAATGATAAAATAACATATTTTTTTTTATTATACCAAAACCTAAAAGCACCCTTCTTGGAAAGAAATTCGAATATTTTATGATGAATGTACGTGCCTAATTAGTCACTGCAGGAAACGTGCTATTTACCTAATAATTTAATTAGAAATCCTGTTTACGGTCATTGAAAATGAAAGTGTTTATCTGGAGGACACTGTTTTTTAGTAATGTATTATGATTTGGCATAAATTTTAAATGAAAATTAATTATTCAATTTACATTTTTCATGTTGATTATTATTTACATATGAAAATGAAGGTTGTAAAAAAACATTTAGAGCAAAACATAACTTTATTTTTATTTAAATTTAAATCACTTCCAATTAGAATATTCAAAAATATCACTAGTAAAAAATAATTAACTGCAGTTTAATATAAAACGTTTTTAAATAAATATATTCTCAGAAAATTCAATTCTCAAAAGGTTTAATAATAAAGTTTAAATTTGTATATTTGTTTTTGTATTTTTTATAGGAAAAAATCAATAATTAATTACGTATTCCGGTCAAAACAAACAAAAAACGAATTACAAGAATTTATAAACGTGTATGATTAATGTTCAAAGACTTCAGTCTCTTTTATATCATCAGTAGTACAAATTCGTTTGAATTATTCATCAAAAAGAATACACAAATTATATGAGAACTGCTTTTTCTATAATTTTATACATAATGGGAATACATACTGTTTATAAATATATTATGAAAGATTTCATTGCTTAAATATTATTTCATAGATCAGATTAAAGAATACTAGATAATTTAAGTGATGTAGAAGGATTTATTAAAATAAAACTATACATAAATATATATGACACTCGAAATAAAATTGATATAAATTGGAAAGTATATATTTTTTTAAGAAATAATTTTAAAGTTCGAGTTTTACTAAAATATTAATAATTGTATATCTTTTCAGAATTGAATTTCAGTCTGTGTTTACTGATTAAAGGTCAAAAATTGCACACCCACTAGTAATTTTATAATTATATTTATAGTTGACATTTTGTAGAATTAGTTTTCAGCTTTTATTTTAAGTGATGGCATTTTTAATAAAATTGTAATTGATTTTCTATATTGGTCTATATTGGTGAATATAATAAACTAAAAATACAATTTTTCAAAAGGAAATTTATTTGATAAAAAAATATGGAATAAATTATAATAAAATCGTAAACAATATTAATAAAATTGTATATAACAAGAAAAAATATATTAACATCCTTTGAAAAAAGACAAACTTTTGGAATCTTGTTATACTTTTATAACATGGAAAGTACAAACATATTTGGGTCAAAAATTGTACTATAATTTTAAACAAAACGTAAACAAATTTTTAAATACATTATCAATTTTTCTAAATAATAAACTTATTAGTTTCAATCTATTTTTTAAATTTAAAAACATCAACTACATTTTAGTTACAGAAATATTAAAAGGTAAATCAAAATTTGTTAACATATAACATATTTGGTCATATTTTCTTTAAATCAGAGGCATGCTTGAAATTAAAGCATTGAAATTAGCAATTGAAATTAGCAATTAATACATGTTGTGTGTTAATTTTGAACAGATTGTTTATTTTAAAACAGTTTAATAACTGCATAAAATGCATAAGAAAGACGAAGTATTTGTAATTAAAGTCAATATTTACTTAAATTCTGTTTTTAAAATATTATAATATTAAATTTCACATTCAGAACTAACTACAGAACAAAAGGTACTCACATTATATATATATATATATATATATATATATATATATATATATATAAACACATATAAACGATTATTATTAATTCTATACTTTTATTTTAATGTTTATCTAGTTACATTTTTTAATACAAAGCAGATATTTCTCATTGAACAGATATGTTATTTATAGACAATATACCTATTTTATCTTTCACTGTTTTATTTATATCTCATTAGTTTACTTTTTATACTACGTCAAATATATATGTATATATATATATACACATGCACACGCACGCACACACACACAATGTATATATATATATATAGATAGATAGATAGATAGATAGATAGATGTGTGTGTGGTGTGTTATAATTAAAAATTAATTTAATATTTTTATTCAAATTGACCCTTCACAGTAGATTATATTATACAATTTCAGTTAAGTTTAAACAAAAAATAGAAAATGTTTTAATGGGTATACAAAATTTTTAAAATTTGTAAAGAACA